>OY728155.1:1552550475-1553065870 GCA_963277665.1 Viscum album | reverse complement strand
TTATGTCTATCAAATATATTGGATTAATTTAAAAATATTTTATTGGATATATAGAATATAAAACAACTATATAAATTATCTATAAATGTTACAATTTAATTGATTAAAAAAATGTGACTACATAGTGTTTTGTTTAAACATGGTGGAGCGTGCATTGTAAGCTATGAAAAAAATTAAAGTTATTCTTAAAGGAAAATATGGTAAAGTCTTTAACTGATAAATTCTTACCTCATAAAAAAATTCCATCCTCAAAATTTTAATGGTGTTGCCTTATAAACAATATGTGGGTAGTTATTCTTCATATAATCCTATGGTTCCCATGTTGCTTCTTCTATTTTGTGATTTATCTAGAGTACCTTTTCCAAATGAGTCGTCTAATTACTCAATACTTGACCTATACTATCATCATTTGTATGTGTTCTTCATAGTAAGAAAGTTCAGTATCCAACTCTGTTTCATCATAGGTGAGAACATGTTTTAGGTTAGGCATGTACTTCCTTAGTAGAAATATATAAAACACATCGTGTACTTTTGAGAGATTTGGAAGCATTGCCAAATGATATAATAAAAATTCAACCCTTTAAAGAATATAAAAGGTCATGATGCATCTAGGAATATGTTTCCATTTCTTACCAAACATTATAACACCCCTTTCATGGAGAAGCATTCTAGAAAACATGATCTCCCACTCAAAACTCTATATCTTTCCTCCAATTACCAACATAAATCTTTTGCCTACTTTGATCTACTTTAATGTGACCCTGGATAGACTTTACCTTTGTTTTAGTTTCTTTAAAAAGTTATAGTACTATGAGTTTACTTTTACCAACTTCATCCCAACAAGTTGGAGTACGAAATCTCATTCTATATAATGCTTCATAAAACACCATTTGAATACTTGAGTGGAAACTGCTGTTATAGGAAAACTCTACCAAAGGTATGTACTGATCCCATGTAACTTGAAAGTCAAGTGATCATAAACTCAACTTGTCTTATATTGTTTGAATTGTTCTTTCATATTATCCAATAGTTTGAGTATGGTTGGAAGTGTTCAAATTAAGATCAGTGTTCAGATCCTTTTGAAGAGATTTCCACAATTTCAATGTAAAGTGTGGATCTAGATCAGAAAAAATTGATAGATGTGTACCATAAAGTATTAAAACTTTATTAATATATAATCTTGTGAGGCACTCAAGAGTTAGGTCTTACCTTATAGTGAGTAAATGTGCATATTTGGTTAGGCTATCAACGATAACCCATATTGCATCATTCTTCCTAGTTGTCTTTGGTAGTCCCGTGAAAAAGTCCATAGTAATTTAAAACAATTTATACATTATTATAGGAAGTGTTTATACGCATCCTTTATGATTTTTCCTCACATATTTCACTTGTTGTCAAACCAAATATCTCGACACATAATCAATAATTTCCTGCTTCATTTTATCCCACCAAAAATTTACCTTCAAGTCCCTATACATCATTATGCTACTAGGTTGTATAGAGAAGTTTGAGATATTAACATAATACAAAAATTTTCTTTTTAGCTCAGGTTTAAATGGATAAAATAACCTCTTTTCAAATTTAAGAACACCATCTTCAAAAACAATGTTTTCTAATTTTATTTTTTTCACACTTTTAATCTTCTTCTAAAAGTCCTCATTGTCAGATTGAGGATTATTTATCTTCTATGATAATGATTGTTTTTCAATAATTTGAAAGATTAATGATTTCAAACATTCCATTGAAATTCCTATATAAACATTTACTAGGTACATGAACATAGGATCCATCTCATTCTTCATTTGGGTTTGAACTCCATGATCCTTCCTACTCAATGCATCTACAACCTTATTATTTTACCCAGGTGGTAGTGTATCAATAAATCATAATACTTGAGTATTCCAATCCATAGCCTTTGTCTTAGGTTATTCTCTTTCTATGAGAAGATGTATTTCTGGATTTTATGATCCTTATATATCTCAAATATTTCACCATAGAGATAATGTCTCCATATTTTCAAAGTGAATATTGCAGCCGCTAGCTCTAGATCATGGGTTTTATAGTTATGTTCACGATTCTTCAATTTAATTGATTCATATGTGATGAATTTATCATTTCACATTAGGAAACAATGAAGTCCCCTCTTCAATGCATCACTATATAAAGAAACCATCACCTCTAGATGATAGAGTCAAAATCATAGCATTGAAGAATCATATCTTTAGTTCGTCAAAATATTCTTAAAATTCCTTTGTCCAAAAAAGTAACCACTTTACATGTAATCTTGGTTAACAGGTTATCCAATCAAGGAATCTTTTGAACATAAAATGATAATAACCTGATAAACCAAGGAAACTACACACCTCGATTATATTTGTTGGTGTAGGTCATTATCTATCTTCCTTTGTCTTTGTAGGAGAAAATGATATTCCATACTTAGAAATAATATGGCCAATAAAAGGAACTTCTTGAATCCATAAATAACACTTATTAAATTTCATATATAGGTCTTCCCTTCGAAGAGTCTAAAGAATAATTCACAAGCGATTCTCATGATCTTCATATATTTTCGAATACACCCAAATATCATCAATGAATACCACAAAAATATCATTAAGATATTCCTGGAATACTCTATTAATTATGTACATAAAAACATAGGGTGCATTAGTCAATAACAATGGCATTACTTTAACTCACAATGTCAATACCTCATTCAAAAATCTATGTTCAGAATGTCTTCTTTACTCACAATTGGGGATACGCAGAACAAAGATCTATCTTTGATAAATATTGGTCACTTTAAAGTTTTTCAAAAAAGTCATAAATGTGAGGTAGATGATACCTATTCTTTATTATAATAGTATTTATTTACATATAATCAATTCACAACCTCATGGATCTATCTTTGATCTTAATTAAGAGAACATGTTCTCCCCATGGTAAAACAGTAGTGTGAATAAATACCTTATTACCCAAATTATCTAGTTGTTTCTTCAACTACATTAGTTCTACAAGGGAAATTATATAGGGAGTATTTGATATTAGACTTTCATCATGGAGTAAATCAATGTAAAATTGAACTTCATGCTCTGGGGGATATAAAAGTAATTCATTAGGAAATACATCAATGTATTCCTACACAATAAGTACATCCCCAATTGGAAGATTCCATTATTCATCACTAGATATTTTTTTTCTTCCTCCCCAATAATTTCATTCATTAGATATACTAGGGGTGAATCTAGATAAGAATCTTATAATGAATTTTATTCTTTAAAGATAAGGTATTCTTCTTCATCTTCACAATTTATAATTTCCTTTTTCTTGAAATAAAATTTCATTTCATATTTTAAAATTATATCCACGAAAATGATTATATAAAAGTAAACCATAGGTATTATTACAAGGTCAAAAAATAAAACAATTTTATGTGTTATAAAGGGTATTGACCGACACATCTTTTTTTTTGCAATGAGACTTCCCTTAAGAGTTTTGACTGACAACTCCTTTATTAAATCAAAAGGGAAATATATCATTTTCTTACAAAACAGGGAAGATAGAAATGAATGTGATGATCCAGAATAAATTAAATCATTAGATATTTTTTAGAAGATGATTAAATTACCTACCACCACATCATTAGTAGTTTCAACCTTATAATTTTTGATTGCATAAGCTTGGTCATGCTCCCTTGGCCTTTTTTTGGGGAATGTTTCCTTGACACTTAGAAAAATAATTTCCAAATTATCCCATATATTTAAAATTGAAACAATACACATTAATAGATTCTTTATTTCCCTTGAAATCACGGTACTAGTGTCCTTTCCCTATAAACTTTTAATAAACTCACATTCCCTTTAGTCAAGTACTATAGTGTTTCTTCCCACAATTATCACCAGATAGAAATCCAACTCTACCTTTCTTCCCCTTTTCCTTATTTCATTTTTTAGAGTGTTAAACCCTATTTTTTCCTCATTTCCTTTAAAGTCATAATCCTTAGAGAATTATTTTTATGTCTTTATATCACATGATAATATATCTTCATATGAAGAGAGATTTTCGGAGACTAGTTCCCTTCAGAGGAATGGTTTTAACCCATAAAATAATAAGTCAATCTTGATATTTGGATTACATACATAATATTTAGAAAGCCTTGATAAAATTGTAACGTTATCTCTATATTTAGCAACATTATCATTCTCCTTTTTCTTCAGATTAAATAATTGTCTCTTTTTATCGACTCACTGTTCACGATGGAAATATTTTTCTGTGAAATTTGTTTTAAAATCCTCAAATTCCATGTTTAATATTTGTTATTACTCTTTCTTATTTTGAATAAGTGACCTAAATTGATCAATATCTCATGAGAGATGATAAACTAACATGATAACCATATCCATTTTATTACATCCCAATGAAAAAAATATCTTCTCTAAAAACTTAACTATTATTTTGAATGAAATGGATTTTATTCCCATGGAATGATGGTGGATTTTGTGTCATGTAGTGGTATAACTTTGTTCCTCCATGTTGTGGATCAGAATTCTCTATATGGGTAAAGTTATTATTCATAACCTAAGTCAATAGTCCCAGTATAATTATATGTTTCTCAGCACCAGTTTTAGCTCTAGATCCAACATCATTATCTTTTATAGGATGGAAATACCTACATAGATTATGTACATTGATATGGTTTCCATTCCTTCAACTATGCACCATTTATAAACAATGAAATACAAGAGATTAGGTTATAAATCACAATACAAAATTTTGAACTAGTAGAACACTAAACATAAATTTAAAATTTATGTATAGTTAATCTCATAATAAAAAATATGTTTTCTTTGGGAACATATTTACTTTTAAATCCTTCATAATGGTTTGTAATTAAAATGTGATTTATCCTAAAAATATTACCAGGAGTGCCAAACTGGGTGCACAATAAGGCTCTTTGTCATGTACCAAGTTTCACTAAGTCATGATTGACACACCTTATTAGAGTTTTTACCACTAGATACATCTATTCTATCACTAGTGCAGAAAACGTTATTTACGTCACCATTTTTTACGTCGGTTATATATAACCGACATGAGAATCTGTGAAACGTGGTTTTTTACGTCGGTTATTTTATAACCGACGTAAAAAATGCGGTGAGTATCTTTTTAACGTCGATTATTTTAATAACTGGCGTTACAAATCATGCGTGTTTGGTTTTTACGTCAGTTATAAATTAACCGACGTAAAAAACAAAAGTTCAGGGGTTTTTTACGTCGGTTATAAAATAAAAGACGTAACAAACCAAAGCGTGGGGGTTTTTTACATTGGTTATAAAATAACCGACGTAAAAAACTGGTTATCTACGTCAGTTATAAAATAACCGACGTAAAAAACGCGGCTTTTGAGGCCTTTTTGACGTCGGTTATTTTATAACCGATGTAACAAAACAACCCACAGAACTTTTTTTACGTCGGTTATACAATACCCGACGTAATTTTTTTTGATTTTTGATGTCTTTTTTATGTCGGTTATAGAATAACCGACGTAAAAAACCAACACATGGATTTTTTTACGTCGGTTATAAAATAACCGACATAAACAAAGTTGTATCTGATGCATTTATAATGTCAGTTATTATAATAAACGACGTTATAAATGTAAAAAAAAAGTTTATAACTTCGGTTATTAAATAACCGACGTTATAAAACATTTAAAAAATTAGCAAGCACCGTGGATTTTTGTTTACATTTTTTCGATCGACAGTCCGACAGCTCGTCTCTCTCGCATGGTAAAACCTAATCAACTCGTCGATCTTGCTATGTTAAACTCTTTTTCCTTCATCCTTTATCATATTTACTCTCCTTGGATCTATCATCTCAACTCGCATCACTCAAGTAAGCCTTCCACGAATTTATTTCGTTCATTTTTTTCCCGGATAGTCTATATTTATGTTTTGCGATTTTTGTGTTTAAACTAGGTAAGATTCTTCGATTTCAAACCCTCTTACCTCTTTTTTCCATCATCATCTTGTTTATCATCCCTAGATCTATTATATAGACTCGCAATATTCATGTAAGACTCAACTACTTTTATTTAGTTTGTTTTTGTTTCGCGAATGCCCGACATTGATGGTAATTTTTATTGTCATTGACAACTAATGATCTCATTCACCTATATTACTGCATAAAATGGTTATTGATTAAATTTACTAATTCAGAAATGATATTTCATGTGTTGTTGTTTCTTATGTTTATCCTCTTTTATATGATAATCTATTAGACATATAATATAATGGCTGTTGACCTCTATGGCCCTTCGATGCATCGCTATGTCTCATGATTCAAAATAAAAATGGGTTCTACTGAGGGCTTACCCGAGTATTTTTTGAGGCCTTGGCCAAGGCCTCAACAATATGTTTAAGATTTCTAAAATTATCCATTACCTCATTATGATATTAGTTATCGAGAAAACTTGTGATCATTTGACTAGTTGAATATCAATGGTTATTTTTAATTATTATATGATCATTTAAGTAGCCATATTTAATAATATTTAATTCCATATATTTCATGCTGAAGTATATATTAAATTCATGTGTTTTTAGTTGTTCATCATGCCTAGTTTTTATATGTAAACCATTGTTTGGGGGGTTTTCCGGGTGGGTGGGGGGCTTTCCAGAGGGTTGGGGGGTGTCCAGGGGGGTGTCCAAGGGGGTGGGTGGGTGTGGGGGGCTTTCCAAGGGGGTGGAGGCCTGTCCAGAGGGTTTTGGTGGTTGTCCGGGGGGTGGGGGCTGTCCAGAGGTTGGGGGGTGTCCAGGGGGGTGTCTAAGGGGGTCGGGGTGGGGGTGGTGTCCAGGAGGGGTGGGGGTGCTGTGTGGAGGGGTGGGGTGCTGTCCAGGGGGTGGGGGGCTGTCCAAAGGGTTGGGGGGTGTCCAGCGGGGTGTCCAAGGGGGTAGGGGGTGGGGGTGGTGTCCAGGAGGGGTGGGGGTGTTGTCTAGAGGGGTGGGGGGATGTCCAGGGGGTTGGGGGGATGTCCAGAGGGTTGCGGGGTGTCCAGGGGGGTGTCCAAGGGGGTGGGTGGGTGTGGGGGGCTGCCCAAGGGGGTGGGGGCCTGTCCAGAGGGTTTTGGGGGTTGGTCGGGGGGGGGGGGGGGGGCTGTCCGGAGGGTTGGGGGTGTCCAGGGGGGTGTCCAAGGGGTTGGGTGTGTGGGGGGTTCTATCCAAGGGGGTGGGGGCCTATCCAGAAGGTTTTGGGGGTTTTCCGTGGGGTGGGGGGCTGTCCAGAGGGTTGGGGGGTGTCCAGGGGGGTGTCTAAGGGGGTAGGGGTGGGGGGGTGGTGTCCAGGAGGGGTGATTTTCTCCATCTGAATTTTTATTTTAAATATTATTTGATTCTTAGGTTTACTCCATTATCTCCAATTTTCTATCAACCATGTAGGCACCATGGTTTTCTTTTATTCAATGGAATTTAAAACTGTTATATCTAACTATATTTTCTTTTAATAATAATATTCAAGAATATTTTTTTAAATACACATAGATTTGTTTTATATTTCAAAATTGATTTACATTCAAATTATAATTTTTTTCATATAAACTTATATTTGTCTTATCTTAAAAATATATATATTTTTGATATTTGTTATAGGTAATAATGAGTCGAAGTTGGATTACGGTACATCGAATGAGCAATGAATATGAGGAAGGTGTTGATCCCTTTTTGGAATTTTCTAAACGAAATGTTCAAAGTAGTGAAATTTTTTTCTGTCCATGTCTGAAATGTTTGAATATGAAGAAGTTGAAAAGTATAGAGATAAAAGATCATCTGATATGTCATGGTTTTAATCCTAGTTACAGCCCTTGGATTTGGCATGGTGAAGCTAGAAGAAATGTCACTGATGATGATGATTCACAAGATGGTAACTCCGATGGAATTGAAGAAATGATTCGTGATATTGTAGCAGAACAAATTGAGATAGAACCGATAGTTGCACGTCTATATGGTGATACTGAAAAACCATTATATCCTGGTTTTACAAATTTTACGGTTTTGTTGGCGGTGTTAAGATTGATTAACCTGAAGACGAAACATGGATGGAGTGAAAGAAGTTTTACAGAGCTGCTACAATTGATGAAAGACATTCTTCCAAAAGATAACGATCTTCCAGATTCACATTCAAAGGCCAAGAAAATATTATGCCTGATGGGATTGGGATACAAGAAAATATATGCCTATTCGAATGACTGCATTATATATAGGAAGGAATAAGAATTTCTGTCAGAGTGTCCTAAATGTGGGACATCACGGTATAAGGTGAAAGAGAATCACAGGCTGATGTAGAGATTACAAAGCTCCCTTCAAAGTTATTTTGGTATATTCCTATAATTCATCATTTCAAATGTTTATTTGCTAATTCACATGATGCAAAAAGGTTAATATGGCATGCTGATAAGCGGGTATGTGATGGAAAAATATGTCATCCAGCTGATTGTACACAATGGAAGAAAATTGATGCGCAGTATTCTACATTTGGAAATGAAATAAGAAATCTCAGATTAGGGTTGTGCACAGATGGGATGAATCCATACCGAACCCTCAGTATCACACATAGTTCATGTCCTGTTTTATTGGTAATTTACAACCTCTCTCTTGAAGTTTTTATGAAGTGCAAGTATGTCATGTTGAGTATACTGATCTCTAGTCCAAAGCAACCCTGCAACGATATTGATGTTTACTTGTCACCATTGATTAATGATTTGAAATTGTTATGGGCTGATGGTCTTAGGGTGTATGATTCTTATAAAATGGAATATTTTCAACTGCATGCAGTGCTTCTGTTCACTATAAATTACTTCCCAACGTATGGAAATTTGTCTGGATACAGTGTTAAAGGGCATAAAGCAAGTCCAATTTGCGAACAACAGACGTCATATTGTCAATTTCATCATGAGAGAAAAACAGTGTACACGGGTCATCGGAAGTTTTTACCTATGGATCACCCTTATAGAAGACTAAAAAAGGCATTAAATGGATCACAAGAATTTGATACTACTTCAAAATCTTTATCCCCGAATCTGTATTTTGAGAGGGTGAAAAACCTTGATGTGACATTGGGAAAGACACAGAAATCTGGTAATGGTAGACATATTTGGAAGAAAAGGTCAATATTTTTTGAGCTACCATATTGGAGGTATCATGAAGTTAAACATAATATTTATGTCATGCACGTGGAGAAGAATATATTTGATTGTTTGATTGGAACATTGATAGATATTAAAGGAATGACTAAAGATGGGTTGAATGCAAGATTATACTTACTATCAATAGGAATACGTTTGGAGTTAGCTCCCACTCCTAAAATAAGATGAACATTTCTTTCCCCGGATTGTCATACATTATCGAAGAGGGAGAAAATTAGCTTTTTTCAGTGTCTTCATGATATCAAAGTGCCTCAAGGTTATTCTTCAGATGTACAAAATTTTGTCTCATTGAAGGACTTGAAGTTGATAGGTATGAAATCACATGATTGTCACGTCATGATGCAACAAATTCTACCAGTTGCATTGCATGGAATATTGCCCATTCGTGTCAGAAAGACTATGATGAAGTTGTGTTATTTTTTCAATTCAATTTATAACAAGGATATTGATGTGAATTATTTGAACATTTTTGAAAAGGATGTAATTTTTATACTTTGTCAATTGGAAATGTATTTTCCTCCAACTTTTTTTGATATAATGGTGCATTTAATGATTCATCTGGTTCGAGAAATAAAGCTTTGTGGACCTGTATATCTTCGTTGGATGTATCCTTTTGAAAGGTATATGAAAATATTAAAGGGGTATGTTAAAAATCCATATCGACCTGAAGCCTCCATTATTGAAAGGTATATTTCTGAGGAGGTAGCAGAGTTTTGTACGAGCTACTTGGCTGCGGCGCAACACATAGGTTTGACTCCATCTCGCCATGAACGAGTTAATAATGAGGGAAAGGGGATTCGTGGATTGAAAGTCAAATCATTGTCAGCTGAACAAATAAAGAAGTTAGAATCATACATCTTGAATAACATAGCTGATGCTCAACCATATATCACATTGCATATTAATGAGTCGAAACAATTTCATCCAAAGAAGAAAGAAATATGGATTTTGAATGGGCACAACAAAACTTTTTTGTCATGGATTAAAAAGACTTTTCTTGGTAGATCAGATGTATCAGAGACATTAAAATGGATAGTGGGTGGTACATGTTTAAATGTGATAACATGGTCCGGTTATGAAATTAATGGCTATACATTTCATACGAAAGCTCAGGACAATAGAAGTGAAGTTCAGAATAGTGGTGTATTGGTGTTTGCAGAAGAAATGAATTTTTTGAGTGCTAAGGACAAAAACCCAATTTCTGCATCATGTGCATATTATGGAGTGATTGAAGACATATGGGAGGTTGATTACTTTAAAATTAAAGTTCTTGTTTTTAACTGTAAATGGTTTATCGGTAACAACAGTTTCAGACACGATGAATTTGGAATGACACTTGTTAATCTGAATAGATTGGAAGACACAAATGATTCTTTTATAATGTCAACACATGAAAAAAAAAATTTCTATGTAGTAGATCAATCGGATATGTAGTGGGCTGTTGTTTTAAAAGGGAAAAAACAATATATTGGTGAGGATGAAGTTGATGAAGATGCTGATTTATGTGAGATCCCTACTTCCATGGAAAGATTAACATAACATAATGATGAGCATGTTGAAGACATGGTTTGTTCCATAAGGAATGATCACGACGAAGGAATTTGGGAAAACAATCCATTTGTACATTCCTAAAATTACAGGTAAAATATGTTAATTTCTTGTTTACATTTATTTTTTTCATAAATGTTAGATGTTGTAGGTTTTTTATTTATTAAAACATGTTTTAAAACAAAATAAGTATAAGTTTTTGTTTGTTTTAAGTTTTTTTAGTTTACTTTATCATGTTTACCATTACATGAATTATATATCTATTATTTTTGTTTAGTGACAATTACTTTACCATGTTTACCAGGTTTACCATGTTTACCATGTTTACCATATTTACCATCTTTACCATATTTACCATCTTTACCATTATTTAACATGCTTACCATTAACAATGTTTACTATTATGTAACTTAGTACACTTTTCTATTTTCTGATTTCAGTAGTATTAAAATATTTGATTTTGTATATTTTTGAACTAACATTTGTTTTTTTGATTTGAAGGATAATTACAGATCATCCAGTTGATCAACCACATGATTTTGGAGATGACCATATTGGTCATACCTCTGGGGAGGAACATTCACATGCTCCTATTAGAACAAAGAGTTCAAAGGTTGGTAAACATGGGTGCACACGTTTACCAAAATTATCAGTTGCTCGTATGCATGATCAGAGGATAGTCGTTGAGTTTGATGATGATGATATTCCTAGAGGTCCAAATGAAAAAGATTTTAAGAGTTTTGTAGCAACTCAGGATAAGAGAAAAGTAAGCATTCTGTATGATGACTGGAGAAGTGTGGATAAAGAAATAATCTATCAGTTATGGGAGATGATTTTGGTAATATCTTTTTCTATTGGTTGAATATTATTTAAATGTTTCTAGTATATACAATATGTTTAACCTATTCTTTATCAGATGAAATTTGATATTCCTGACACTGGAGGAGTCAGGAAGAAATGATTATCATTGGCTTCCAAGAGATGGAGGGATTTAAAATCAACCCTCTCATCTGATTTCATTTATGGTCATAGGAGTCATGATAATCCATGTCGTATATATATCATTTTATAGATGAAGACACATGGTGACACTTTTTTAAAAGTAGAAGAAAAGATTCATTTTTGGTAAGGGTAGTGTAAACTTTTATAAGATTTCTTATATAAATGATCTTATTAACGTTTTGTTAATGATTTCTTATTCTTAATTTACAGCAAACAAAGAAATCTCATCAGGATATCCAATCTAAAAATGTATACCCTCATAGTTTATCTCGGGGATGGTATGCATTATTGGAAGAAAAAATGATGGCGGAAAAATTTCAACAACTAAGAGCTGAGTCTTCAAGCTCTAGAGAGGTGGCCCCTGCATCCCCTCCATCTAGACATGAAAAATGGAAGAGAGCTCAGAAGGGAAAAAAGGGAAATATCTTTCGGATGAATCGAGAATCGTAGATGAGAGGATTGTAAGATATATATTTTATTTATTTAAGTTAACCATTTTCTTCATATAATTTCAATCATTACAGAAATGTTTAATTAATTAATACATGACTCTCTTGAGGAGCAGAGTTTACCGGGGACATTTACAGCTACTGGGAGGGAAGATATTTTATCTGTAGCATTGGGAAGGCCCGAACATCCTGGTAGTGTAAGAGGATATCCGCCAGGTGTATCGGTAAGAAAAGTGTTGCCATGTTCTTCAACTTCAAACATTGAGGGGGTTTATAAAAAAAAATTGAATCATTGGAGGCTAAAATTAATAATATTAATGAGATGATGGAGGAAAAGATTAGAGTGTTGGTGCAGTCTATGTTTTCAGACATGCAAAGACAATTTCAGACTGCAGCTCCCACTCCTCCACCTCCCCCTGCAGACCCCATTATTTATCCTCCACCTCTGACAGTAGCTCCCACTCCCCCACCTCAGCCTGCTGACCCCATTTTTTATTATACTCCTCCGCTTCAGCTTCCTACTTATTGCGAGTTATATGTTGATGATTCTCAACAGAATATAGTAACATATGGGTTGGTATATTGTATAGGAGATATAGTTCATCATCAACAATTAGAGGTAGAGAATCAGAGGGTCACTGTACAGGATATTATAGATAGATCATCTCGGGTACCATTACCTACAAATGAGGTGGTGACAGTTGGATATAGTATCAGCCATTTTTTAATTTGGCCATCCAGACTTCTTCGACTCATTACCATAGAGGTATAAATGTTATATCTTTTTTTATTAAATTTGTTTAATCATTTTAAAACTAATATATTTTTCAATTTATTTTTACAGGAATACATAAAAGGTAATGAAATACTGTATAGACAACAACAAAGACAAATAGCTATGACATCAGATACAAAATCTAGTAGTCTTGATAGATTGTCAAGATATTCAAATTTGTTGGCGGATCATTATGAGTTTCCAATGGAAGCTCATGTTTGTGGACGTGAAATAAATATGGGGATTATGAAAACTGATATCATAGAGCTTGTTACTGGAGATAAGTTGGGCATCAACGTGGTGCAAATTTTTTCCATGTAAGTCTTAACACCTTTTCCCTGCGTTATATTTATTAAAAATGTATACTTATGTCTATTTTGTATTAGGTATCTTTATAAAATTTATGAGAGGAATGAGCTGACATATGTATATGGATTCATGGACCCGCAATTGATTTCCCCTAAAGCATGTGCATTGGATGAGGAATAAAGAATGCTTTATATTACTGAAAGACTTGAAAAGAATATAGTCACACAATATTGGATGATTCCTTTTTGTGAGAGTTATGAAACACATCTCTGTCAAAGATTTAATTATCTTTTAACATAAAAAACCACTAACGTTTAGTTTCCATTTATTAGTGATCATTGGATGTTAGGTGTTTTTTGACAAAGGGAGAAAGCACTTTATTGGATATTCTTTGTCCACGATGATGTGTGGGAAAGTTTTAAGAATATATTGGAAAAGTAAGTTTCAATTTCTCAATAGTTTTATATATTATAATGAATTTTATATTTGCACCATTAGTATTATTTTCTAACAGGGAATGGGTCTACTTTCAAAAAAATGAAAAGAAAATGAATGCAAAGATCAAATATGTAAATGCGAAGGTAAATATCCATTTATAATTTTTACTTTTTGATTTATTACGTTAAAATAATATATTGAATTTACACTCATTCAAACAGAATTTTCATGAACAACAAGGCGTCATCAAATGCAGATATTATATGTTAAGATTTATGTATGAAATAATAACAATTGGGACAGTTGTGAATTTTGACCTGGTAAGATTTCCTATTAAACTTTTCCATAATATTTCAATTCGATTTACTCATTATACACATTAACTACTATCCTTTTCAATTGTATCTTTTTGATGACCCTTAACCTTATAATGTTGAATACATCAAACACTTACAAGTGGAGAGTGGTCAAATTATTTTACAGGTTTGATTAAATTTTAGTTGTTTGTAATGTAAAATGTAATTTTGAATATTGTCATTGTAATTGTGTATTTGGTAGTCGTTTCGGTTGGATTTAGTTTTTTTGGAAGTTGACAGTGTAAGTTTTGAATGTTATATATGTGAATGTTTAATTTTTCTATACTTCTTGTTTTGGTCTACTTATGATGGTTTTTCTGGTATGGATTCTGGTCTGGGGGGGGAGGGGTTTCAAGGGTGTGGGGGTTGTTCAGTGGGGTTGGGGGTGTCCAGGGGTTTGGGAGGGCTGTCTGGTGGGGGGGTATACATGAGGGTGGGGGGGGGGGGGGGGGTTGTCGAGGGGTGTTTGGGGCTGTCCAGGGGGTTGGGGGCAGTCCAGGGGTGTGGTGGGGGCTCCAATGGGGTGGGGGAGGGAAGTCCAGGGTGTGGGGGGGGGGGTATACATGAGGGTAGGGGGGTTGTCTTGGGGTGTTTGGAGCTGTCTAGGGGGTCGGGGGGTAGTCCAGGGGTGTGGTGGGGGCTTTCAAGTGGGGTGAGGGGGTGTTGTTTAGGAGGGTGGGGATTGTAGAGGGGTGTTTGGGGATGTACAGGGGGTCAGGGGGTAGTCCAGGGGTGTAGTGGGGGCTCCAATGGGGTGGGGGCTGTCAAGTGGGGTGAGGGGGTGCTGTTCAGAAGAGTGGGGGGGGGGGGCAGTCCAGGGGTGTGGTGGGGGGATCTAATGGGGTGGGGGAGGGCTATCCAGGGTATGAGGGGTATACATGAGGGTGGTGTGGGGGGGGGGGGTGTCCCGGGGTGTTTGGAGCTGGCCTGGGGGTCGGGGGCAGTCCAGGGGTGTGGTGGGGGATGCCAAGTGGGGTGAGGGGGTGAGGGGGTGCTGTTCAGGAGGGTGAGGGGTTGTCAAGGGGTGTTTAGGGCTGTCCAGGGGGTCGGGGGGCAGTCCAGGGGTGTGGTGGGGGATGTCAAGTGGGGTGAGGGGTGTTGTTCAGGAGGGTGGGGGGGGGGGGTTGTCGAGGGGTGTTTGGGGCTGTCCAGGGGGTCGGGGGCAGTCTAGGGGTGTGGTGGGAGCTCCAATGGGGTGGGGGAGGGCTGTACAGGGGGTATACATGAGGGTGGGGGCTATCAAGTGGGTAAGTTTTATCTGTTATCAATGTAAATGCTTAAATTTGATTCAGTTCATGTTTTGATCTTCTGTTTTTGTGGTACGAATTATTGATTTGGTTTCTGGTTGATTTTGGGGGAGAGCCGAGGAATGCAGTGGATTTTTTTTAAATTTTTTTTTCTTTCACGTCGGTTATTTTATAACCGACGTGATAAAGAAATCAAGAAGCACTTATCATGTCGGTTTTTTCATAACCGACGTGATAAACACATGTGGCATGGTTTATCACCTTGGTTATTACATAACCGACGTGATAAAGTACCTAGGAAATGCTTTATCACGTCAGTTATTGATTAACCGACGTGATAAACCCCTCCCGGGACTAGTTTAGCACGTCGGTTATTTAATAACCGACGTGATAAACTATAGCCCAGGAGTTTATCATGTCGTTTATTAAATAACCAACGTGATAAACTCCCCCACATGTGTTTATGACGTCAGTTATTGTATAACCGACGTGATAAACCTCTCCCAGGACTGGTTTAGCATGTCGGTTATTTAATAACCGACATGATAAACCATAGCCCAGGAGTTTAACACGTCAGTTATTAAATAACCGATGTGATAAAGTCCCCCACACATGTTTATGACGTCGTTTATTGTATAACCAACGTGATAAAGCCCCCCCGGTTTATCACGGCGGTTATATAATAACCGACGTTATAAACGCCACCCCCGAGTTATTTCACGTCGGTTATTAATTAACCGACGTGATAAACACCGCGATGTTATGTATGTTACGTCGGTTTTTAAATAGCCAACGTCAAAAACGTTATTTATAACGTCTTCCATATTAACATCGGCTAAAACCTGACGTAAAAAATGAAAAATAACCGACGTAAATAACTTTTTCTGCACTAGTGTATAACCAAATCCACTTGTAGTATCCAATTAGAGATGTATTTCTAGGAAGACTCACATAATCTCTACCCTACAAAAAATTATTTGATGTTCTTATATACTTATCCTAAAGTTTTATCTAAGGGTTATGTTCCCTAATAATTGTTTTCTTAATCTAGTATCTAAGGTTTCTACAAAAATTCCTCTGATACCAACTGTAACAACCTTGACCCTAGTATCCTAAATTCGATGCCTTACATTATTAAATTTGGATAGATACAATACATTAATCCAAAAGGACTAATCATTTTAATAGTCTTAGAAGCCAGGTTACATACATTAACCTTACATTACAATTTAAAATATCAAAATACAACATAGAAAATATTTTGAGAACATCATTATTCTCCTAGATTAAACCTATATATCTGTTATAATACACTTCTTGGAATCCTAGGAAAAAGAAAAAATAAGAAATGGGTGAGCTTACATTCCTAGTAAGGGTAAGCATGCATCAGAAGTGTCATGAATAAATAAGCATAAACATTATGTCAATGTGTATAACTAAAACACAATCAATTAAAATATAATATTGAGTTTAATATAGAAAGAATAAATAAAATAATTCCATATAAATAATTACATGGATATTCTACCAATCAAATAATCATATGAGATATCAATTAATAATTTCAAAATGAGGGAATGAATATTGTCATACATCATGAATATACCATCAAGGTTTTATCCAAGACACCATATATAAATAGGTAATATATTAGCCAATACCCAAACTAGTTTGTCTCAGGAGACCTATCGATGCATCGAGGGGCTATAACAGGCACCATCCTTCACTTACTAAGTCTAATTATTTCCTTATATAAACGGGGAGATAAAACAAGATCAACACAAATATTCATATTAAAACTAGTATACAAAATGTGAATACTTAAACTATATACCATGAATGTTATCAAAATAGCACATCCATAGTCAAAATAAATCATAAACCATTAAATGAAATAGTGTAAATGATATCATAAGAGACCAAACTAAATGAATCAAATGATCCAAAAAAGGATTTTTATATATATGAAAATTTTCTAATAAAATCCTTAAAAATATCTTGAGATAAATTCCATTTTTTTACTTTGAAATTTTTTATTTAAAATTCATTAAATTATAAAAGAAAAAAATTACTTTGAAAATAACCTTGTAATATTTTAATGGAAGCTTCAACTAATTAAGTTTTCATAACAAAAAAAATTCTCTCACATCACATTAGTTAAAAAAACATTCCTTCTGTCGAAGAAGCCATAAATTACCTCACTTGGAAAATGAAAAATATATTCCTTTCCATTTTATAAAAAGTAAAACTCTGGTAAAATACTTTAAAAATTTTTAGGATAATATTAAAAATATTTTGTAATTTTTTTTTAAGAATCATGGACATGGATGATAAATATTCCCTAGCATATACACTCATATAAAAAATCAAAAATAATAATGATATTATGAAATAACACTTATCTTGTATTTTCATTAAGTTGAATGTTATTTGACCTTATATATAATGGTTTAAATAATTTTATTAAATTATAACATAATCTTATAAAAATTTATTATATCATATATGATATTTTTATGTCGTTTTGTTAATAATATTTCATTATTACCCTTGTTTCGTGTGCTAACTGCTTCATTTTCATATACATGTTTTGTTATGTAAGTCATGTCTCTTATGAATAGGATATATATATATAATTTAAATAATTCTATTAAGTTCATAGATATTATATTTAATCATTATATATATTTTTATAATCATTCTTAAATTTTTAATGTCGAAAATGAATCTCATCATATCGTGGAGACTGTAGGTTGTACACACGCACGTGCGACGATATCATTCCCTTTGTAATGAACTTGGTAAATAATTTTATGGAATTTTAATTACATAGAAAAAATATTATGTCATAATTAATATATATATTCCTTATTTCCATAATTATATCTATCCATGTAAAGTGGTGATGAAAAACAAATTGCACTAGGACGTGGAGATGGTAAGTTGTACGTACACACGCGCAATGATTTTATTTTTTGTAGGAAGGATAAATGGTGGGATATGGTTGTCTCATAATCATGATAACATCTCAGAATATATATGATTCTGTAGTTATTAATTTATAATGGAAACAACACACAAATAGGAAGTATAAGAATAAAAAATCTTAAAGGAGTCAGTAAATATGATTACCTCTTATTTAGTGAATCTCCTTTGGATCTCCTCTTAGGGACACTAGGGTTGGTCTTTTGAGACTACTAGAACCTATAGGATGTGTTTGGGGGATTTTATAATAGAAATGGGTAGGGTTTGGTTGATATATAAGGCTCAATGTGATGAAATTAGATGAGGGAGGAGGTTCCATTTTATAATTGAGGTGAGGGGATTTTTTGAAATTTCTAAAAATATTAATTTATAATAAAATAAATATCAATAAAAAAAATCATTTATTAAAATATAATATGATATAAGGTTTTAGTCTCACAAAAAATATATTTTAGATATTTTATGGTATTTTTTTAAACCTTATCATTTCGATTAACCCTTAGTTAACATATATTAATTTTAACTAAGGTAATAAATTTTTCAATATTAAACTATTGTTATTTTTAATTATTTGATGTCAAATAGACCATAAATGAATAATTTATAAAATTTTATAACATATAATAATTATTTTATATTTTTAAATATTTTTTATGATTTTAAATAATTTAATAAAATATTAGTTTGATAAAATATCATTAGTGTCAATTTTGACACTATTCATTATTTTCCTTTTTAAAAAAATAATAACAACATGATATCTTTGAAAAAACACTATTAAATCGTCTCTAACATGTAAAATTAATCTATAAAATTCTTTGATGACATTAATTAGATCAAATTATATTTATTTTAATATTTTGAATATCATTTATTTGATATTTCCATTAATTAGACAATTATGACATCACAATTATGTAAGCCTTTATGGTAATTAATTATTTACAAAAAATTATAGATAAATTAACATGACAATAAAATCATTTCATATTTCATATGACTATTTATATTCTAATTTATATGATGTATAACCCAATATTAAAATTGGTATTGTTATTAAAATACAAGTATGACATCTTTAACTCTTCATTAAATAAAATATAATAAATACCATATTCTCACATAAGTAGATTAAAAAGGGTTACAATTTCATAAAAAGGATCCTTTTGATTGAAAAAATCTCGTCTAATGATATTAGGAAAGGTGTTAGGGAAATTTTATATTCATTATAATATACTTTTTACCCATATTTACCTGATTTACCCTTAACTGTGGTAATTAAAATATTATTAATATTTTAATATTCATAGTCCAAAAAAACCTATTTAAATAATTTGGAACCACTGACTAAAAATATGGAATTAATTTTTCAAAATTCAAAACACTAAATTTGTTGTAATTAATTTAAAATTAATCTCATTGATGGGGTGAGAAAATGGGATATTAAAGTTTAAACTTGAAAAAGATTGAAACGTTTTTATATCTAAATTCAATGTAAAATTGATGCCAATTAACTAAATTTGATTAAATTAAAAAACATTAATCTATTTATACATTTCAACTATTTAATAATATAATTTACCAGTATAAATTATTTTGAGTAAAATAAGTTATTTTCAATTAAAATTTAATATTTCTCACTATTCATCAAAATATGAAACTTATAAAAAATGCCAAAAAAAAAGTTAAATTTTAGATTAATATTTAAAATAATAAGTTTGTTTTATTAAATAAAATATATAAATGTTTAAACAATTGGATTTAAAATAGGTTCTCCATTAAAAGGCGGTAAAACTTTTTAAAAAAAATAGGTTTTTATGTGTAATATTGGGTTTGTTATATTTTATCGATTTCAAATATATTGGATTAATGTTAAAATATTTGATTGGAAATCTAAAATATAAAATAACTATATAAATTCTCTATAAGTTTTACAATTTAATTGACTATGAAAAACATGACTAAGTAGTGTTTTGTTTAAACCTAGTGTTGCGTGTATGTAAGCTCTCACAAAAATAAAATTTACTCTAAAAGAAAAATATTGTAAAGTATTGGGGTTCAAAAATTCACATAATTATTATGGATATGATTTAGTATGCCTTTGGGACTTAGATTTTTCTAAGCACAATGTTTCTACCCCTGACAGATGGCCAGCTAAAATAGACCATTTGGGTTCTGGTGAACATGATTTGGGTTTTCATGTTGATTTTGGGCCATAACTGAGGGAATCATCAACCATTGTTGGAGTTTTAAAATCACAATAAGTACCATTACACCATCAGTGTAGCACCATTTAAGGTCTTGTATGAGGGATATTGTGGGCCACCACTGTATTGGTCAGAGATAGTGGTATACAGTTCTTCTTGTCCAAGAGTTTGTTATAGTGATGGTTCTAAATGTAAATTTCATCCAAGGATGGATTAAGGCCTACCCAAAATCATCAGGGGTCCTTTGTAAACTAATGACGATAGACTTTGTAGTTTAATGAGGATACCATGTGTTTTGAGAGATCTCAAATCATGAAGGATTACAGGGTTTTAGCTAGGATGGTAGGATATCTCTAAGTTTTTAGGCCCTTTTTATAGTTATTGTGTTGGATTAGTTTGGTGGAATATCGCTTTGACCTCTAACAAAAATTATTCTTGGTACTTGGAGTTTCCATGTGTCACAGTTGTAGAGATATGTGAAAGAATCATTGCACAATGTATACCAGGATGAGCTTGGCATTGAAAAGAGATTTACCCCTTTTATAAGAGTTTGAGGAGCCTGATGGTGTTTAAGAACCGGTAGGACAAAACCCTTCATGGGAATGTAGTTTCCATGGGTGCATGCTTGTTAGCTTCACATGACCCTCCTAGAGATCTATTTGGAGAGGGATACCCCAATAATAGCTCAATATTATCACTTGTGAGTTGGTTTTTCCATTTTTATATGAAAATAAATGATGGTTGGGAGAGTTTAATGACTCTTTTTTATTTGTAGGAATTTGGAATATTTTGAGGAATATTTTTGAAGTCAGGTAGTGAGTCAACACTAGATTGTGAGTCTCAGAGAGACTTGGTGTAGATATATTAAATATATTTTATCATGTGCATGTTTTTTATAAATAATAGAATAAATCCTAAAAAATCCCCATATGGGGATTCTAAAACTACTATTAAATTTCAAATGTGGGTTTTACCCTAGGCATGACATAATATTTTTTAGTGTCAGGTGTTTGGTTAAAATATGGCCATGAGAGAATTAGTAATTTAATTAAATAATTTATTTATTTATTTTACATGACCTAGATCATACCCTACTTAAACCCAGTTATGGTAAAATCCTAGGGTTATCCACATTTCTCTGTAGGGTTGAGAAGGATTCGTGGAGGCGAGCTTCATGGTGACGATGAATCATGGTCCAATGGATCAGTACTACTATAAATTCATCTATGCCAATGGGGTTAGTGGATCTTCGAAATGACTTTTACATGTGACCAATATTTATAAATGATCAATCCAAAACCAAATTAAGGCTCATTATTTTTTATTTCCATCCTTTTATTATAGATTTATCATGGATTTATTATCTACATTTTTTCAGAGATTTTCATTCTTCACATGAGCCAAGAATTAAAAAATAATTCTGATTTAGTTTATTTTTAATTTTTATACCTTATTTGACCACTTGATAACCACATTATATAATATTTGGATGATATTTCATTATCCAATGGTGGATTCACCTCGTTTAGGTTCATTTCTCTCCATCGTTCTTCACATTCTATGATGTTGGCTCCCAGGGTCATGGTTTGATATTTTTGGGATGAGTTCAAGAGTAATAAAACCCCTAAATCCATAGAGGTTTTGAAAATTATATATGGATCAATGTATTGTTTATGGTTTGAGGTGTATTATGGGATTTGGGTGATGTATTCATGGATTTGACATCTAAAGTGGTGAAAGGATGCATGATATTTTTTAACAAGGTAACATATTTCCAATTTTTGGATAATGAAAGCTAGGAATCAATGGTCAGAGGAGTTTCCTTCGACCTCAAGATGCTTTTATGTGGTCAAATAGTTTCATATAGTATTGTAGAATGTGTATCTATAATCAGTGTGAATAAACTTAGTTTCTAAAAAATTCTTGACTACACGTCTTGTATCTTAGAGTAACACACGCCGTATAGTCTGGGTTCTCATAGGGGATAGTTTTTGGTATATTTAAGGATCACACACAATTTGGTGAATACTACATGATATGTGACCTTACCTTGGTGACTATGCCATGTGCTAACTCAACATTCCCTAGACCCTGTGTGTCCGGAGATACCATGTGCCCCAAGGGACAGACATTGTAAATGTTCATGGTCAACCAAGTCGTATGCCAAATGTTCATTCTGAGGACCTCAACTAGACATAAACATCATGTTCCTATGTAAACATATCATGCAATATAACATGTATTCTCAAGTGCATCCAATAGGAAACAATCCTAGTTGATGAGGTGAGGACACACGCTGTGTGATCCCACGTATACACCATGTACTTCTCCCAGGAATGATTACCTTTTGTATCTCATTATTTAAGACTCATATTTAGGCCTGTGATTAGTCCATCTAGAGTGGTTTTTAATGTCAAACAATATGGTATCCTTAATAGTGGAATACATGATACTATGTGAGGTTCTTTGATCAAGAAACACATTTAAGAGATGCTTGAGTGATGATAATGATCAACTAGGACCATCAAAGAAATTATGGGGTTAGAAACCCCCCTGTCGCAGTAGGGAATGGTTCCCCCATACTATTTACTAAGGTCAAGTGGCACCACCAAACACACCATTTAGAAAGTCCTCTATTTACTAGGGTTGGAAACCCCATGTCGCACTAGGGTTAGGGACCCCATACCATTTTCACAGGTAGGGTTTGTAACCTCTCACACTACAATAAGTGTAGGTCCTCTATCTATGGAGTGGAACCACACATATTTGACCTCCAGAGGGCATGAGCCCACTACTAGTGATTGTAACCCCTTGGATATAGAGATACTTGGAGAGGTGTGGGCCCTACATAATCATTCTTGAGAGGTTATAAGTGATGCATGGATGGAGAGTGTTCCCCCTTGGTTGTGGAGTGAAGCAGAAAGTTATGATACCTTTATATAGATTATTATGTAGTTGCATATGATGATGGGAATCTAAGATGGACCTTCAGATTTTCATGTTGACCCATCATTCTTAGCTGGGTTTTAGAGATGGTGATACCCTTTATCTCTTCTTTTGGACTTCTTGTTGAGAATATCTAGGTTGTGGATGTTATGGGTGTTATGGTTATTATTATTGTTGCCTCATATAAGGATTTACATTACCTCTTGATTATGAGATAACAACTCTCTCTCTTGATGACTTGTGTTTTTTGATTTCAGAGTGTCCTACTGGGTATGTATATACTCACCCTTTCATGGGATTTTCCTATACATGTTGTGACTTATGCAGTTGAAATAAAGATCAGTGGTGAAAATGGTGGATCTGGTATCAATAGAGCTTTGCAGTACGTGGTGGTGATAATCATGTTTGGTGGTCGAACTTTGGGATCTGGAGTAAGGCTCTCCCCTACTCCACTCTTTATAGTTGATGTCAGATCCCCCCCTTATTTTTTTGGTAATGTATTTTCCCCTTTATTTCATATGTATTATGATGTTGTATTATGATATTTATTTCTTATAGGTTATTTAATGTGTGGTCACAATCTATATGTTATGTATTTTATTATACCTTGGCACTATTGCATGGATTTGGTTGTGTGTGTGAAAATATGAAATTTAGGATAAGGCCTCCCATTTCAATTTTATGTCTACTCAGTGATTGTATCCAACCCTTTAACTATTATATGTGGGATTTTGGTTGTCACACTCGGCTTAACACAGGATAGGAGGGACCTGATGGGTTGGGGCCTGACACACATAATAGATTTGAATTATATGATCCTTATCATTGAGCATGTGTGATTTATATAATTAAAATATGGAGATATTGAATGACATATTATTGAAAAAAATATTCACATATAGTAAATTAAAATTTGTGTGGAATTATAATTATGGAAGTAGTTCGACACTATGATTTAAAATAGAAAAATTCAGGTGTTAATAAAATATTGGATGCATCAAGTGTTGAAAAATTTGATATATAAAAGTGATATAAAGTGAAGAACCAATATTTCACATCAAGAAATTTTTTGTGCATCAAAGAATAAGAGTAAAAGTAAATATAGAGAAGGGAAAACCTATTTTGTTTATGTATATTATAGGGATCCAATTGATTACTATTAAAAGAGGAAGCCCATATAATTACTATAGGAAAAGAAAAAGATCAATTCGTATAGTCTAAGAGGTACTCTAGTAAATAAAACTGATATTTATTCAAGAGTTTATAAGAAAAAATATACTATAAAAATGGAAAATAATCCCACTCTTTCATTTTACTTGATTGGTTCTATGAAAATAAGGTTCAAGGTTATACCCTTGACTATTATTTTCTTGATAATTAAAGGAATGTTGTGTACGAATGGGATAATAACCACCATAAAATAGGGACATAATCATCTACATCATAGGTGAACCGCATTAAAAAACCTAATATTCCTTATTCTTTATTTATTATGTGCATTCTTTCTAACTATTCTCAAGAAATAATAATAGAACCATTCACTTAACAAGTGACAGAGGTATAAATATGTATAAAAGTTTTAAGGTGATAAAAACGTATTCCACACCAATACACCCCCTCTTTGTGTGATCATGCCAAAGTGATCCTAACACTCTCATTATTGTGGTGGAATACCCTATTCCCTTATACTTAGCATTTCTATGTAATTATTTTTTATGTCAACCCCTTATTCCTCTCATACTTGTTAAGTGTCGAGTGAACCTATTCAATGTGAAATGAATCATCTAAGAAATCATTTTATAATTTGATTTCATAAGGATCTTTTTATGAAAAATGGAAATATATGTAAGGATCATTTGGTTGTAATGTAAGAGTCCTCAATGAATTTTTAATGATCAATCATAAGGATCACTCTATGACACACTTGGTCACACTATGAAGAGTAGTTTATGTGAAATTTGGGAAACTCCCTAGTGCATTAGATATTCAATGGAACATTATAATATAAGGTCACACTATAACCCCAAATGTCACACTATGAAAGGAAATTGATGGATTTTATTGATTCTATCCGAAAAATCATATCATCTTGAAGGATTGGTCATACCTCCAAGGAATCAAGATAAGTTTGGGTAGTTCTACCTAGGTGGTGGGCACACTGCAAATAGGAGTGTCACATCAAAATGGTTTCTAGGCATATATTAGTAAATATATCACAATGAACCACATTCTATGATTAAATTTTCCTTCAGAAATAAGTTCCAGGATAAAATTAAATTTAGTTATCTATGATAAGATTATTTGATGAATTAAATGATCTATGTTGTGAATTAAAGGGGAGTTATTCAACAATAAATTTTAGATCTAATCATCGCACCCTTAAGGATAAAATAATTCTATTAAAGTGGTTAACTTTAATTTTTTCATCATGTAATGAGTAGTTCAATCCATGAATAAGTATTTTCTAGATCAGTTATAGATTTCATTAGAATTTAATTATGGAGTCCTAACATATAATTTTTGGGTTTAACTTAGACTTTATGGAATTTAATTTCTATTCTAAAACCTATTATTACACTAGGTATAATTAATGATACTTTAATTTAGGTAAATAATCAAATACATTAGATTAATGTTTGGATTCTTAATAGTTTATAAAACTACCTTCAATAGAACCTAAAAAAGTGAGGATAAATAAAGAGATATTAGATACACATTGATACATCTGAGAGAACAAGGAGAATATTCTAGACTCTTACTGGAAGAAAGAAGTTACAAATATTAATTGGATAAAAAATAGTGAAGAAGAAGGTGTTCAAGAGGTTATTCACTCTAGAAGTTTGTCTATCCATGAAAAATTTCTCTACCATATCAATTGTTTTTTTATATCTAAAATATATGAAGAAAAATTATTATCACAAAGGGAAAACTGAGTCCCAATCTCTGAAGAAGAGAATGAATTATTCAAAGGTGTTGTATATATAGTGAATTTGGAAGGGAAGTATGGGAACTCAATTTGTAAAAATCATAAATAAATGAAATTAGTGTCTCAAGGGAATTAGCACAATACCGATTAAATTCTCATTAAATTAGACATATTATTTTGAAGCAAATAAAATTTCATGTGTTTTATTTATTTCTTTCATCTCTCTAAAGTGACAGTGAGGAATAAAGGGAGGAGTGTTCATCTTAATGAGAGAGAGAAAATCACAATCAA
This sequence comes from Viscum album, assembly GCA_963277665.1. Lineage (NCBI taxonomy): Eukaryota > Viridiplantae > Streptophyta > Magnoliopsida > Santalales > Viscaceae > Viscum > Viscum album. The sequence continues at coordinate 1,553,039,192 of OY728155.1, read as the reverse complement.
ATATGATATTTTAAAACGCAATACCCTATTTAACCACCCCTCTCAGGGTATATTACTTGATCATGACCAAAAAGTGTTATCAATGCCTTAGTTTAGAGTGAATAATTTTCACTCTCAAATGAAATTATAAACATTGAAAATCACTTAGATATTCTCATTTTTGAAGATTCTAATGTCAAAATATCAAAAAATATAATGAAAAATTACTTTCATTTATTAGGAATAAATGTTTATATAGATTATATTCATGGGTTTTATACTATAATAGAGATTGAATCACTCTATAATTTGGATCAAAAGGAATTTGATGTCAAATAAAAGGAGATTAATTCATTAGGGATATATTTAGATAATCACATTTATATAAATTTTTTTTCTTGTAAATCTTATCATGAAATTTAGTAAAATCTAATTAACATATATGAAGGTGACTCCAAAATTTGGGAAGTAAAATTGTAAGTGTTTTGGAATAAATATGAAGAAATAAGAATGATCCCAGATGATATGCTCAATGCATAATTTTATTGAATAAATATTTTCATATGAGATATCAATGGACTCAGATAAAATCCTAATTATAAAAAAATTATCAAAAGGATCCTAAGAAAACTGCCTCTGCATTTCAATGAGAAGGTATTGTTTCTTGAAGATAAACACCCAGAGGTTGTAACAATGGGTATTATCTATATTACACTCATTAAATTTGATATAATGAACAATTATAATCAATAAACTCCAAAGAAGAACTATCAAGAGGTTTCATTCATGTTATTAAAGAAACTTTTGATGAAAGAAGATTCCCATGAAGAATAAATTGATGAGGTGATGATCTTTGTTTCTTTTAATTTGGATAAGGGAGAAAGAAAATTCAAAGTAAAGATAACACTTTATTACAATAATGTTGTAAATTAGGTTATATTTATACTAAGTGTTATATGAAATTTCCAGATGATGAGGAGGGGGTGGAACCTATGAAGAAACCTTTAAAATGTAAAAAAATGAATAAAACCTTAGAATATATTATTTAAAAGGAAAAAGTTTTTGTCACATGAAGGTGAAACTTCAGAAGAGATAAAAGTGAAGAAGGCTGGGGAACATATAGATCTCAGTGGAGAAGTTTTGGTGGTTGTTGTGGACAAGATGCTAGGAGAAGACAAGAATGAAAAATACACTATAATTGAGAGAAGAGTTTCTATTAAAGATGAACTTAAAGTATTCCTTGAATAAATATAAATTTAGAGGGTTAAAAAAATAAATATAATGGATTTTTTTCATGAATAAAAACTCTATATATAGAAATAAGAAGTAGAAAAGTCATAATTTAAGACATATATTGAAAAACATAAATATGATAATTATAGAAACTTAGAGAAAGAAGTTGATCTTAGAAACAAAATTGAAGTTCCTGATTTTATCACTGATGTACTAAATAATTTGGTGAGAGAAAGGTTCATGTGAATCAAATATATTTAATTTGAATTCATGAAATTGAAACCAAAGTGAAATTATTAATAAATAATTCTTACTCTTAACATTACCTTGTGGAATTCAATTTCAGTGTTTTCTAAATAAGAGAATAATGATATTGAGATATATTTAGATAAGGTTGTGGATTTACCATAGGTTAAACATTTCAAGGAAAAAATAAAAATATATTATGGATCATTGACTCCATGGTTGATACTAAACCTCAAGAATCAACACCCTAGAAGAAGGGTGACAGGTATGAAACGTAAAATGTGTAAATGACTACTATTGGTGAAACAAGGACAGAAAATAAGATACCTAAAATCTGATATGATTACTTTGGGAAGTTGGGGAATATCTAATTTGTGTTCTATATTATAAAGCTTTATTTTATGGAGAAATAATGGTAAAGGAAGTCAAGTGGATTCAATATAAAATAGACCAGTTTTTTATGGAGTGAGTGATGATGATGTGTGAAGATCAGAGAGTGTTTATAGGGCTGAGGAATATTTATAGGAAGAGAATAAAATATATTCATCCATGATAAGGAGAAGAAACAATAGGGCTAAAATCAGTAATGAGAATACTATTGGAAACCAAACACACTTAGATCAAAATTATAGAATAATGTATTAGTAATAAAACCTTTTTCTATCTTAGTAATAACAAAAATAATTTTATAAGACTAATTGGGATAAAAAATGGGTCATGGATACAAATTAAGTGTTGAATGAATTGAAAATAATTTGACTTAGGAAGTATTTCCAAGACCAAAAAACAAAAATGTTATCAGAATCAAGTGGGTATTCGAAAATAAACTCAATAAATATATGAAGGTGACTCGGAATAAGGAATGACTAGTGTGTAAGGGTTATTACCAAATAGAAGGAATTGATATGGATAAAACGTTTTCACTCATGGGTTTTCTTGAACCTATATGATTGTTTTTATATATGGATATAAAAAAGGGTTCAAAGTATACCAGATAGATGTTCAACATTCCCTAATGGAGTACTTTTGCGGGAGTTCTACATTGGACAAATGAATATATTTATCATTTATAAAGATGTAAACAAAGTGTGATGGTTTAAAAAAGAACTAAATGTACCGAAACAAGCACTAAGATCATGGAATTCTTTCCTTGAACTATATTTGAAGAATTTTTGATTTTATAGAGGATTAGTTGTCCATAACCTTTACATCAAGAAGGAACATGATCAAAGGATTTTTGTGCTTATCTATTTAGATGACATGATTTTTGGAGGCTTATATGACACATAATGATTTTTTTTAGAATTTATGTCATTTTAGTTTGAGATATATATGATATGAGGATTAACTTTTTTATTGGTTTTTTGATAATCCAAAGAAAGGATAGAACCATTATTTATTAAACTAAATATGCGTAGGAAGTGAAAAAGTTTCTAAATAGAGGATTGAAAACTAATGACCACTCAAATCGATGAATGAATGAAATTTTTAAATGATGAGTATGAAAAATAGTTCAATGTGATAGAGTATCCATGGATTATTTGGTTTTTATTATATTTCACATCCATACAACCTGATATAGTTTTTCCACATCCTATAATTAATATTACCAAATATATCCTAAAGAAATTCATATGTTATCTATGAGAATAATTTTTTGTTACAAATTCATATAATATATTATAAGTTTCTTTATTATAGTAAGTTATAGTAAGAATTATTTTTATTTATAGATGTTTATTGGGAAGGATTGACAGATGATAGAAAATCAACTTCCAGAGGTGTTTTTTATAATGTGAGTTCTTGAAATTTATAGCTAAGTTAGAATTAAGGCTGTATTTCCAATAGAAAAATGGAAAATGAATATATTAAATCCATGCAAGCATGTACTCTATTAATTCATATGAATAATTTTTTTAATATTTTGATGTTTAAGTGGAATCTACTATTTCAATAAAGTGTTAAAACTCTTATGTTATTAATATTATCAAAAATCTTACCCATCATTCAAGAACTAAGCACATCAAGATTAAATTTCATTATATCATGGAGAAGGTTGAGCAAGGAATAGTGAGGTTTGAGTATGTGTCTACATAAGATAAAATATGTGATATCATGATGAAGGAACTACCCAAGGTTTATTTTAAAATTCATCATTTGGATCTTATAATTAAATAAAATCCATATACCTTGATGACTCGGTGATGGATCCCCTAATACCTCATGGGAATTTCTATTTATATTAAGGTGTGTTTTCTATTATGATTTAAAAGATTTAATTTATAATTCTCTCTTCTAAAATTTCTGAAAAGTTAACTTTAGGTTTATTGAAAAATGGGGAAAAGAGTTCATATTTCACTTCTTGAGAAGGAGAATCCATACATATGTTGAGATGAATTGTAGTATGATGGGAGTGTTATTTCCAATTGACTATAAGGCAGAAATATTATGTCATTGGTTGAGAATAGGGGAGAGTGATTTATTATTTATCCATGGGGAATATTTTTTTGGAGATATTTAGGGGAATGGGAATCACATAAGTATTTTCATGAGGAACTTTTCGCTTTAATCTTGTTTCTCAAACCAATATTGATTCATGTGGGATCAGATTTAACGATTAGTGAAACATTGATTCACTATCTATAGGAAATTAGTTTAAGACTAATGTGATTTTTTTTATAATTTTTTGAAGCAATCCATGTTGAATTAGTTTTAAAAGGAGGTTTGGAGTTGTCAATAAATCCAAGGAGGGTAATTGTATGAAATATACCAAGAATTGACTTTTGGGTTATGTTTTTTGACAAGATTTAAGGAGGAAATTAAAAAAATAGACATAAAGAAAATGAATAAAACCTAAAGAGTTTTTTAAGTATCCAAATTTATTTATGTAGGATATAGGTAATGACATGAGGCATCAAATAAAGTTGCAACTGGATTTTATAAGGATCGTTCTATGTTAAAGAGTTATCTATGTAAGGATCATCAGGTAGTGATGTTGGATTACTTAACAACTTTCATAGGATTAATTAGAAAGATTTCAATATTATACCCTTGGTTACACAATGATGGGTGGTTTATATGAAATTTGAGAATGTACATGGTGTATTAGATGTTCAAAGGAACTTTTTAAGATAAGCTGGAGTCGCTAACCCAAATTTCTCACCATAAAGGCATAGAGTCATATTTCATTGGTTTTATTAAAAATAGGCTTTCTTTATAAAGGATTGGAAACACCACGAAGTAAATAAGGAAAGTTTAGTTGATTCCACCTAGGTGGTGGTCACACCATCAAAGAAGTGTTGCTTCACAATGGTTTTTGGGTGAATTTAAGAAATTATGTCTAGGTGAGCCTCTCACTATGAAGAAAGGGGCCATGCCATAATTGTTTTGAGGATTTTAATTGATTTAAATATCCATACCAAAATTATTTGATGAATTAAATGGTATATATCATAAATTAAAGTGGTTTATTTATCCACAAATTGTGGTTCTATATAGTAGAACTGACTCTAATAACCCGGATTTCTTACTTACACATTTCAATAAAATAAGATACAGGGGATCACACCATAAAATGTTGACCTATTTAATAGTCTTGGAAAAGTAAATACTTACCTAAATTACATATTAAAATTAAAAAATATCATTAAAAACTTTATTTAATCCTTGAAAATCATTCAAATATTTCTTCTTCATATCATTGTGAAAGAAAAAAATAAATGGTAAGATCAGATACTTTGTAAGGGCTATGTACTATGTATTCTATCATGAGTAAATAATGCATAATAGATATATAAGAGTGGACAATAAAAAAAAATTCCATTCAATAACTAACTCAGGTTCAAAGTACATCCACGTATAAAATCAACATAGTAATCACATAGATAATAAAAAATAAATTCTCACTAAAGGAATTGTATAAATACATACATTCATGATCTTACCACCAAGGACTCGATTAATATATCATGAAACTTACATTCAAGGCTTCAACCAATACATCTTTCATATTTTCATGACATCAAAACCAAGAAATCATACATAAATAAGTAAAACATAAACAAAATACCAAAATATTATAATATGATCTTATGGCATTGATTTATACATCATGCCAACCTGTTTTGTCTCATGAGACTCATCAATGGATCAAAGGGATATCTATAACCAGGCCCCACCCATAAATTTTATGTCATATCTATTAATCATTTATTTAATTATCAATACAATTCATTCTAAAAATAATTTATAAATAAACAATTATTTATATTGAAATGACAATATAAAAAATAAATATTTTCCCATTAAATGAAATAAATTTATTAATAATCTTCCTTAAACTAAAATTGTATATTAAAATGGTAAATGGTTAAGTTAATATAAAATTAGTATAAGTGATACTGAATATATCCATGATATTGAAAATATGGTCATGAAAGAGAAAAATAATATCTAATGAATAGTGTAGACTAATAGAGAACATGGTCAAAAGAAAGTTAATGATCAAATAATATAGTTTAATCCACAAATCAGTAAAGGATTAAATAATAACATAAGTTAATTAGAAATTTAGTTTTTATATTAAAACTAAGCCTTTCAAAAATATAAAATAAAATATTTGAAAAACATTAATAATAACTTTTAAATTTGTTTAAGAATGAAGTAATAATTCACTTTCAAAATTATTTTTATTCTTTTAAGAATATAATAACATTTTCATTTGGTTTATTTAAAATTTAAAAATTGGAAAAATATAAATATAAATATTTACTTTTAAAATAATTATAGAAAATAAAAAAATAATCTTTAAATAAAATAAAGTTTGTGAAAATAGGAAAATATATTCATGTCGTATATATTAAAAGAGAGTTTTATTTTTCACACTTTTTTGAAAAGTAATAAAATGGGTTTTTGGATAAATTTTTAAAAAATTATATTGAAATTTTTTTAAATAAATTAAATGGTAGTGAAAATGAACTTTTAAAAAAATTTCATATATTGGTAAAAACATCCATAAAATAATTTTAAGATCATGAATATGGATGAATAATATTCCTATACAAAAAGAAGAAATAAGGTTGGTATTCCATACTCATAACTTAATTGTTTATTATTGATCCCAAAAGAGAAGAAATTGAAAACATATTAAAAAACATAAATATAGGAGAAGAACAAATATGGGGTTTAGGAGATATGATCAAATAATTTTCCCAAAAATAAATATAAACATAAAAAATCTTGAATTAAATGAGATTTTAATGCCTTGGTAACTTTTGAATCAAAATCTCATAAAAAATAAAAATTGAATAAAAAACACTGAATATAATGAATAAAGAATTATTTATGGTATAATGTGTCAAATAGGCAGTATATACACCACATAAAAGAAATTAGACACATAATGTAAAACATGTCTCATTGAAGTATAAATGAAATGAAATTACCCAAACGTCAAGTCCAAACTTCTTTGTATACACTCTTAACCTACTATATAATAAATTTAGATTTATTATACATATATAAAAAAACAAATTCATATTTATCATACCATATGTGATTCAATTATAACATCTCATTACCTTTTAATTAATAAATCTTCATCAAAATTATATTTCCGGTGAAAACTTGTTCGTTTCCAATACATGTTTTAGTTTCAAGGTTCCAGTCCTTGCACCTTGGTCATGGTTTAATTATATATAGAGTCGTAATCATGTTACAATTGTTATATTCATTTATAATGTAATCCTTTATTACTATCCCTATAAAGTGGCGATGAAAAATTAATTACATCACTTGGTGGAGATGATAGTCTGTACATACAAATGAGAAACACTTACATTTTCCATTGGATGTAAAAGAAGATAAATAAGGGTTCTTACTTGGACATAATAACATTTTAGTATATAGAGTGTATTTATGTTATTATATCCTTATAGTTAGAATAAAATAAAAAGAGGTTGGATATTGAATTCAGGAGGACCTTTATGCTCTATGGTGGCCACCACCGGGCATTTTGTTACAGGTATATAATATGGAGGAATGTTCATCTTAATAAAAAAATCTTTTAATCACCATGTGATCCCTACTTTTTCAAAGTTTATTATCTTACCAAAAATATAATTTTAAATCACTTTTCAACTTTTATTTTTGTTATTTTAAAAGAATTTCAGGAAAAACACCATCAACCAAATAATTTACAATTGGGGAATACCATGGTAACTTTGGAGTGAGGGATGAGAGTTGTTTAATTGGAAATTTAGTATCAATTATTTTAGAATGTGAAGAATTAAAAATTCTACTCAGGTGATCAAATACATAGTTTCCTTTTCTAAGTCTATCTTTTATAGCAATGGAAAACTCTTGGAGAATTAAGATCCATCTTATTAGATTTGGTTTGGAATAAATTTTATTAAGTAAGAACTTCAAAGCTGAATGGTCTATAAAAATGATTATTTTGGAACCTACGATATATGGACAAGATTTATACAAGGTAAAAAATCACATTTAAAATTTCCTTTTCAGTCACAGTGTAGGGAGATTGATTTTAATACAATGTTTTTGAGGAATAATAGATTACATGAAGAATATTTTCTATTCTTTGACCAATAATGGAGAAAAAGAACCCATCATAAATATTACACATTAATTCAAAGGGTAAAGACCAATCTAGGGTTGAATTATTAGGACACATGTAAGAACAACTTTGAATTCAATGAAGGCATTCTTGAAAGCCTTATTGAAATGGAATGTAACATCATTTTAGGGCAGCCGAGTGAGTGAGAGGGAAATACTACAGAAGTTATCGATGAATCTACGATAGAAAATGTAATGCCCATGAAATTAAAGGATGTGTTGAACTATTGTGGGCTCAGGATGTGATTGGATCACCTCAATTTTGGAAATATTGATTTGAATAACATATTATGAAATTATGTGTCCTAGAACAATCCCATTAGTAACCATGAAGAGAAAATTTTCATAATTCAACACAAGGTTACATTTGATAAACTTTTAAAGGACCAGAGAGAGTAAATGCAAGAAGAATTTAAATGACTCGCCATAAATGGTAAATTAATCCACGAAAATCTCCATGAAATTCTCAATGAATTCAGAAAAGATACTCATCATACACCTCTGGAATGTTGCATAAGAATTTCAAGGGAAAAAAAGAATTCTCCAATATGCATATTTTTCAAAGGGGAAAGTGAATGTAGTCTTTTTTTGTATTGAGGTGCTATTAGGATTTGAAATTATCCTATGTATCCATCAAAAAATCAATAATGCAAATTCAGATCTAATAATTCAAGAATTTGATCAAGGAAAGGAATAGGGTGGTGATCTTTTCTTGTTTTGACATTCAATTTCTGAAAATCAATACACACAATCCATTCGTTTTTCACTCGTGTTATGATCACCTCTCTATGATCATTTTTGAAAATAATCATCCCACCCTTATTAGGAACCACTTGAATTTTAATAACCCATTCACTATAAAAAATTGGGTAGATAATACCAACTTAGAGTATCTTATTAGTATCTTCCATAACTATCTCAAGTATGAGTGTATTGGGCATTATTTTAGGTTGTCTGATTGGTTTGGATGATTTTTTAAGATGGATGTGATGTATGAAAATGAAAGGTTTGATTCTTAGTATGTCATTTAGGGTCCAACGTAAGTAATATCTTTTTCCTCTAACATATGAACAAGTTTAGACTCCTCGGTTTCAGTAAGTGTGTAATGTCAAGATAAGAGTGATCGTGGAGAAGGAATATATAACACCCGAGACTTTTATAAGAAATATTTTTTAATATAAATCATCAAAGGAATCTTTCACTACACACAACACTAGCTTGTCTTTCTTTACACGCAATCGCGGCCTTCCTTGATAGCTTGCGTCATACGCAATACTGAGTTTCACTAAACAACGATATGCTATTAAAATATTATTAAAACTAGCCGTTATGAATAGTAATAACCACTTTTTGAAATTTTTTAAATTTTATTTTTCAAAATGGTCTTCGTTTTTGGATTCGGAATATCGAAATTAGCCTAGGGTGAATTTTTTATATTTTTCTGGAAACTTTCAATTTTTGATGAATAGTGAAAACACTCGGTTACTATTTAAACACCGACTTTTTATTTAAATAATTATTTATTTTATTTAAATTTATTTTAGGTAAAAATTGATACATAATACCTATATAAGTTCAATGTAATTCATTGGAGTAATTTTATAATAATTTTAGATATATAAATATTTTATTGAACTTTTCACCGTCTTTTACCCACCTCCTAGGAGAATTTGTAAATTTACATAAAATATAATTTTACCGCTTCTGTGAGTGGAATTTCACAAATCCGAGAGACAAGGTGGATGTCAGTAAGTAAAATGTGGTTCAATGAGATGAAAATAATTTTTGGTGAATACTAACTTTTTACTTTTATTTACCATGGTTAAAAGTAAATAGGGTAATTAAGGGTCAAAATGATATTATCATTACCCTAAAACTTGTCCTAATTCTATTGGATAAGTTTAATTCGACCAAAAACAACCTTAGGAATAAAATATGACCATTTAGGCCCACTTTGATTAGATTAGGACATTTATTATTAATTTATTTAAAGAAGGGTTAAAATAGTTAAAATCAACGTTTAATAAGTAAATAATTTTTAATATAGGGTTATACATAAGATAAATTCGACTATAAATATTCATTAGAAAGATAAAACTATTTCCTACAGGATTGTATTTTATTTTTAATTGTTAGACTTTAAATAGTTTAATTTATTTATGACACAATGATGATGCGGTAATTATCTTATTAATGAAATATTGACATAATTGATGTTACAAATACCCAAATAAATGTAATTTGAGACTTTTTATGAATTAAAATAATTTTCTATGTTAATATGACATGTTAGTATTTATTTAATTCAATTTTTTCTAACTAATATTTCTGATAAGAGTTTTTTAAAAATCAATTACTAAATAGTATCAAAATTGACATAAAATAGTTTTTAAAACAAATATTATATTATTAATTGTTATTTTATTCTTAAAAATCTAAGGTTTGTCAAAATGACTTAGATAAGGTTATATATATTAATAATTAACAACTTGGGTTTAATTTGGCTTGTTATAGTATGTTTATTAACCTTATAGTGTAAGAACACAAAAAGACACGGTAAAAGTAAAATTATCTAACTTAAAGTTAAATCTAGATGATAAGGTTAAAATAGTAAACTAAACTTGTCCAAATTCTATTGGATTAGAGGATTTCGACCCATTCCCACATTAGCTTCGAAATAAATCAATTTGGAGCTATATAAAACCAAATATGACTTTATAATAAAATAATATTTTTAGTTTTTTCAAAGGTTCCCCTCTCCTCCCTTATAAAAGGGCACCTCCTCCCTCTCTTCCTCACACCACTTTGAGCCTTCAAGCTCGGCCAACCCCTACCAATTTATCTTCTCCACTTCCCTAGAAACATTCTAGAGGTCCTGGTCTTCTTCAAAGACCAATTTTAGTGCCCCAAAATGAGGTCTCAAAGAAGCGCTTTAAAGAAGAGGAGGTTCGGACACTTACGAAGCAAATCAGACCTAAGGTAAGGGAAATATCGCAATCTCATTTTTATCCGAGATTGTTTATACTTTGGAATTTACTGGGGTGTATTTTATCATCCACATCCATGTTTCCTCAATATGTAATATTATTTCCATCCATCTACAATTTTTTAAATTCAATTTTACCCTTTGGTGAGTTTTTAGTAAAAGATATGAAAGGAATCTTTTGTCGTTTTTCGTACGAGGTACTTTTTGACTTTTCCGAAAAAAGTACGAGAAGAATGTTTTTTTTAACTTATACGGCATGAATATATTTTTAAAACATTATTTCCAAGAAGCTTCCTTTACAAGTTTTCAAGTTTATTTTTAATCAACTTCTTTTAATTTAGAATTGTGTGACATGTTAAGAAAGGAAAAGTGTTTTTGAAGTAGAAAGGATATTTTCCTCAAGAATGGAGTTCAAGTATTTTATCAAAATTATTTTCCATTTAAGATAATAAAGGGTTCTCTTTCTTTCCCTATTATTACATTTATTTGATTATTTTGTGATGGAATTATTTTTATGAATTCCTTTATCTTATATGAATTGTTTTATGATGTCACGATGTTAAAGAATCCCATTTTTATTACATGGGTTATGCTATGATGTATTGTTTATGATTTTGTGGCACACATAAGAATGGTATCATTATGAGATGGGTGAGACCTATATCTCCCTCCAATGCATTGGGTAAAGATTTTATATCTCATGAGATAGACATGGCTGGAACGGAAAGTTAAACCGGTTCAGTGAAACAAGACTGAAACGAGGAATGAACTCGGTTCAGAAATGGACTCTATCCACTAAGATAGTCTTGGAAATGAGTCTTGAATAATAAGAAATTATTCTCTATGATTATGTGTGTATTCCACAAAGCTTCATGTTTTAAGTTATGATTATTGTGATTACATTTCACTACAATTATTTATCCCATGTTATGAAATTATGATCTCTTTTGAAGGTTAAGATTTCCAAAATGTTATTTTTTTATGAATATGATGTGATTGATATTTCTATTGTTTACCCCTACTGATCATTTGAGCTCACCCTTTTGTATTTTTTGTTTCCCCAGGTCAGGAATAAGGTTATTAAGTAAGATATGCCAAAAGGGACTATAAATATGATGAAATAAATGGGAGGCAGTGTAGACGCCTTATTAACCTGTTGTTTATGTTTCCTAGTTTCTAAAGACACTATACCTATACGGTCCTTTCACGGTTTTGTTATATGTTGTAATAAGTGTACTTCAATTTTGAAGTACTAAAATGTATGTAAAGTATGGGTCATTATAGTTGGTATTAGAGGAAAGGTATAGTCAAACTTTGGAAACTAGGATGTGAAATCCTTAGTAAGAATCCTAAGGATAAGTCTAAGCATAGAACACAATCTTAGTGTTTTAGAAATGGCCGTGAATAACCTAGGATAAGACCTTAAGTGTGAAATTTTATTCATGATTATGTGGTTTTCCTATTATAATTAGTGTTGTTCACACTATTCTTCTTGGTTTTAGTCAATGGATGGAACCCGAAGGAACTGTGTTAATGCAGAATGCAATGGGCAATGCAATGATTGTCCCCCTGAGCAACCAAACGTTATGGGAGTTGGAATGAAAAATCTTGTAGCCATGATCAAACAACTTTCTCAAGCTATGAATAATGCAGGACTTCCAAACGATCAAAGGAAGGAGCAACATTTTGTTGAATCCTTCATGAGACAACGTCCACCTTCATTCAGCGGGTCTACTGATCCATTAGTTGCTGAACAATGGATCAGTACTACTAAAAAGATATTTCAGTTCTTCAATGTTCTGAACATGATAAATTCATCTTAGCATTGTATCGTTTGGAAGGTGATCCTGATCAATGGTGGAATCTTATCAAGAATACGAGGCCAAGATATGAAATTGAGTCCATGGAATGTGACGAGTTCAAGAACTTATTTTTCAATAAGTACTTCCCTCGTATTCTCCGAAAAAATATGGAGAAGGATTTTCTTGAACTAAAGAAAAAAGATGATGAATCTGTTGGTACCTATGAAGAAAATTTTACAAGACTTGCAAGGTACACTTCTGGTATTAATATCCAACCTGAGTGTAAGATCGATCGATTCTTTAGTGGCTTAAAACCAAGTCTTCGAAGGGAGTTATCCATAAGGGACTTCAATAGCTATGAGGAAATAGTTCGATGTGCTCTCAAAGTTGAGATGGAGATTGGAGTAACCCATCAGTCATATGGGTTTGATAAGAAGAGGAAAATGGAATTCAAAGGAAAATCTAAGGAGAACACTGAAAAGAAGATGAGTTTTACCTTATGCTCAAAGTGTGGAAAGAAACATGGAGGTAGTTGTCTTAAAGGGACAATTAAATGTTTCAAATGTGGAAAGGAAGGTAATCGGGCATTTGAATGCCGAAATGATGGGAAGAAGATGTCTAATGATGCAAATAAAGGAAGGGATACATAGAATGAACCTACTACACTTAAATGTTTCAAGTTCAAGGAAATGGGGAATTATGCCAATCAATGCCCTAATCCAAGGGTTGATGATGATGGTTGACATGAACAAACTCTTAAGGATAAAGAATAAGGAAAGTAACATGCAATTTCTATCAACGATGTGTAGTACAATAACGAAGTGGTGAAAGGTACACTTACCATCCACTCTAAAGTAGAAAATGTTTTATATGATTCTGGATCCACCCACTCCTTTATTTCTGAAGAATTTTCTAAGGGTATCACCGTATTACCTCAACAATTAGATGTTGAGTTAGCTGTGACAACCCCTAATGGCACAACAGTCGCATCAGAAGTTTATAATTCTTCTCCTATTAAAGTTTGTGGGAAAGTTCTTCCTGAAAATCTTGTGATCCTCCCTATAGTGGAATTTGATGTGATTCTTGGCATGGATTGTCTTTCTCTATATGGATCTCATATCAATTTACAAAGAAGGGAAGTCACATTTCATATTCCAGATCAATCTTTGATCGCCTATCGATGCAAGGATGAACATAACCTTCCAGTGGAAATTTCTTCCATCTTATGGGTCTTGATTCCACTAAATGAAGGTTATTTATCTCAAATGGTTGGTGAGAAACTCAAGATTAAGAATATGCTCATTGTACGGGAGTTTGATGATGTCTTTCTGGAGGAATGTCGGGTCTTCCACCAAACCGTGAAGTTGAGTTTTCAATAGAACTCAATACGGGTGTTTTACCTATTTCAAAGACACCTTATAGAATGGACCCAATTGAGTTGCAGGAATTGAAGAATCAACTCCAAGAGAATATTGATAAGGGGTTTATATGCCCTAGTGCGTCACCTTGGGGAGCACCTGTTTTGTTTATTAAGAAGAAATATGGATCAATGAGACTCTGCATTGATTATCGAGAAATTAACAAGATCACTATCATGAACAAATATCCTCTCCCATGCATTGATGACTTATTTGACCAACTATGTGGAGCTCAATAATTTTCCAAGATTGATCTTCGTTCTGGGTATCATCAATTAAGGGTCAAAAGGGAGGATATACCAAAGACAGATTTCCGTACAAGGTATGGACACTATGAATTTATATTGATTCCATTTGGTCTTACTAATGCCCCTGCTATCTTCATGGATCTGATGAATAGAGTGTTTAGAGACTATCTTGATTAGTTTTTGGTTGTCTTTATAGACGATATTCTTGTATTTTCAAAGATAAAGGAAGAACATGAAGATCACTTGAGAATTATATTGAAGACCCTGAGAAAGGATAAGCTTTATGAAAAATTTACCAAGTGTGAATTTTGGCTTCAAAAAGTTTCATTTTTGGGTCACATAATCTCAAATGATGGGATATCTGTGGATCCATCAAAAAAAAGAGGTTATCAAAAGATGGTCGAGATGAACAAAAGTAACTGAGATCCGAAGTTTTCTTGGTTTGGTTGGATATTATCGACGTTTTGTGAAAGATTTTTCACGATTATCTAATCCACTCACCAGGTTTACTTGGAAAGGTGTTAAGTTTGTTTGGACGGAGGAATGTGAAGAGAATTTCAAGGAGTTGAAAAGAAGGTTATCCAGTGCACCTGTGCTCACACTGCCTTGTAGTGGAGAAAGGTTTGTGATCTACAGTGATGCATCCAAGAAGGGATTGGGGTGTGTTCTTATAAAAAATGATATGGTGATAGCTTATGCCTCACGACAGTTGAAAATCCATGAGCAAAATTACCCAACTCATGATTTGGAGTTAGCTACAGTAATCTTTGCATTAAAGATTTGGAGGCTTTATCTTTATAGAGAAAGGTGTGACATTTATAATGATCATAAAAGTTTAAAGTATATTTTCACACAAAAGGAGCTGAATATGCACCGAAGAAGATGGTTGGAGCTGATTAAGGATTACGACTGCTCAATTCATTACCACCCAGGGAAAGAAAACAAGATTGAAGATGCATTAAGTCGACAAGACCATGCAAGTTTATCCATGATGAGGATCACAAAATATCCAATATTTATGGATTTACAAAGGATGGATCTTTGAATTATAATGGAAGGGGAAAATAATATCTTTCTCAAATGAATGTTCAACCATATATACATGTGAAGATTAAAGAGGCATAGAAAGAAGATGTAGAGTTACAAAAGAAGGTGAGAAATATTTCTGAATTCAACCTTGATTGTGATGGGATAATATAGTTCAGGAATCAGGTTTGTATTCCTCCCATCCCCGAATTAAAGAAGGAGTTGCTGGATGAGGCTCATAGTTCTTCATTCTCTATTCATCCTGGAAGCACGAAGATGTATAGGTACCTGAAAGAGTACTTATGGTGGGATGGAATGAAAAGAGATGTTGCTGAATATGTCTCTCGATTCTTGGTTTTTCCGCAAGTTAAAGTTGAGAGACAGAAGTCTAAGGGGATGTTACAACCATTACCCATAACCGAATGGAAATGGGAAAACATCACTATGGACTTTGTCACAGGACTTCCTAAAACATCCAAAGGAAATAATGTTATCTGGGTCATAGTTGATCGTCTTACAAAGTCTGCAAACTTCATTGCTATTAGAGAGGATTTCTCTCTGGATCAGCTTGCTAGGATATATGTAAAGGAAGTGGTAAGATTGCATGGAGTAGCACTTTCTATTATATCTGATCGGGATCTGAGGGTTACCTCAAAGTTCTGGCGAAGTCTTTAGCATACTCTGGATACAGAGTTGAGTTTCAGCACTACTTATCATCCTCAGACAGACAGTCAGTCTGAGAGGACAATTCAAACTCTAGAAGATATGTTGAGAGCTTGCTCTATGGATTTCAAAGGTGGTTGGGATCAACACCTACCTTTGGTGGAATTTTCTTATAATAATACCTTTCACTCCAGTATTCAGATGGCTTCTTATGAAGCTCTCTATGGAAAGAAATGCAGGACTCCAACTTGTTGGGATGAAGTTGGGGAAAGAAAGCTATTTGGACCTGATCTTGTTGATGAAATGGACGAAAAGGTCCGATCTATTCAACAACACATAAGAGCAGCTCAGAGTTGACAAAATAGTTATGCCGACAAGAGAAGAAAAGACTTAGAGTTTGAAGTGGGTGATAAAGTGTTCTTATAAATATCTCTTTGGAAGAGAGTAATGAGATTTGGGAAGAAGGGAAAGCTGAGCCCTAGGTATATTGGTCCTTTGGAAATACTGGATCGTGTTGGGAAGGTAGTTACTGATTGGTGCATCCACCGAATCTCTCTCAAGTTCACAATGTGTTCCATGTACCTCTCCTGAGAAAGTACATACCTGATCCTTCACATGTACTCAGCTCAGAAGTTGTACCACTGGAACAAGATCTTTATTATAAAGAACAACCGATAGAGATTCTCGATCGTAGTGAAAAATTCCTACGGAACAATACCACTCGGTTGGTGAAAGTTTTATGGAGGAACCACCAATTAGAAGAAGCTACATGGGAGCTTGAGGATATGATGAGGGAGAGGTATCCTCATCTGTTTGTTACAAGTGACGAATTTCGAGGGAGAAATTCATTTTAATGGGGGTAGAATGTAACACCATAGATTTTTATAAGAAATTTTTTTTTATATAAATCATCAAAGGAATCTTTCACTACACACAATGCTAGCTTTTCTTGCTTTACACGCAATCACGACGTTCCTTGATAGCTTGTGTCGTACGTAATACTGAGTTTCACTAAACAATGATATGCTATTAAAATATTATTAAAACTAGCCGTTATGAATAGTAATAACCACTTTATAAAATTTTGTAAATTTTATTTTTCAAAATGGACTTCGTTTTTGGATTCGGAATATCGAAATTATACTAGGGTGAAATTTTGGTATTTTTCTGGGAACTTTCAATTTTTGATGAATAGTGAAAACACTGGGTTACTATTTAAAAACCTACTTTTTATTTAAATAATTATTTATTTTATTTAAATTTATTTTAGGTCAAAATTGATACATAATACCTATATAAGTTCAATGTAATTCATTGGAGTAATTTTATAATAATTTTAGATATATAAAATTTTATTGAACTTTTCACCGTCTTTTACCCACCTCCTAGGAGAATTTGAAAATTTACATAAAACTTAATTTTACCGCTTCTGTGAGTGGAATTTCAAAAATCCTAGATAAACATTTGATGTTAGTAAGTAAAATGTGGTTCAATGAGATGAAAATAATTTTTGGTGAATACTAACTTTTTACTTTTATTACCACGGTTAAAAGTAAATAGCGTAATTAAGGGTAAAAATGATATTATTATTACCCTAACACATGTCCTAATTCTATTGGATAAGTGTAATTCGACCAAAAACAACCTTAGGAATAAAATATGACCATTTAGTCCCACTTGGATTTGATTAGGACATTTATTATTAATTTATTTAAAGAAGGGTTAAAATAGTTAAAATCAAAGTTTAATAAGTAAATCATTTTTAATATAGGGTTATACATAAGATAAATTCGACTATAAATATTCATTAGAAAGATAAAAATATTTACTACATGATGGTATTTTATTTTTATTTTTTAGACTTTATATAATTTAATTTATTTATGACACAATGATGATTCATTAATTATCTTATTAATGAAATATTGACATAATTGATGTTATAAATACCCAAATAAATGTAATTTGAGACTTTTTATGAATTAAAATAATTTTCTATGTTGATATGACATGTTAGTATTGATTTAATTTACCTTTTTTGAACTAATATTTCTGTTATGAGTTTCAAAAAAATCAATTACTAAATAGTGTCAAAATTGACATAAAATAGTTTTTAAAACAAATATTATATTATTAATTGTTATTTTATTCCTAAAAATATAAGGTTCGGCCAAACGACTTAAATAAGGTTATATAAATTAATAATAAACAACTTGAGGTTCTTTTGTATTTTTATAGTTAGTTTATTAACCTTATAGTGTAAGAACACAAAAAGACACGGTAAAAGTAAAATTATATAACTTAAAGTTAAATCTAGATGATAAGGTTAAAATAGTAAACTAAACTTGTCCAAATTCTATTGGATGAGAGGATTTCGACCCATACCCACCTTATATTCAACTTAAATCAATTTGGAGCTATTTAAAACTGAATATTACTTTATAATAAAATAATATTTTTAGTTTTTCCAAAGGTGCCCCTCTCCTCCCTTATAAAAGGGCACCTCCTCCTTCTCTTCCTCACACCACTTTGAGCCTTAATGCTCGGCTAACCCCTTCCAATTTCCCCTCTACACTTCCCTAGAAACATCCTAGAGGTCCTGGTCTTCTTCAAAGACCAATTTGGGTGCCCAAAAAGGAGGTCTCAAAGAAACTCTTCAAAGAAGAGGAGGTTCGGACACTTACAAAGAAAATCAGACCTAAGGTAAGGGAAATATCACAGTCTCATTTTTATCCGAGATTATTTATACTTTGGAATTTACTGGGGTGTATTTTATCATCCACATCCATGTTTCCTCAATATGTAATATTATTTCCATCCACCTAAAATTTTTTAAATCCAATTTTACCCTTCGGAGAGTTTTTAGTAAAAGATATGAAAGAAATCTTTTGTCGTTTTTCGTACGAGGTAATTTTTGACTTTTCCAAAAAAAGTACGAGAATAATGTTTTTTTAAAATATACAGCATGAATGTATTTTTAAAACATTATTTCAAAGAAGATTCCTTTACATGTTTTCAATTTTATTTTTAATCAACTTCTTTTAGTTTAGAATTGTAAGACATGTTAAGAAAGGAAAAGTGTTTTTGAAGTAGAAAGGATATTTTCCTCAAGAATGGATTTCAAGTGTTTTATCAAAATCATTTTCCATCTAATATAATAAAGGGTTCTGTTTCTATCCCTATTATAACATTTATTTGATTATGTTGTGATGGAATTATTTTTATGAATTCATTTATCTTATATGAATTGTTTTATGATGTCACGTTGTTTAAGAATCCCATTTTTATTACATGGGTTATGCTATGATGTATGGTTTATGATTTTGTGGCCCACATAAGAATGGTATCATTATGAGATGGGTGGGACCTATATCTCCCTCAAATGAATTGGATAAATATTTTATATCTCATAAGATAAAAATGGATGGAACGGCAGGTTAAACTAGTTCAGTGAAATAGGACTGAAACGAGGAATGAACTCAGTTCAGAAATGGACTTTGTCCACTAAGATAGTCTTGGAAATGAGTCTTGAATAATAAGAAATTATTATTTATGATTATGTGTGTATTCCACAAAGCTTCATGTTTTAATTTATGATTATTGTGATTACATTTCACTACAATGATTTATCCCATGTTATGAAATTATGATCTCTTTTGCAGGGTAAGATTTCCAAAATGTTATGTTCTTATGAATATTATGTGATTGATATTTATTTTTTTTACCCTTACTGAGCATTTGAGCTCACACTTTTGTATGTTTTCTTTCCCCAGGTCAGGAAGAAGGTTATTAAGAAAGATATGCCAAATGGGACTATATATATGACGAAATAAATGGGAGACAGTGTAGACGCCTTATGAACCAGTTGTTTATGTTTCCCGGTTTATAAAGACACTATACCTATACGGTCCTTTCATGGTTTTGTTATATTTTGTAATAAGTGTACTTCAATTTTTAAGTACTAACAATGTATGTAATGTATGGGTCATTATAGAATATATCTTTTAGGTGTACATGAAGATATTTTAGATTAGTCTTATCTTTTATTTTTGGTATAGAAAACTCATTAATGGAGTAAAGTATTTTATTTTTCATTGATTAATTTTCCTCAATATTGTCCATGGTGGAAAAATAGAGATCAGATTTAAGATAGGATTCAAGGGAATTCTCATGATCCTATACATTTATGGAGTTTATGAATGAGAGGTCAAAATAAACTTTCCCATTTATGATTTGATTAATCATGGTGAAAATACCACAAGATCCTATATCATTAGAACATGAAAAACATAATGAAATGGGGTGAATCCACTCTTAGAACTATCTTCAAAAGCATGGATTGAGAAGGTAAAGTGGTCCTATACTAGGTGTCTAATGGCTTGAAAAATGATGAACATGACTAGTTAGTCACCAAATCCCATAGATTAGTTTCTCACATTGACATCAATATTAGTTATAGTAGTTAGAAAGAATGGTTTTCCTAAAATCATATGAGATTTAGAAGAGTTCATCTCATCTTCCATGTCATGGAAATATAAATCAACTAGGAAGATAATATCCTTAACTCAAGAAAGGACATCCTTAATTATTCCCTTAGGAATGGCTCTGCATCGATTCACAAACTAGATGAAAACACTATTTGGGTGTAAGGGACCTAGACCAAGGTTGGAGAAGATGTATTTAGGAATGAAATTTATCATGGATCCTAGGTACATGAGTGCATAATCAAAGTTGAAACTCCCTATGTTTCATGGAACTATAAAGGTCCCTAGATCTTTCCACGTTATGGGTATGGAATACTGGGTTGAAACATTCTCAATGGCCCTAAGTTTCCACTTATGGGTGGGGAATTCATTATAAAACTTGGAATACTTAGGGATTTTTTTGATGGAATCTAAAGGGGAATGTTTACTTCAACATGTCTAAACATGTCGAGCATTTCATGATCAGGTTCAAAGGGCTTCCTTGGATTAGATAGGGATTGATGGAAAGGAATTAGGTTCCTTAGAAGAATTTGAGGAGGTGAGGGAGTGGCATAAATTTATTTTTCTATATTTTTGTTATTTTTATATAACAACATGGGGAATGGAAATTTTCTTTCTATATCGAAGTGAAATTTCACTAACATTACCCTTGGGGATGAGAAATGGACGAATTGGGATTTGGGAATAATTGGATTGTTTCTACTAGATGAGGTGGGATAAAAGTTGACTAATTTGCGTTTCAATGTTTTAAAGGCTAGAATGGGTGAAGGAGGAAATATATTCCACATCACTTTTTCATGGTTGGTTGGAAGAAGAGGTATGCCCAACATTAGGATTACCTTGATTTTGGTTCATGGGAAAGTACTTTTATTGTGTTGGGAATTGTGAATGCTCATTAAGATATTGTAATCTAGTGTAAGCAGGAAGGGGATTGATCCTTTGTGGTTGATGAATAAAAGTATAAGGTTGTTGGAAGTTACCACCACCTTGACATATTGGAATTGGTTTGGATTTTGAGGAGATAACTAAGGAGGATGTGAAATGGGATTACCATTCCTCATGCTTGGGTTAAAGGTAGAAGAGAAGGGTTTAGAGTGGGGTTGGTGGAAGTTTATAATGAACTGACCTAATTTTTGAGGGTTGGTGTTCCTCTGAGAATATTATGAATTGAGATCTATTGAACTAGAAGAATAAAATGGTTTTCCTTGATGCTACGGACATGTGTCAGTTGAATGAGCTGGTGAGTTATAAATTCCGTAGTTTTTGATAGGTTTTGGGAACATAGATTGTCACACATGCGCCTCAGCCCTGTTGGTCTGGACTGAAAAAATGAATCCAAGAGACTCAAGATCAAATCCGAGTAGAGGAATATTTTTGGGATACTATAGCTTTACTATAGTAGGTATTATAGAAGTACTATATCAGGTATTTTTCTATACTATAAAAACTGCAACTATTCATAAGTTTGGGCATTCAGGACACTGATTTGGTCCTTGAGTCCATCAAACCTTTCAGGCCACCCAAGGCATCTGAGCCAGTAAGGAATTGGGCCAATTCAAGGCATTCGGGCCACCATAAGAACTTCGGGCCACCTCAAGTCCTTTGGGCCACATGAAAATTTATATATACTATATTTATTACAAGTAACAAGGCTCTTGATGAGGATTCAAAGCAATCCCATTCAGCAAATTGGATCTAACCAAACTTGTAAGATTGAGAGTGTATGGTATTGCCATCGGAACAAGGCCTATATAACTCTGCATAGGAAAACTAGACGAACATCCATGTAAAGGTGGAGGGATGACATGATGACATATTTTGGAGAGGGTAAGTTCTAAGTTTTCTTGTTCGGGTTTATTTCCTAATAACTGAGGATCATGAAATTTTAGTTAAGCCTTAAAGACTTGTTAGGGTTCCCCATAATCCCTTGAAATGTGGATTATCAAAAATCAATATAAATTGAAGGCCTTTGGGCTATTCAGGTAGGGGAATATATATTGTGGATAAGATGAGGTTAGAGATTTGGAAGGCATAAATAGTTGTCTCACAAGACCTATAAGTTCACTCATCCACTCGATCATCTTGTGGGGATATATGGATTTATTCTCTTGGAATTATTTGACTTGAAAATGTCCTCGAGTATAGAATTGTTCCATGTTTTCAGCCATGTTTCTTTTAAGATCTTGTGCTGGTGTAGGAGTTTTTTTAATAAAAGAACTTCCATATGCGACATTAATGAGAGTTCTTTCCATAAATAATTACCCATATAGAAGTATTGGATCAAGATTCAGTAATGGATTTTATGATGTGGGTATGTTTCCAAAATCTTTTTGAACCTCTCCACGTACTCATGGAGTTACTCATTAGGGAATCGATAGATACCACTTATTTTATTTCGGATAGAAGCAGTACAAGAAGTAGGAAAGAATTTATCTAAAAAGAGTCACTTCATGTCATTCCATGTGGTTATAGAACTAGGAGGGAGGTAAAAGAGTAATGACTTGGTGTAGTCAGCTAGGGAGAAAGGGAATGCTAAACGGTTGATTTGTTCTCTAGAAACCCTTCGAGGACTCATGGTAGAGCACACCGCTTGGAACACTTTGAGGTAAATATAAGGATCCTCACCAACTAGCCTATGGAAATGAGGTAGTAGATGAATCAAAATCAATTTGAGTTAAAAATAAGACTCAATATTTGGATATTGAATACCAAGGGCTTAGTAATTTATATTAGAGGTAGTGAGTTATTTTAAAGTTTGTTCCCTAGGATTGTCCATATCTAGAATAATGATGTGGGAAATGAATGGGTCATGATTGATTTGATTATCCCTAATATTTCCCATAATTTGGATAAGAGATCACTTAATTTTAGGGTCAAACAATACAATGGATTATTTGGGAGGCTATAGGGCATTTAGAGAGAATTTGGAAGGAGGGGGAAAGAAGTTTTTTTCCTTTGTGTAATTTTTTCATTTATGATTTTTATAAGTAATGTAGGGTTTTTTAGATTTTTTTGGTTTATTTTTTTTGGTTTTTTTATAAAAATAAAACACTATCAACTACTAAATGAACCATCCCCCACAACAACACCATTTAAAGCATGATTGATTTTCTTCTATGGACCATTAAAATGTCTGATTCTCTACTAATGTGTATAGAGGCACACATGTCAAATCCTTAGCAATGATTATTTTTTTAATAGTCAGTTTTTTTTGGTTTTTTATTTTGAAGGGGGGGGGGTTATTTGTAGAGATTTAATAAATTGATTTTTGAATGATTTTTTATTTAAAAATTTGATAAATATCAGGGTGATTTCATTATTGTGGATTTAAGCTTATGATACCCTTGATCTTTTCTTTATATTACATTAAATTAACATCCACTTCAAAAGATGATTTTGATCATAATTATCAAGTTTTGAGGTTTTAATACTAGAATTAACTAAACTAATGTTCTAATATCAATCAAATATTGTTTATGGTAGTGTATTTATGTTATTAATAATGCATGAAATCTACACATTAAACAAAACATGTCATTAATTCATGACATTTTAAATTTAACATACACAATGTTAACCTAAATAATATTCATCAAGCAGAAGATCTAAATCAATTAACATCCCAAAATTATGAATAAACTAAATGGTATATTTACTCATCTATTTGTTTGGTTATTAATTTGGTAATATTTTTTTTAGGGTTATGAATTAAAAATATAATGTAAAGAACAAGATAAAAAAAGATTTGTGTGCCAAACACACACACGAAAGGTGAAGAGAATTAAAATTCACTTTTGATTGAAAGAGAAAGAGAAAGAAGGGATTGATTTTTGACATGATTTAATAAATTTTAATAATATTAGTATTAAACTAAATAATGTACATGATAATAATAGATGATGAAGAAACTTTCATTAACATTTAAATAGAATTACAAAAAAACACTTACAATATTGCTAATGGAAACGAATGGAAAAGAACATGAAAACAAAGAGAAAGGAAAGGAATCCCAAGTAAAAACTTGATCCTGTAAATTCTATGGTCATGAAAATGTATCCTTTTATGCTCTAAAATTATAACCCCTTCCATGGAGAGGAGGGGAGTGTATTTATAGCCTAAGGTGGTGGACTATTTTAATTCCAATACTAACCCTTCAATTAGCTCACCAATATTTCCATCATGACATATGGATATAGATATATGTTCTTATTAAATAATGTATATATGTATGTTTTCTTTCTAAATTAAAATTTTGGTTTCAAGTGTAATTTTATCCAACGTTATGAATATATTACTAAAAAAATTCTACTATCCATTTTTGTGTCAAATTTTCGCTTGGTCTAGATGTGAATGAATTTATGTCTATGAAGATACCCTCAAATCCAAACCATTTCTTCTACAAAGAAAACTACATATATATTTTCTTTCACAATTACAAATATTAACTCAATTTTATGTCTATATCAGGAGAAAGGTCAAAGATTTTTTTTATTGTTTTAAATCCAGGATAGAATGGTTGGATGGAATTTCATGGATATATTGGGGCCATTATTGGTTGATTTTCACCTTTAAAATTCTATCCATGATTAATTTGTATATTCAAGAACATATTATGATGTTTCTTCAAATTTGGGGTTCTGGATTGATCCCAGAAGTTCTATCTTCATGGACGATCCAATTTTCATCACTGATTTGGTGAGCCTTCTTGTGTGGATAATATCACCATTCAAATGGATGAATTGGCTAGATATCCAGTTGGATTGCATGTAGGAAATTGAATTAGTAACCCTAAAAAAACAATAATCAAACAATTGGAATAAGTGGTGTGATAGTTCTAATTAAAATAGTAAATTGACTCGATTGAATTAATTCAAATAATGATCAAAAAATATATGTATTATTAAAACATGGGTATTTTACACCAATTATGAAATTTTACTTGAAAATTACCAAATTGAGTAGAAAAAAAGTTAAGACTAAATTAATAACATAATAGGTAGAATATGAAATAAAATCAAATAACTCAGTTAAGAGTTATACCTCTTCTTTGGAATCCTCTATTAGATTACACCTTAAGCCTTATTAGGATGATATTATGAAAATAATAGAAGCTATACTATGTTGGGAAGAAATATAGGAAGGTATTTTTTAAGGTATTTTTATTTGTAATTGGATTAAAATTTGTGAATAAAAATTGATAAGAGGTTCTATTTTATAAATGAGAGGGGTGGAAAACTTATAAATACTTGAAATATTAATATATAATCTATGTATAA
Organism: Viscum album; assembly: GCA_963277665.1. Classification (NCBI taxonomy): domain Eukaryota; kingdom Viridiplantae; phylum Streptophyta; class Magnoliopsida; order Santalales; family Viscaceae; genus Viscum; species Viscum album. The sequence goes on along the minus strand of OY728155.1, from coordinate 1,553,013,198 downwards.
CTCATTAAAAATATCTCTAAAATACCTTATATTTGAATATAATCAGTCTAAGGTCATACTATAAACAAAAATTTATTTTTAGACAAGTTTAGGTGTCATTTTCAACCATATTGTTTGGTTTATCCCCTTATTAACCCTATTTAACCATAACTATTATAAAACTATTTTTACTCTTCAAGAGTCAGGAAAGTAATTTTAAAAATTAAAAGTTATATATATATATGAACCATTAATGATATAATATAAAATTTCCCATTTACATGATTCAATATAGTATTTTATAATTTTGTAGTGATTTAAAAATAAATTTTAAACATTAAATACCAATTAATGTCATTTAAAGGATTTTTCACATATGTTGAATTTAAATGCATCAAGATAAAAATGGAATTAAAATATAAAAATTTTCACCATAATTTATAAATTATAATGATCCAAAAATTATTTGGTAACAACAATTCATACAAAATATATTACTTTTAATATTTTTAAGATCATTTATATTATTATTTTACCGCTAGAACAAGCGATGTTTCATCATTGAATAACCATTCAAGGAAATTATGAAATCTATAAAAGTAAAAAATCTTAATTATTTTTTTATTAATATTAAAAAACCCAATTTATAAATATTTATACCTAATTTTTATCACTACAGAAACATATTAGATATTTTAAAAGAAAGAGACTAACATTTTGCATTTTTTCTTTACTTAAAATAATATAAAGGTCATAATGAAAGGAAATTAGCAACAAAATACCATATTTTTTAATTTAGGATGGTTATGATGAAATTAATCTCATAAAAGGAAATAAAGGAAACTGTTTTGTGGATTTTGAGACCTTATCTCATATTTTTAACCATAATTAACATGTTTTACCCCTTTCCATGGTGATAAACTTCTACAATGGTTACTATTCATTATGAATAAAATAAAATTGATTTATTTAAAAAAATTAAACTCATAATTATAAATATTAAATAAATTATTAAATATTTAATTCCTATAATTTTAAAAAATTTATTTTAAAATAAGTAAGCATAACACATCAAAAATAGTTTCTAGAAAAAATGTGTTTTTATGAATAAAAATGAACTTAAAAAAAAATAAAATAAAATGAAGATTACTATAGAATTAATTAATTAATTTTTATTAAAATTGATCTTATGTTACATTAAAACCAAAAAAAAATTATTATTTTTAAATTAATTGATTTAAAGAGAAGAAATCATAGTTTTTCAAAAATTGGCATTTCTCACGATTCAATCAAAAATCAATATTTTTCAAAAAAAATATCAAAACATCATCCTAATACTATTATGGAATGAAATTTAAAAAATATTATATCCATTTTATCAAATGATGTTTCTAAAAGTATCAAAAAAATAATTCTAATCACCCATGTATAAAATGACTAAAAACTATTTTTAGAAGAGAAATATTTTAAAGCATAAACTGAATTTATTCTATTTCTTTTCAAAATAAAAAAAAATTATATGAATTTTATAATTATAGATTAAATTAAATATTTGTATTAAGAAAATATTCTCTTATGTATAATTCATAATGTGGTTATTCCTATTAAAAAATTCAAATTCAATAACTAAGTAATAATAGTCATATTTAAATAATATTAATTTGTGGTTCATTTATGATTGAGGTTTAATATGTCGTATGCTATCGAACATAGTAATATTTTGAAAGAATATATAAACTAAAATATAAGGGTATTATCATCTAATAACTTAAATGTGAAGGATTTATTTGTTCTGTGAAAGTGGCTGACTATGTATTGTTCATGCCATAATAAGCAGATTGTTTCATGAAGAACTAGTTTCCAAATTAACTACAGATACGGTTGGAATTTGTTGACAGAATTATGAATAAAAATTTTATGGTTTTTCTAGGAGTTAATGGAACTTAATATGATTTATAAATTTTCTTGGTATACTGGGAATAATTATAGAGACTTTAATGAAGGTGAATTAATATAATCCTTCAGTTTAATGATTGGATACATAAAAATTTAAAAACTATATTGAATAATATTCGAAAAAGGAGAGGACAAATATAGATATATAAGATACACATATAGTAAAAAAATCTTATAGAGAATAAGGATAATATTATAGTATCTTACTGTAAAAAATAAGCTCCATACATGCAATGTAAAATTAAAGGCGAATAAGAAGCTATTCCAGAAGTTATTCAATCTAGAAGTTTATTTATCTATGCAAAAGTGATACACCAAATTAGGTGTATTTTTTATCAAAAATTTGTAGTGAAGAAGATCACCACAGTGGGGGAAGTGATCCCCGATCTATGAATAAGTGAAGTATATACATTAAAGTTGTTTTGTGGAAAGTGAATTTGGAGGTTCAGTACAATCATATAGTGAGCATAGTGTCTCAAGTGTATCATACACTACTGATTGAATTATCCTTGTATTGTCCTTTTTTCGATAAACCAAGTAAACACTATTGTATTTTTTTTACAACATTTATTTCTTCAAAGTGATAGTGAGGGAGGAGAGAGAGAGGAGTGTTCCTTTTAAGGGGATATAAGAATGTGATAGAAGTCAATATTTCAAAACTGTAATACCCTAATTCAACCTTCCTCTTAGGGTATATTCCTTTATTAGGACCAACATAGTGTTCAGACTAAGTATACACCTTCCCCTTCCCATGGGGAAGTAAATGCACCCCAAATATAGATTCAATGTGATTCAATCTAAATCTAGTATATTTGTAAGAACCCAAATATTTATTTCAGGTATGGATCTTGATTTCATGTGTTTTTTAGAAAAAAGGAGGTAATTTGTAAATTTTATAAGTACACACCATGCACTTAGGAGTACACACTGTGTACCCAGTTACTGTGTACAGACACCTCTTGGACGTGTAATGACTAAGACATGGATGCGTGGGGTGACATGGCAGACCACTAATATCATGGGCTGGTTGAGGCAAATACAAATCATGTTCATTAAAAGTATACGCTATTTACTTTTTCTTTTATTTGACAAATCAGACTGGGGTCGTGTCTAACCCTCATATTTGTCTTCTTCTCACCATTCCTCATGAAGGAGCATACGGAATCGCTGATTCTTCTCTGAGCCACCGATATATTATCCGTTCTATGAATTAAACACCGTCAGTTGTGTTGGAATGTCCTCTATATGTTATTAAATCTTCTAGATCCTCTCCTCCTGATTTCTATTCTTTCATGAGTTATTCAAGGTTGAACAGTTTTTACCTTTTTGTAGATCTATGACATACTAGGCCAATTCAAGGTCCGACGTTCGAAAGTGTTCTTCATAAAAATTCAACGTAGGTGGTTTGTTTCCTTTTTTTGTTTGTCTTAGAGTTTATATTCGAAAGTATTGATTACCCATGTTTCGAGTATTTCAGGTTAAGAAAATTAAACCCTATTTTATCTACCTTAGATTTATTACTGGTCTAAATTTTTTTTTTGGTATTATGTGAAACTGCATATTTAAGGAAAACCCCATGGTTTCATTTCCTTGTTTGAATGTTTAGGTCCATTTGGTCTAGGTTACCTATGAGGCAGACCTTGTTTCCTTTCCTTTCTTGATAGGATGGAACTGATTGCCTTTTTCTTCTTGTTAAATGATTATGATATGCTTTGGAATTGTTTATCCATGTAGTATTTGAGATAAATTTGGGCTGCTTGATATCATATATGCATGATTGAATTGCACAGGATTGTGAAAACCTGATGTAGTTAGACCACATGGGGAATTAATGTTGAGTGCTTCCTCAGAGTGGGTTATATTTCACACTACAAGACCACAGGGGGGATTGACATTGAGTGATCCCTTAGAGTGTTTATAGTTTATGTTATGAGACCACATGGGGAATTTACATTGAGTGCTTCCATATAGAGTCTGTAGTTTTTGTGGAAATACCACAGGGGGAATTGATGGTGATTGATTATTTAGAGTGTATTTTCCATTTTATTGCATTAGTTGGAAAGAGGGGTTAGACTATGTGAGCTACCTAGATGGTTAACATAAATATTGAATGTTTGTGATGTGTCTGCCAAGCCAAAGATCAATCTTGGATTCATTCCAGTTAGGTAGTATTCTAAGATACCTATTGTGATACATACTTGATTAAATAATAGACATTAAATGCAAAGGAATGCAAATGGAAACTGCAGGATTGTTTACTTTTTTGTACTCCTAGTTCTTTTCTGAATTTCCATTATTACCTGCTATATATACATACTGACAGTTAGGCATAGATCTTGTGGTGGTTTCTTACTGGGATTTGTCTTACACCCTGTTTGGGTCATGGTTTTGAACCCAAATAGATTATATGGTTGAAGGTTTAGATAAGGGAAAGCTCCCTTCTTCCTTAGGTACATGATTGGCTGGTTGGAGATGGAGAGCATAGGACGAAGCTTAGGCTTATGATGCTGCTGGAGTTTTTCTGTTTTATTTGTACTTTGGTTCAGTTGTATTTCCAGCATATTGTCTTGTTTGAATTATTTCCTAGACATATGTGACATGCATCATTTAGATATGTTCTCTAGTTGTTATTTACTTTCAGTCTTATACTATTTATTTTTGTATGGTATTATTGATAATGCAACTATTTATCTTTTTTATTATTCTGATATGCATACTCTACCAATGAGGGAATTGTTTCCCCACTATCACACCCAAGGCCCTCGCTGCTAGTCGGCAGCCTCTGGCGCTTGGGGAAATGCGCTTGAGGCCATGTGACCAAATGGGTATGGGGAACCTTTGGGTAGCACCTGGAACCAGGATGTTACAAAGTGGTATTAGAGGAGGTTCTGTTCTACATTGTCTTACTGTTTGGAGACTATATATTGGGATAGGAAGGAATAGGTAGTTGGTAATAAGGTGTTCCGAGGAGTAGCTAACATGTGTACATGTAAAATCCAATTTACCACAATTATTGCAATTTTTTTGGTTTTTCAATTATTATAGTTGATTTGATTTCACAATTGGGTGATTCACATGATTTGTGTTGTTATGATTTATATACTTGATGTTTTATATTTGTTTTAGACTGATGAGATGAGGGTATTCCATCTCATGCATCAAATATGAATTTTCTAGAGATCACATGTCATGCATTTTGTCATTCCATTTTGGATGCATTACTGATTGCATGCTGTTGTGATAGATTTTTTTCTAGATATGCTTGTTGTTATGATATATTCCATGATAGAATACCTACTATTTTGATAGGTTATTGGAAAATTTAAAGTTTTATTTGAATGACACCAAACTTTGGTCCTTGAGGTGTTATGGGCCCTCATGGATCGAAATTTGGTGGATCATATGATTGATATCACTGTTAGACTTTGTGATATACATGAATATGATTCCAATATTTGATTTGCAGGGACTCTGGGCCCCCATAGATCAGAAATTGGCACTTTAATGATTGTTTCATTGTTTTATGGGGTTCTAGAGTAGTTTCTGAGGATTAATACATGGAAAAAACCCAGAATAAATGGCGTGATATGATGAATACACACCATGTATCCTTTTGTTCAAGAAGAAAATGTTTTTATTAATTACACACTTTGTACTTTCTCTACTTGCCATGTATCCTTTTACCATGTGACCAACCGTGTGGTTTGAGACATGGGTTGGAAATATTTTCTTTAACATGCTGTGTATAAGGCATACATGTCGTGTTTTGGTGATTGGTCTATCCATCCATGTGACCAAAGACATAGGCCAATAAAATCCTTATAGTACATGTTGTGTCTGGAATGTACACACCGTGTAGTTTTTTTCTAAGAGAAATAGGTAGTTTGAGCCGTATAAGAGTACTTTGGAAGGAGGGAACAATCAAGTACAAACCATGTTTTAAGGAGAACACGCCATGTGTATGGGGTTGTACTCAACCAGGGTTGGAAAAAGTACACACCCATGTAAAGGATTAGGGGAACATGCTATGTAGATTGCATATACACTGTGTAACCCTATTTTGAAAATCATGAATGATTTTACTTCTCTGTTCTATTTTGGAAATATAAGATGCTGTTTATTTAATCTTGTGATAAGGTGTGCACTTGACCTTGCAGAATAATGCAACCTAGACGTCCTTCGGTTGTACGCCATGTTCGGGGTGATGATCAGTCACCAGAAATGGTAGAACAAAGACCACCATCAGATCATCCCATTGCACCCTTAATGGCACTACCATATAAAGGTACTGATGCATAACTAAAAGAAGGATTAATGAGGACGATGCAGACATTCCATGTAGCACCGCATCCGGCCCCGTCTATGGCAGAGTTAACGCCATTTTCTCAGTAGTAACATCCTCCCACTTTCTTAGGGGATGAAAGGCCTCAGGCTGCAGAGTCATGGTTATAAGCCATCCTATCTATCTTCGAGCATCTCAAGATGCCTATAGATATGAGGGTGAAGCTTTATACGTAAATGCGATGTGATTCCTCAAAGAGATGGTGGGATGTGATATCACATGTAGGATTCCAATGGGTTATGGATTGGGATGAGTTCTAGTGGACCTTATATGATTAATTATTCCCAAATACCTTGAGGGATGACTGATCTTGAGATATCATGAGTTTAGATCAAGGTACTCTCTTAGTCATGTATTATTCTTCTCGCTTCATAGAGCTGAAGTGCTTCACACCCATTCTGGAGGGTGATGATTTATTTATAGAGAGAAAGTTTGAGGATGGTCTCAGGAATGACATATGATCTCATGTGAGCATTTTCAGGTCTACTTACATATATTATATAGTCAACCAGGCCTTGATCACCAAGCGTAACCTAATTTATTCTGAAGATGTGGGCCAGGGTGCTTCAACATCTAGAGTTGGTACCCTTCCGACTGATAGCAGGAAGTCTCATAGGGAGTCTACGCATGGAGATCCGAGTAGGCGAGATTTTTCTTCAGGTATCCAGGTGATGTGCTACCAGTGTGGGGAGGGTGGACATCTGAAAACTCAGTGTCTGAGAGACCCAGTTGAGTTCCAATCTTGTAGAAAGATGGGACATATTCATCATTTATACAACACCCTCCTACTAGCAGCTAGTGAGGTATGATCGGTTTCGACTCCTTGTACTAGATCAGGACCACCGGTCCCACATCAGAATGGGGGATGGAGTTATTCAGGACATTCAGGCCGAGGGGGTGGTTGTTGACGTAGTGGTCAGACATAGGGTTTTCAACAATCACAGGGTGGATCAGCTCATGGATCTCAGAAAGATTCTCATGGAAGCGACATAGGTTAGGCTTTTTCACTGGAGAATATCCAGTAGAAGTAGGATCCCGGACCCTCTGGTTAGAGGTACGATTTTGGTTTCCTTAGTTTTAGCTTCTTCTCTTTTCGATACAGGGGATTCCCATAGCTTTATATCTATGCCTATTTGGGAGATCCTTAGGCTCTGTATCTTTACTTCTACTGATATTAGGATGTTGTACATTCTGTTGGGGATTAGAATGGCTTTTATATATCAATTCAATGAGTTCCCTCTTGAGGTTGTTGGGTGTCACTTATTATGGGACCTTTATATCTTAGATATGATAGACTATGATGACATTCTCAAAATGGGCTAGTTAGTTCCCTTCCAAGCTGTTATTGATTACTATCGCCATAGGGTGAGTTTCACATCCCCAGAGGATAGATTGTTTCTAAATAAGGCAAATGGGATGTATAGGGGAGAATAGTTGGACCTAAGCATCATAGGTTGAGAGGTGTTATAGCCCAGTTTTCTAGTTTATATCTGGATGAACAAGTGACTTCACATACGGACTTTCCTCCAATGGTCGATCATTTCAGGGATGTCTTTCCAGAAGACTTTTAAGGTTTCCTCCAAAGATAGTGGTAGAATTTTCTATTTAACTTGTTCTAGGGGATGTACCAGTGTCCATTCCTCCTTATAGGATGGTTACACCATAGTTTCAAGAGCTCAAGAAGAATTTATAGGAGTTACATGCAAATGGTTTCATGGACCCAGTACTTCTCCATGGGGTTTACTTATCCTATTTACAAAGAAAGCATATGGTACCCTCAGAATTTGTGTGGATTATCTGAAGCTGAACTAGTTGACTTTTAAGAACCGATATCCCTTAACGAGGATTGATGATATCTTTGATTACCTTCGAGGATCCGGAGTGTTCTCAAATATTGACTTGGGATCTAGTTATCATCTATTTCATATTAGACCATCAGATATACATCTTACATCATTTTTGGTGTAGGTATAGTCTAGACGAGTATATGATTATGCCATTTGGTCTCACGAACACACCTGCAATTTGTATGGCACTGATGAACTTAGTGTTCCATCCATACATGGACTCCTTTTTGGTGGTTTTTGTGGATGATATCTTGGTGTACTATAAAACTCAACACAACCATGCTATCCATCTTGAGATCATTTTGACTAAACTAAGAGAGAATTAGTTATATGCTTATCTCTCAAAATTCCACTTTTGGATAGACCAGATTCACTTCATGGGTCATGTTATCTATGAGACAGAAGTATCAGTAGACCCAGAGAAAGTGAGAGTAGTAGTTTTTTGGGAGAGGCTGAAGAACGTTTGTGAGGTAAGTTGTTTTCTAGGGATGTCTAGTTACTAAAGGTGTTTTATACAAGACTTTTCATGCTTAGCAGCACCACTGATGGTATTGACTAAGAAGGGTGTGAAGTAATCATGATTAGATTTTTATGAGTCATCCTTTTAGAAGCTGAATGGGATGTTGACTTCAACACTGATACTAGTTTTTCCAGATCTGGGAAAGAGTTACACCATTTACTATTGTTTCTGATGCTTTCTCCGAGGTGCGTGCATCCGTCTGTGGAGGACTCACAACTGTTGCCCCTACATTCCCACTTTCATAAGGTGGGAAACATTCATTCCTGGTTTAGGGATGTTTTCTCCTTGATCGAAACGGGATGATGGGATTTCGGTTCCTTTTTCTAGGGACTCCTACTCAGAACTCATCACCTAGTCTGGGTATCCCTTATAGAATAATTTATTGTTCGTGAAACTCTTACCAGTGACATTTCTCCATGGACACCGGTTAATTACACTACTTCTGTCGAGATATTCTGAGGGGCCCGGTCAGGGCAGCAAACTTCAGTCAGGGGAGTAGTCACAGTGGACATCACTAGCATGTCTGGACGCTGAAACACTAGAACGTCAAGGTTTCTTCCCCTTATTATAGGGATTCTAGAGGGTGCTGAATCTCAAGGAATTAAACTTTGAATGTGGGGAATTATATTACATTGATATGTATTTGATGTTTTCATCCACTTATTATGTTTAACATAGGGTATGTAACGAGTTTAACATCTAGCGAAGGCAGATTGGACTGATCGGAACACAGAATAGAGTGGATTAGATGGGTACAACCCCTGAAGGGAACACTGATGTTGGGGATAACGTGTGGTTAGCTACTTGATTGTTGTTAAAGGGAATGGGGAAGGAGGTGGCATGATCCCACCATGATGTGGCGGCCCAGGTATGAGTCAGGATAGATAATGGATGGTTAAGTGGAGTGGATGGAGAATGAGATGGAGTCAAATCAAGGGTGCCTTGCGAAGCGTAGAAGTGTGAAGCAATGTGCTTCACAAACCACAATGACCCTACCTTAGCATGAAGGTCACATGTCCATGAAGGGTACATCACGAAGCATAAGTGCTCTATGAATACCTGAGTCCCTTTGGGGATCTCCTTTCTTTTCGGAGTCCCATGGGCTCCATGAAGGGCATCCCTCTTTGAAGAGGGGTGTAATTCATGCAAAGGGGAAGGAACTTCGTGATGTAAAAGTTCTCTGAAAAGCTCATTGTTCGCAGAGCATAAATTTCTTCATGATATGGGATCTCGGAAGGTGAAAGGTCATAGGATCCATCCTTTGGGACCGGGGGGATCTTAGTATTTATAGGCAAGAGGCACTGCGAAGCAGAGCTTACTCAATGAGAAGATGGAGCTCGCTCTACGATGGGTTCACGAATGTCATAGGGGTTCACAGAGCATCTCGCCTCTTAGCTGTGTAGTGTCCTCGCAAACGTTATAGGGGTTCGTGAAGAATCCCACCTCCGGGCTCCGCGGTGGGTTCGCGAACATCACAGGGGTCCGCAGAGCATCTCACCTCCTTTCTTTGTGGGAGCCTCACGAATGTCAAAGGGGTTCATGGAGCATCCCACCTACTGGCTCCACGGTAGGTTTTCAAATGTCACATGGGTTTGCAGAGCATCCCACATCCTCACTCCCCAGAGGCTTCACAAAGTAGGAGATGTGCGCCAGCTGAGGTTTTGCGGGGCTCTGTGAAAAAACTTCGTGAGGTAGACCCTAAGGTTTTCCTGTTTATTTTTTCTTCTTCCAAAATTTTGGTGCCAACAAATGCCCCCCTCCAACTTGGAGCTAAGGAGAAATCGACGGTCAATGTCTAAGGGTCAATCGCAAAAATCCATCAGCCAATCATGATGATGACTCGCAGAGGAGGCTCCCGAAGTGGAGATGCGATAGGTAAGCCGATCTCACCGCAAATATTTCCATGGATGGAATCGCTGTGAAGCGCTAGGGGTGCTCGACTATATGTAGGGGAGCTGAACACTCTTTTTTCCTTTCTATTCTCCACGTTTTTGGCATTTAGCGCTATCAATTCACGAAGCTCTACATACTCCATGTTTTCTCTCCACGAATCAGGCCTTCTGCATCATGGCACACAACTACTATTTGACTCCGCAATGGTGCGCTCTATGGCTTGAATCTAAAGTTCAGTGCTAGGATTCACGATTCCTTTGCTGGGATCGAGCTCTGCATACAGTATCTGTTAATGAGCTCCGCGAAAGGGCTTCACGAACCATAACAAAAAGTGTCACAATATTAAAAACGGAATTGCTCATCAAGAGGCTACTAGAGGGTCCTTTAGGATGCTTCTTGAAGGGAGGAGATGGTGAATAGCTTGGGTCTTGGGGAGTTAGTACAGAGCTAATTTGACCATGGTTCGTTGGTGGAGCTACTGTGAGAAATACAAAGGAACCATCCAATGTGTTATAGGCTACCTCTGCATGGATTTAGGGTGAGGGATGATGTCTTCATCGCTGAAGCAAGTAAGGATGAGCCAGCTTACTAGTTTTGAAGTACGCCGTGCCAGCGCCAGTGGTTTAGGGCAGCTGATGGCCATACTTAGGAGGACTTCACGTCTGTTATTGCTAATTCTTTGTACAATAATATAAACAATGTTTATGGGAAGTAATTGCAGTCAAAGACATCCCCCCTCTATACTATATGATCTTGAAGGAAGCCCTGAGGATCCCATGGAAGAGATGGTCCTATGAGTGGGATCTATGCCAAGGCAGCAACTTTACAGATGACTAGGCCAGGGCCTACAGGGTAGGTGTCTCGTGTGAAGAGTTTGGGGAAGATATGAGGGGAGTGGGCCTATATGAGGTGGCTTGGGTCTCCCAATTCCATATCTATCAACCGAAGAAGTTGATTCCAGAGTTGTTTAGTAGGTGGTAATCGAGGACCAATAACATTTACTTATACCATGGGGAGGTTGGCATCAGTTTAGGGGATGTGCATTAGATCTTGGGGGTCCCAATACTGAGGGAAATATATGATGAATTTCCCCCCGTTATGGGTGTGTGGTAGGATTTAAAGAAAATTCCACCACTGATGATGGAATTGATGGAGATGGTGCCAGGGGAGGACAAAAAGTAGTGAGAGATGTCCACTTCAAACGGTGGTTCAAGCAGTTCCTAAACTTCCTGGATGATAGGAATTTTTTGGTGATGCCTTGAACTTTCATGAAGGTGGATCAATGGGGTAAGGATAACTTTTACTGGTATATCATGAAGGACAACCAGTGGAAAACCTAGGGATTCAGTGTCAGTACCAAGATGCAACCGGTAGTCAGGTTGGCCACATGCATTGCATCTCTCATCTGTGGTTGGATCCTACCAGTGAGGGATACGAACATGAGTGTTCGACCAAGCACATTTATCATGGAATCCATGGTGGAGACAGGAGGGCGGGTCAACCTCAGAATCTTGATGCTCACCAAGCTGTACAATATACTATGGCATATCAGCGAGGGGGAAGAGGCCAAAGAGGATATGTGGGCCATTCCACCTTATGTATGGGCGGATAGTGGTGCATGTTATGGGGTCTATGAATATCCAAAACCCATCTACCCTCTGGAATCAAACTTATACCCATCCATAATGAATCCCATAAGGGGATTTCCGGCCAAGATGATTGTGAAAACAGTACTGAACCGTTTCTGGAAGGTTGAGGAGTTCAACTTTCATCCATTATCGCTACCAACAAGTGCTTTCACTGATGATGGCTAAGGAGCGAAAGAGAAATTTCTCTATCTCCTGGTCTTTTGAGGTGGATTACTGGTGGCTAGAGTGGACCGTGAGCCTCTCTACAAGCTGTACGCCCCACACCGATTCTCCAGGAAATTTTGGTGTATGTAGCGACTAACCCCACAGGTCTATCTAGGGGTGTGCCATGAGGAGCATCCATGTGTGATGAGGTAGATGTGGATCATGTTCACATGTGAAGACTGAAAGATTCAGAATGAGCTACCTCTTCCCACCATCACCTTTGGGTTAGTGAAGGAGTACGCCAAAAGCTAGAAGGTAGCCTACCCAGGGGAAATGCTGAAGCGTCCAACTGTTTGGGCTGCAGATGGTGTGCCTCCCTAACCTCGTGGATGGGGCCAAAAGGTAGCAAGGACATCCTGCGGTGGTGGGGCAACTGGATCAGAGAGGCCTTCAACAATTGAGGGGGAGGCAGTGGCAGTGGATCCATCACCGGCAGTGGACCTGATGGTCATAGAAGAAAAGAGTTATCCAGAGGAGAGGACATAGAGAGGATTCCATAGAATATCCACTCAGGCTCTGGGGAAGTGGTTGCGACACATAGACATGCTAGAAAATGCTGTAATTCTAGAGTCCTAGGACATCTGGGAAGTCAACAAGAAATTCCTCAGCCCATCTGAGATGTGGAAACACTAGAACCATCTCGGGATGGATTTTCCAGGGATAAGCCCTATTAGGGTCAGCTTTTCAGTGTCCCAGGAAAAGGCAGAGTAGTACCTGGTAGAGCTGGAGGACTTTGTGCACTTCTGGGGTGCCCCACATCCAATGATAGACCGAGTGAAGGTGTTACTAGATCGAACATCCCTTCCACTATTATTGGCTGTTGAACTGAGGAAGCACTTCGCTCTTCTGGAAGAATCAGACGAGTATTCATGGGGGGAGGAGGACGGTAGAGGGATCCCATTGGAGGAAGTTGAAGTTGGTGATCATGAACCAAATATTGAAGACTTTTCAGAGGATTTTGAGGTAAAATCTCAATCCCCTTCCTTAGGGTTTTCATCCAAGTCATGTTGGACCCCTCAATAATGTTTAAACTATGCCGGAGAGCCTCATTCACAGAACCTGTTCCCGTCCCTCAGTGGGTGAATATGTGAGGTCTTCAGGATCCACACCTGCGGCTATGAAGATTAGTGTGTCCGACCAGGACAGGACATTTGAGATGGATCCCCCAGAGTTTTCAGACTTCCCTATAATATACAGAGGGACACATCTTGGGGTCCCCATAATAATAGACTAGGAACGAGATTGAGAATACAACCTCTATAAATCTCCTTCTCATAATTCATGACTGTCACTCATTGACCAGGAAAATGACACTTGTGCCCTTTTGGTATGCACAGTCCTTCAAATGGAATGGGTTGCCTTGGTGAGGTTGATTGGTACTCCTGGAGGTGCCTTTACCATGGGAATGCAGGTGTTTGTGGAGGCGGATATCCAGACCGACCTAGCCGCGGCACTCCAGATCACTAGTGGGACCGTTGGTAGGGCTGCGCCTAAGATTATTGAAGTGGGATATGACGATTAAGATCATTCAGATAGCCCGAGTCCTTCCATACCTGATCAAACACCAGATGTTAACCCTACTGACGAGTTATTGGGGGCCTTCCCTGCGTACGAGCATGCCAAACCCATGGGCTAGGATGAAATGACCTATAAGGAAGAGGATAGCATGACAATCCATCACCGGTCATGGAAGTTGATCAATCACTTTATCGATGACACCCCTCATGCACACTGGATAGACAAGATGGAGAGACTTCATTTGGGACTGCTCGAACTGTGCGTTGGGGGAGTAGATGCCCGACGTCCTCACATGCTCGTCTGAGATCTCATGGAGGAGAATATTAAGTATGAATGTGGCCTTGGAATGGGATAGAAATGGAGAAAAGCGATGAACATCAAGAGGCTCTAGGAGGCTAGAAACAAGATTCAGTGGATAGAGGCCTAGGTAGATGAAAAATCTACACTCCTCAATGCACAGTCAGAGATTATATCGCGGCTGAAGGCCAAGTTGGCAGTGGCCAAAGATAAGATAAAACAAGACTCTGTGGAGATCACTATTATCTGGAGTGATCAGGAGTTGGCCTTGGTTGTGGATAACGAACTATGCCCCATTACTATCAAGGAGGAGCAGAAACTGAACAAGGGGTAACAGATCCTGGATTCCACAAACTAGAGGGTGGCGGAGCTGTGACATTCTTTTGATGGGGTCAACCCATCTATGGGAGGGGTCGATCCTCGGGTACTATGATGCCTGCAAATTTTCAACACAATTTCACACTTTGATCATTTTATGCCACATACATACATGAATTCTGTTATTTGTATTGGTTTATTTTATTCCTATCATATTCATGGAGCATCCAACAATCAATTCCAAAACTCACATGGGTCGGGCCTGATGTGAGAAACAAGGGATGACCACCTTATTATTCCATCCAAATGAAAGATTGAAAACCTAGATTTAGGAAAATGGGGGTTTGAACAACCAATATGGATTTTCGGAATGAAAAATGGTGAGTCCTGATTGGAGGATGAGGACCTCAAAACAATCGATGTGTCGTCGTCCCAAATTGCTCTAGTGCACGAGCAGGGTAACACTAGGAGCGTTTGACTTAATCTGAACATAAGGGAATGGAAGGTGTGAATCACAATACCCAAAATTCATAACACTGTAGGGATGGAGTGAAAATGAAGAATAACTATTTATCGTGTTTGAAACATAGTTTATTTATTGTATTAGCCTGAAATGGGGATAACAAATGAGGGCCAACTGCTGACCATGTTCGAAACATGGGGATTGACTTGAAATTTCATCCATTAGTCTTATAGAACATTGGACTAGGATAGTAGGCGAGCCATAAGCTGAGAATACATACTATTACAGGGTTCCTTTAGATGTGAAAGAGGACGTGGGTATGAATAAAGGGCACACAAAGCATGGAGTGTGGCATGATGGGTTGGTCGAATAAAGTCCAACACTCTTAAAATCACACCACTGTGGTGAAGACACATTAGGTGAGCGGACCGATCTGATCAGGGATCATACCTACTTCCAAACAGAACCTCTCTGGTATGGACCTAGAATGACACATATTTTTACGTCATACAGTGAGGAAAGTTCACATAGCTTAAAGTTCATACTTATTGGACCAAGATCAGGGATGAGGGGCCAGAAGGGTTAATGACCCTTGGGCTGGGCCCAAGGTGAAATTACTAGGCATCTCTACACATCCCATAATGATGATAATCAATCCATATGTATTTCTTGAAGCATGGTATGGTCGGAGACCGATGTTGGTAGGAAGAACCCTCTCCGGAGAGGAAAATGATGCATCTGATTATTAACATAGGGAATCCTAAACTTGTTCAGGGCAAGACCGTAGTTTAATGTCATGCATTGAGGACATGTGGGACTGTGCAGTTTAACGTCATTCAATAGGATGAAGAGTGAAAGGGAATATCCCAGGAGGGGGGTATGTGGTGCTGTAGCTGTAAACCTGACGCGAATGAGGGCATAAGGAGTCCCCACCGCCCCACGTATCGCCAGAGCAAGTTCTTTAGGTCAAAGGATGAAAAGTGAAATTTAGGCTGGGCCTGAGGCAAAGTGGTCGGGAATTCCTATGTACTCCATGAGGATGCGAATCAATCCATAAATAGTTCTGAGGGTGCAGTTTGACGTCATGCGGGATGAGTACGTAGAGAAAGATCTTAGTTTAAGGTCTTAGAGCTCGGACCATGGATAAGAGAGACTCTTCCAAATGGGCACAATCCTCATCCAAATCCCTAAGCTCACATGAGCTATGATCTATGTGGGAAAAAATGGAGGATAAGGTATTTGCAACATGTGGAATATCTGTGAAGGGAAATTGGTGTAGAGCCCCGAATGATGCCTTATCGTGGCTTTATCCTCCTAACGTGAAAATGCACCCAGAGGGATAGTACCAAGAGTGTCGAAATTCCACATGGACATGATGGAGTGGAAAATTATATGAATCATGCAACCAATATTTAAGGCTTGATGGGGTTAGTGTGACGATGGAGGATAACTGTTGACCATGTTCGAAACACAATATCAATATCGTGTGAACCTAAATGGGAACAACAAATGAGTGTCAACCGCTGACCATATTCGCAATGCATGACTTGTATCAATTTTTCATTCAAGATCCTTGAGGATGTTGGCCTGAGATGATAGGAGAGCCCTTAGGATGATAATCTGTAACTTTTAGGGGCCCTTTTGGACGTGAAATATAATGGAAACCCAAATAAAGGGGAACATGAAGCCTAAGGATGGGTGATAACATATCCATGTAGGATCCAACACCTTAGGTGCTGAACCAGAATGCTCTTGGGAACATTTTTGATATTCCAAATAGGGTCAAGGGGCTCATCTTAAGAGCATCCAACTTGAAAATATGTGTATAAAACAGGGGGGAAAGAGCTCTCAAGAGAAAGGGGTATGTGGCGTGGTTTTTATAAACCCGATGTGAATGAGGACATAAGCCCATAACACACCACATACCCTCCCATCTGGAGGACTCAAGCCAGGGGGCCAGGAAGATAAGTAGGCTTCCAAGAAATATGTCTAGAACTGAAGACAAAATGTCCGAGCGGTCCTACGTATCCCATTGAAATGGAAATGAAGCCATACATAGTTCTGGAAGATGTTGTGCAGTTTAATATCTTGTAGTAAGGATGTAGAGAGAGATCATAGTTTAATGTCTTAGAGCTCAGACCAAGGAGATGGTAGGGAATGTGGGAGACACATGGTGAATGAGAACCTGGAGTCTAGATCACCATGTGTTTCTTGGGGAGGTTTTAGGTCGAGGGACCAAAAAAGAAAGTTAGGATGGGTCTAGGGCAAAGTGAACGAGCATTCCTACATATCCCATGAGAATTAGAATCAATCCGTACATAGTTCTGGGAATGGAATAGTAAGATACCAATGCCAGAGATAATAAGGTTGTCGGGTTTGGCCCTTGCACAAAAAGAAGAAGCATTTTATAGATCTTTTTTGTCTTTTAGGATGAATGAGTGTTGTTTTTTTGTGAAGCGATGGACCTAGGATAGAAAGTCTAGGTATCACCACAAGAATCATGTCGTGTACAAGCATTAAAAAATGGTATGGTTTGTGACCAATACCAAACATGATGTCCCCTCGAATGAGGACACCACGATGCAGTTCCGTTTTTCTTCGTGTGTCCAGGACGATAATGTCATAGTCTAGGGTCATGTGATGGGACCAAAAATAGTTTAATGTCATGTGGGACTAGTAAGTATAGTTTAAATTCATATGGATCAGACATAAAGGGAATGTTCATGGTGTGATAAAGAATACCCAATGCGAATGATGACATAATACCATAGCACACCATGCATAACTCCAAGGAAGAAACCTCAGGCCGAGGGGGCCAAAAAAGGTTAGAGAATGTAGGGAAGAAGGTAGGAGGGACTAGCTACTTGAAGGGGAGTACGTGATGCAGTAATTGTAAGCCCGATGTGAATGAAGGCATAAGACCACACATGAAACATCACATGGTCCTATAAGATCTAGGGCCTTGAATGCAGAACAAAGGTGATAAATTAGTGGAACTCGAGCAGGACCCAATGATGAGATGTTTGGGAATTCATACATATCCCATGGGAATGGGAATCAAGCCTTACGTAGTTCAAAATAGATCTTAGTTTAATATCTTAGAGCTCGGACCAAGGAGAAGCGTAATCCTTATATGTAAGTACAAAACTCAATACGATCCCTAAGACCATGTGAGTCAAGCTCGGTGTGGGAAACAAGGGCAGAAGAGGTTTTTTTTTTCAATACCTGTAATACAAACCAAAGGGAAGTCGGTGTGGAGCCCCGAATGACGCATTACCGTGGCTTTGTCCTCCTGACATTAAAATGTGCACTGAAGCATAGTACCGGGAGGGTTGAAATTCCACTTGGACCCAATGGGGTGGAAAATGATGTGATTCATGTAATCGAAATTTACAGATTGAAAGGGGTTGGTGTGACAACATAGGATAACTATTTAATGTGTTCGAAACACAGTATCTATATCATGTGACTTGAAATGGGAACAAAAAATGAGCACCGACCACTGACTATATTCATAATACGGGACTTGTATCAATTTTTTGTCTGAAACCCTCAAGGACTTTGGCCTGTAATGGTAGGAGATCCCTTAGGCCTAGAATCCATGCCATTTGGGGGTCCCTTCAAATGTGAAAGATAATGTGAGCCCAAATTAAGGGGAAAACGAATCCTAAAAAATGGGTGAAAGCATGTCCAGGTAGATTCTGACACTCCAGGATCCAGACCAGTGTGCTCATGGGACCATTGGTGAATCACCGAAGAGGGCTGCGGGACCCGACATAAGGGTAGCCGACTCGAAGAGACACATGTAGGGAAAGGGAGTGAGGGGTGCTCTATAGAGAGAGGTACGCGACATGGTTGTTACAAACCCAACGTGAATGGGGACATAAGCCCACATCACACCATATATCCCTCTTCTGAAATCAAGCAGGAAAAGGGGCCAAGATGACTGAGAGGTCACTAAGAGGTGGGGCTGGACCCAAAGACTAGACATTCGGGTGGTTCTACGTATCCCATAAGGATGTGAATCAATCCGTACGTTGTTTTGGCAGAAGGGTTACGTGCAGTTTTTCATCATGTAGTAGAGACACAAATAAGGGAAAGATACCCTAACGATGGATGTGTACATCACGATGAGTAACTCGACGCGAATGAGGATATAATCCCATGCAACACCATACAACCCAATGTGGTAACTTGGGACAGGGGCCCGAAAAGGCCGAGGGACCTGAGGCTGGGCCACAGAAAGAATGTCACAGCCAGCTTGCAGTTTAACATCTTGTTGTGAGGGAAATAGTGACCTTCATTTATGGTCATAGATATCAGACCACAAATGCCTAGTTTAATGTCATATTCATGAGATAGAGAAGGTGAATCATCGTGCCTATGGAAGAACACAAAGGGACAATGATGATAGAGGACAACTGTTGGCCAGGTTCACAACACAGTATCCACCCATGTTTGACTGGAGTTCTGAGTGAACAAATGAGCGTCGACTGTTGACCATATTCACAACACAGGAAGTGTATCAATTTATTGTAAAAAAATCCTTGATGGAATTATCCCTAAATGATAGGAGAGCCCTTAGGCTAAGTATCTATATCATTAGGATGCCCTTTCAGATGTGGAAGATAATGGGAACCCAAAGGATGGGGTGTGTAGAGCATAAATGTGCCAGTGAAATTTCAAATAAATAGAGACATCAGAAGAGGGATACATGATACGGTAATGATGAACTCAATGTGAATGATGTCAAAATTCAGAACCACACCATGTGTTTCGTCCCAATGGGATGTCCCGAAGTTTGGGGTTGGGCAATGGACAAAATGTCTGGGCGTTCCTACGTATCCCATGAATATGGGAATCAAGCCATACATAGTTATGAAAGGGACATATTTTTTAAAATCATGCGTTAAGGACATGGGAGGATTAGAATAATGAGGGAGGGAACATGGTGCATTCCTCGTAACCATGACATGAGTGGAGCCAAAGAAGCCTATAAAACGCCATGTGGGATCCTCCAAAAGAACTATGCCTAGGAGGGGTTAGTCAAAGAGGAAGCTGGGGCTGGTCTCAAGATTAAGAGTCTGAGAATTCCTACATATCCCATGAGGATGGAAATCAAACCATACATAGTTCTTAAAAATGTGGTTTAACGTATTGCTGGATGATACAGAGGACTAAGCGGTTTAAGGTCATGGAGGACCCTAACACAGTTTAGGGTCGTGCGGGACTAGCACTTTGAGGTCATGCCAGACCATACAGTTTAAGTTCATGATGGACCATACGTCTTAGGACAATTATTTCTTGAGGAAATTGGCATTGGTGGGAGGAGTTATATTCTCACTATCTAGGGTAACTAGGGAGTATGCTCCATTTGAGTAAACCTTGTGAATGATGTAAGGCTCTTCCCATTTGGGTGGAAACTTGGGTGGTTTCCTACTGAGTATCATTGGTGTCTTCAGGGACAATACCAAGTCACCTTAAAAGAAGGAACAAAGGATAACTTTTTTACAGAAAGATATTTTTATCTTGTTCTGATGCCTTTCCGGGTTGTGCATGGCACGAATCATGTTCTAGTCGAGTGCTTCTAACTCAGCCAGATGGATTTCAGCCACATTATCTGGTGATTTCTAATCATAGACAGATGTGCACAATGAGGTTAATAGAATCTCCATGGGAAAGATGACCTCTGTTCTGTACACTAGGGAATATGGGGTCACATGGGTGGAATTACGAGTCATCGTCCGGTTTTCCTAGAGGGTGTTGGGGAGCTTGTCTGGCGAACTCTTCTTATTCTGTCCAACCATTTTTTTGTAGAATGTTAGAGAGTGTTTTTTTGAATTCCTCAATCTATCCATTTGCTTGTTCATGATAGCAGGAGGTATGGTTACAATGGATATTATACATAGCATACAATTTCTTCAACTCATCTGCTTGGAAATTCATGCCATTATCGGTGAGGATGGCATGAGGGACTCCAAATCGGTAGATGATATTAAAGCACACAAAGTCAATGATGGAACAATCCTTGACCGCCTAGAGTGGAACTTACTATGCCCACTTGGAGAATAAATCTGTAGCATTCAGGATGAATCTACACTGGAAATCTATCATCGGTGGATATGGTCCCACGACATCAAGTCCCCATACTGAAAATGGACAAGAGTACTTGGTGGAGTGGAGAGTCTATGGAGGATGAAGCATGAAGTCAGCATGATTTTGTCACGCATTTCCCCTCTTGGTGAACTCAATGTAGTCATGAATCATAGAGGGAAAAAAGTACCCCAGTCTCTGGATCTGGTGAGATATTTTCGGCACGGTCTGATGAGACATATAGGAACCAGCATGAACCACCTGCATGACTTGGGAAATCTCGACTGCTTGAATGCAACAAAGAAAAAACCCATCAAACCCGCGATTTTAGAGGATATTCTCATGACTAGGACTATACTTAAGGGTTAACTATAGCATGCGGCATCAGATTCGCTCGTGCTTAGACCGATCTACTAGGATATTACCATTTTGGAGGTACTCGAAAAAGGAGGTTCTCTAGTCATGATTCACTTTAATCACTATATCCAGTGGACCTGGGGGTCCTAACGTGGAGCCACCGATGGTAAGGTGGATTGCCTGCAGGCTGTCATCATCACCTAAAGTGACAGGAGCAATGAATATTCGATGTGCCGCATGGATAAATAGGTCATCCTATTCGGGATCTATAGGTGATACAGCTAGGCCGACCAAGGCATCTGCTCGATTGTTTTGAGATCAAGGGACATGATTAATTTTTGGCCGAGATAGGAATTAGGCCATTAGATGGAGGGTGTATTCCAAAAATGGCACAAGATCTAGATTTCTGATATCATAGTCACCGCTGATTTC
Organism: Viscum album; assembly: GCA_963277665.1. Classification (NCBI taxonomy): domain Eukaryota; kingdom Viridiplantae; phylum Streptophyta; class Magnoliopsida; order Santalales; family Viscaceae; genus Viscum; species Viscum album. The sequence goes on along the minus strand of OY728155.1, from coordinate 1,552,991,330 downwards.
ATTGATAACCAATTTGGAGTCCCCTTTCACATGAAAATGGGGCACATCAATCTCGAGGGACAGCTCGAGGCCAATAATGAGATCCTGATACTCTACCTCATTGTTGGTGAAGCCTTTTAACAACAGGAATGAGTATGGAAGAATGGATTATGCTGGGGTAATGAAGATGATACCCAGGCCTACTCTTTTGAGCCTGGGGTCATTGAGCCTTCTGCTGGAGGGGCTGCGAGAAGTGCCATCAAAGTTCATTTTCTTGCACGGTGTGGCTGGGTCCACTGAGAGAATCACTTCATTGGGGAAATTGAGGTATAGGGACTAGTCTACTGGTGCTGGATGGAAGGCAAGGAAATCTGCCAATGCTTTCCCTTTGATATCCTTCTAAGGGAAAAACCTGATGTTGAACTACTGAAGGATCACTGCCCACCGAGCTTGACATCCTGTCAACATGAGGCGGTTTAGGATGTACTTCAGGGGATCTACCCGGGACACCAGATGTACCTCATGATACTCGAGGTAATGATGTAATTTCTATACTACGAATTCTAGTGCAAGGCATCTCTTCTCGATAGGGGAGTATATAGTCTACGTATCAAGGAGCATGTGGCTGAGGTAGTAGAAGTTATTCTTCGTTCCCCCATTATTCTTCTGGGTGAGAAGGGCGCTGTGATATTTCTCCAGGGAAGTCACATAAAGGACCAATGGATTTCGAAAGACAGGTGGAATTAATACTGGAGGCTAGAGCAGATACTGCTTGATTACCTCAAAAGCAGTCTGGAATTATTCATACCACTCGTAGACGATGCCTTTTTACATGAACCGAGAAAATAGATTACACTTTCTGGCCAAATTCGTGATGAATCAGTGTATGTAGGATAAGTGGGCTTGGAAACCTTGAAGCTCCTAGATATTTCTTGGGGGAGACATCTAGCTGATGGCCTTGATCTTCTCTGGGTCGATCTCAATGCCCATATATTTGACAATGAAGCCAAGAAACTTACCAGAGATGACCCCAAAAGCACACTTCAATGGGTTCATCATCAGGTGGTGAGAACAGAGGAAGCCAAACAGTTTCTCAAGGTCTTTGATATGGTCTTGAAGTTGGTGAGATTTTACCACCAGGTCATCTACGTAACATTCCACCAACATTCTGAGGAACAGTTTAAATATGTGAGGCATAACACACTAATAGGTGGCACCTGCATTCTTTAAACCAAAGGGAATGACTTGGTAACATAAAGTAACTTGTGGTATCCTAAAGCCTGTAGACTCCTCATATTTGAGGGGCATTCAGATCTAGTTATACCCATAGTACCCATCTATAAATAAGAGGGCTTGGAACCCAGCTATAATTTCGATCAATAATTCCATCACAAGAAGGATAAAATCATCCTTTGGACAATGAAGATTGAGATCTCAGATGTTGATTCAGACTCTGATATGTCTGTTCTTATTCATTATAGACACAATGTTGGCCATTCCCTAATGGTACTGTGCCTCCTTTACAAAATTTTTTTGATGAGCTTATCAACTTATTCCTCAACCATGGTACCATGATAAAGGTGCATCTTTCTGGGGGGCTGCTTGAACCCGTGATGATTTTCCAGGAGAACGAGGAAATGGACAACTACCTGAGGATCTAGTCCAGGAATCTTGTCATAACTCTAGGAGAACACATCACAGTGTTGTTTCAGGAAGTTTTTTTTATTGTTGTTGTTCCTCGAGGGACATGGTGACACTGATCAATGTGGGTTTTGGGTTTTCCTCACTACCGAGGTTCACCTGTACCAAGTCATCAACCGTGGCTGAGACGCCCTCTTCAAAGGTGGGGGATAATCCTCTAAATCCTCTTCTTCACTTACAGAGGGAGGATCCTCAGTTGGAGGAGCTTCTTCTGAGTTGGAAACTCCCGATTGGAGGTTGGTAGCAGCCTGATTGGTAGTGGAAACTGCTTTAGGGCACCCATGTGCTACTGTAACCATATCGATAAAGGCTATTGATCCAATCCCTTCTTTTCTTCGGCCCAAGGGGACACATTTGATGATATAAAAGAAATAATGGTATGTTATCTTGATATGGTTAATTCTAGCCTGGTGAAAAAAGCAAGTATGACGTATTGTCGTTGCCATGGGGCGGATATCCCAATACCTTATGATAGTAGGAGGATATGGGATCACTTGATCCTGTTTTGTGTAGGAGTATGAGGTGATATTCTGATGTCTCTTAGACTTGGGGATTTCCTCCCCGCTCATTCTAGAAACAATAAAGCACTACCCCATGTTTAACATTGTATCCTCTAATAGATGGATTGGAAAGACATATGCATCATCCAGATCTACCCATGGGTCGGTCGCAGCCATAGAATGCTCGAACTCGTTAGTCTGAATCTGCTTTTCCTTTCCCTTGTAGTAGTTAGCATCTAGATAGAAGGATTTACAAGTGGAAAAGGGGGATGCATCACCTTGAAGAACACCCACTCGACCATTGAGGGAGTAATTAAGGCACTAGTGGTATGATGAAGGAACCACCGCTTGTAGGTGGAGGCACAACCTACCCATAAATGCATTGTAGGTGGTGTCCTGGGAGATAAACATAAACCCAGTGATGGAAATTAGAACACCGAACTTGGTCCTCAAATGGATTTTGCGGATCGGTGTCTACTCTATCCAATCATAACCTTAGATTCTTAGGTCAAAGGGACTCAGATCATCCTCGGACATTCCCAGATTTCGCAGTGTACGAGTCAGGATTAGGTTGATCCCAGAGCCCATGATGACAAGATTGAGATAAACTTCCATACCATTGAACTGGCTGGTGATGTATAGTGGGAAAATGTGCCCCTGTATAGAACAAGATAATGTCCTGACATTCATCATTCTCAACCTCCTAAACATAGAAGGCTTCTACGGCTGCTAACTCCATCTCAAACTAGAGGGGGATTCTCAAAGCCTCAGCGAGGGCCTCACACTTATTTGATGACAGGTGAAGGGCCTCCAGGATGGAGAGATTTGCTGTAATGCTAGAAAGTTGTTTGAAAACACCATACTTCTGTTCCAGGCATGAAATTATGCTTATAGGTGGTCGCTCTATGATAGGAGGTATGATGGGCCCTGCTAGCTGGGACGGTGGCTAAAAGATGCAAAGAATATGCCTCATCTCAATAGAATAAGCCTGCAGAGTGACTACTAGATGAGGGCCAGATGACTGAGACCAGCCTATGGGAATGCGTGGCTGGTCACAATGCGATCGAGGTGGATCTGCATGATCCAACAACATGAACAACGGTAAAGGCATGCTTGATGTCACCAGATGAGAAGGTTGTATATACTGAGCTCTGTGCTGGGCCTACTTCCTAGTTTTGGTCGCGTGCACAGCCGGGCTGGAAGTACTGAACAAGGCACTCTGATGGCCCATATTTCCACGACTCTGTCGATGCTGACGATGGCTGTGGATGTTGGGATGGTCCGTCTCGCACTCCCCATCATCAGGAATAATGTAGGGATTTACCGGATCTATTGTATTAACCGAGGAGTACCCTTGACCATCACTTGAAGAGTTTTCCACTACTGGAAAAATTCTAGGATGTATTGCAATCTCTTGGGGCATGAAGTCACTGAGAGCACATGATGTATATGGCATTGGTGTGAGGATTTTATTTCCCTTACACCGCCAGTGTTTTCTCTTCCTTGAAGAGGACAACTGAGATGATGATGCATAAGTATTTTCTAGGGCTTCTGAAGGCTCTGGATGATTTAGGTGTACACAGATAACACCATGGGAAAGACTGACTATTTTATGATCCATCCAATCATCATACTTCTAGGACCCGTGGTTAGAAACCTGATGCCACTTGCCTTTGTTGCACTGCTACTGTCTGGCCTCACGAAGATGCATGCCACATGTGCCGAAGCTGGGACCAACCAGACTATGTTGTTATCCACCTAGTCTTGAAGCCAATATTTGAACACATATCACTATTTGAGGGTGTTCCCTAGGATCCAGTGGTAGGGGAAGTAATTAGGGCGATCAGTGAGGTTCGCCACTTCTGGACTTCTACACTCTGGAAAACGTATAATCCCCTTCTCTAGGGTACTTAGGAAATAACCAGGGGCTTGTGAATATCTAAACGAGTAGGTCCAGTTCCTTCTATCAAGAAAGGGGCCCTTGGAGCCTAACCCTGGTGAGGGGATGAAGGAGCCTACCGAGGAGGTGGAGCTTGGTTATCTCACCTAGGTGGTGGTGGCACATTGCGTGGGGGGGGGGGATTCTGAGGTGGGAGTTGCTGGGCCAGAGGCTACACCTAAGGTGGAGGGCCTCTGCGAGGATATGGAGGTGGCTCCATTGGTAACAACTCTAGTTACATGGGGGCATCTATTTGAGCCACTGCGGTGGGGTCGGTCTTGCTGGCACTTCTCGTGGGGATTGCAGAAGGCAATGGACTTTCCTGTTTAGCCTATATTAAGGCTTCCTCTAGGTGTTGGGCCTTATCAGATAAGTCTCGGAAAACCCAGAGGTAGTTCTAAGTGATCAAAGAGGGGATCCATTCTGTCTTGACATTCCCTATTCACATCATCAGCAATTTGTCCTTAATCAGTGGTATGTCAAGAGAGTATGTGAACCCTTTCCACCAGGCAACAAAGTATGCACCCCTCTTAGGAGGCCTCTTATTTCACTTGAAGAGGTCCGTGATACTCGTATTTCGAGTGGTGGAACTGAACTGGTAGAGAAATTTCCTACGAAGGTCTTACCAGCTGGCTACTGATCTGATGGGGAGTTTGTTGTACCAGACAAACGCTAACCCTTCCAATGTCTGTACGAAACACCAGATCTTGGCAGCTTCCTATTGTGTCAGAGTTCACAACATGGGTCCACACCTTGATATGATGTGGTCCAAGTGCTTTAGTGGGTCCCCCGTCTCGTTTAAGGGGAAAATGTGAGATTCTTGGAACCCAGGGTGCTGGAATATCATCCACCCATGCTGAGTATGGATTACCATCAGGCGAGATTTCCTCCTATCGAGTATCTAAGGCTTTGAGGTAGGTGATGAGTGCAACCATTGGATCATCTGGGCTGGGATTCCAGTCATGATGGGGATCCCTGACCACCAGTGCATTGGCGATTTCTTCAACACAATAAATAGGCCCAGCGGCTCATGAAGCGGCTGGTGGAATGATCTGTGGGGCATTTGGGAGAACCTGAGATGGGTCCCGAGGATATTCATTCCATTTAGGAGGATTTGGCGAGACATACCACGCCCTCTTGTCGCAAGTTCCAGCCTCAACCCTATCTGTGTGGGCTGGATGGTCAGGGTCACCTGGAGGCAGTTCACCAAGGAGATGTTTTACCTACCCTTGCTGCCCTGGACGAGGATCACCATAGTCTGGCTGTCACTCTACAATGCGTTCATCAAGGAGTTCATCCACCACCTTCATCTGTTTGGTGATTTGCTAACGTAACACAGCTTTTTCGGGGTTATCTTCCACCTTCTTTACTGAGCCAGATGGGTTAGAGGTTTTGACAGTTCCAAAGTATTCATTACCTTTTTTGGTATTCCAGCTGAGGGCTAGTGCCTTGGTGGTCATAGAAAGACCCAATATATTCTTCTGTTTATGAGTTATCCTTCCTGAAGAATCCAAGAAGTGTATAACTCCATTGGAGGGTAGGTCATATCCAAGAAGATCCTGCTCGTTATCACCCTCCAGTAGGTCGTCCATGTAAAAAACGACCCTTCCTGGAGGCATATCTTCTATATCACCCAGAAAATCGGGCTGAAACTGGATAGGAATGAAGAGGAGGGAAACATACTTCCCCCATCCATGAATTTGTATGTGGGGAGAAGCCCATTTGAAGATCCATCGGAATACCATAAATCTTTGAATGTACTGTTGCTGGAGGGCCCTATAGTGACCAGGTGACTCAGGGTGATGGGCCTTAGTGAGTGTGACTAAATCAACCAGATGAAATTGTTTGCAATGTCCTAAAACTTCACCTGGATTTTTGGGAAAGACACTCTCTAATAAATAAGACATAAATGAGTCTCCCATGGGGTCTATCAGAAACACTCAACTTCCTCTTGGGTGATGGATTCTGGTGCAGAAATATTTGGTACTGCAACCGGCCAAAACATCTCAGGGAAGTGGTCCACTGTGAGGATATCCCAAAAGCTCTTGGTCTTAGATTCAGGGTTTGTCCCTTCATTTCCCCACTCATAAACTAGAGGCGGCTGGGTAAATGGAAGCCTTAATGAAGCAAACTGCTGGGACAGTAGGCTGGATGCTGGATAATACCGCGGCCGAGCTGAAAAACTGGAAAATCTCGGACTATCCTCTGAAAAGTGTAGTGTCTTAGCCAGGACATCGTGGTAAGGCAAGCTGATGAATATAGTTTCTACCGTAGGGACTATGAATGATGGAAATGGGTTACACTGCTGCACTTTTTCCATAGGTCCCTAGAATAGCTCTCTATGATCTCTAGTCGAGGTAGAGAGTGCTTATGGTGATGGTGGTGATTGCACGGCCGTAACTTGTGGAGTTTCAAAATTTTCATCCTCCTGGATATACCTATCGAGGAACGCATGAATATGATGGACCTCACATTCTAGAAGTCTTAGGATGATGCACCTTGTTCCTACCTCGGCCCTTGACATGGAGGATCTAGGTGATAGTTCAATCACTGTGTTGTATTCTGCTTCAGAATCTGAGAAGGAAACCGATTTGATCTCTGTATGAATCTTCTCATCATTATTTTTATGGCAACAACGACCCGCCCTCCGGCCCCTGGAATTTTCTTCAGGATAAGGTACATTCTGGGCATGAGGAGGACCTTCAGCCGTACTGGTGCTGGGGCGAAGAGGATTCTTGCCTGAGTAAGCTGGGGTGTGAGGAGCACTGGGACATATATCAAAGGGGACCCGGGGAGGACCTTCATGGGAAGTGCTGGAGCATGTAGGACCTCCATTGGAGTCAATATGACCATGGGTATGACCCCTATTCTTGTTTCCCATGGTGACATTAGTGTGAGGAGGGTCCTCATACTGGTCGAGCTGACACGGGTAGGAACTCCGTGCCAGGTGCTGGTGAAGCGAAGCTGACCTTCACTCCTCTAATTGCTAAGGTAAGGAGGACCATCAAAATCTGTTGCAAGGACATTGGGAAGACCCCCATACTAAATATTGACCATATGCCTAGCTTCTCCATATTGGTGGTCCACGATGGGAGGAATGACCCCATACCCCATGTAATGAGCACGAGAGAGGCTTCCATAATAAGTGTCACTGCTGTGGGGAGGAACCTCATTTAGATTGCAGGTAGTATGGGGAAGACATCCATGATAATCATGGAAGTGGGGAGGACCTATGTTCTCCATGGTGGCAATATGGGGAGGACCTCCGTACTGGGTGTCGCTGCTGCGGGTTGGTCTACGGCGGGTGTTCCCTACGCCGGCGGCAGAGAGAGTCGACCCATCATTCCCGTGGGGTAGTTGGGGCCTTGATCCAGGCCAAGAATATGGGTTCCGCCTTGGTGTGCACAGGTTGTAGATGATACACATTAGAAGTGGAATGGGACATAGTAGTTGCTGATGTTGATGCCCCTTGGCGTGTGTCCTCCTCGGCCTGCACCCAACGCTAGGGTCGGGTCAACCGGACCGAGGCCGATGGTGTAAGTTCATATATTACCTGATCATTAGCCAATGGGACTGGGTGGTGGCGTTGGTGCGGCCTAGTGGGAGCCCTCCTTGGGGGAACATGAAACAGGATCCCATCCAGGCTAGCCCAGACATCCCCTACCTCGTCACTGTAGGGGAGGGAGTGATCGAGATGTTCCGGGGAGAGGCTCCCAAAACGATTGGATGTTGGGGTGGTGAGAATTGGCTTCTTGTACTGACCTTGGGGGTTGTGGTGGTGATGAGGCGCAGACGCCTCTAAATCCCGGTGGGCCATATCCCGAGTTGGGATAACCCCATCCTCATCATATCAGCATATGAGGTTCCTTATCACACTTCTTTGTAAAAATTCAGAAGTGAAGATAGGGCATTGAAGCCCAGTGGATATCAGTGTTGGGGATGTCACAGAAGCGGTTGATCCCTGCGGGATTGCTGAGTTGGAATTTTCCCTACACTTACGTTGGTGGGAAGGTGAAGATTGAGTTCAAAGTGAAACAGTTTGGTTTTTGAAAAGCAGGGAGATTAATCCATTAGTGATGAAACAAAGAAATCGACATCCAGTGCCCCACACCATTCAGTCTCCCATGGCTGGTAATAAGGATCCACGCTGATAACATCAAAGACTGGGATGTACCACATTTTGAATGCCCAAATATTGGTGAGTTTCACGCCAGTCCTACTATTTTATTGGCAAGACCCAGCGCCAGATAACTATATCTGGTGACATGCTAATCCACTGATGTCTCGGTCTCTACTAATCTCCACATTGAGGAGAAGAAATTTCACGTCAGGTTCACCATTTCTTTTTCGAACACTTTTGTCAGGTCACACACATCTGTCTGTGCAGGGCGCTCAGCTGTTTCCCCGCATTCCCACCTTCCAATGGTGAATGACATCAGTTCCTGGTTTAGGGATGTTTGCTCCATGATCGAAATAGGATGATGGTATTTTAGTTTCTCCTTCCTTGGATTCCTCCTTGGAACTTGTCACCTAGTTTAGTTCTCTCTTATAGTCTATGATGTTGTTCATGAAACTCTTCCCAGTGCCATTTCTTCATGGACACAGGTTAATTACACTAGTTCTGTCAAGACATTCCTAGGGGTCCGGCCAGGGAAGCATCCTTCGATCGGGGGAGTAGTCATGTTGGACATCACTGGCATGTCTAGACGCTGGAACACTAGCGCGTATAGGTTTGTCCCCTTATTATAGGGCTTCTCGAGGTCACAAAAGCCCAAGGCATCCCACTTCAAATGCGGGGATTTATATTCCATAGGCATGTATATGAGGTTTTCCTCATCTTCCTATGTTTAACACACAGTATTCCATAGGTTTAACGTCTAGCGAAGATGGATCAGACTAATCATAACACTTACTAGAGTGGATTAGATGGATGCAACCCCTGAAGGGAACAATGATGTTGGGGATAACATGTGGTTTGCTACCCGATTATTGCTAAAGGGAATGGGGAATTAAGTGGCATGATACCACTGGGATGTGGTGGCCTAGGTAAGAATTAGAATGGACAATGGATGGTTAAGTAGAGTGGATGGAGAATGAGATGGAGTTGACTCGAGGGAAAAACTGATGTTGGGATTGAGTCTTAAAGAGACCTCCTATGTATTCCCAATGTAAGGAATCAAAGTCCACATATTTTAGAATGATGGGACACCTGTGGAGGCGACCCGTGAGAATGGACACATGGATGGGATCTAGAGGATATCAAACCTCCTGGTTGGGTCATGAACTTCCCGAAACACATGGGCTCGAGGGAGAGATCAGGATGGGACATGAGTGATGGGATTGAACCTTGGTGAGGCTTTCTATATATACCCATGATAGAGAATAAAAGTCCATGTAGTTCATCCAAAGATAGCTTACCATCGACTGGTGACTTCAACGACTTACCACTGAATGGGGATGAATACGACTTACCGCTGGGTGAAGGTTGCAATGGATTACCACTAGATGGGGTTTCAAAGACTTACCGCTGGATGGGGGTCGCAACGGATTACCACTGGATAGGGTTGCAACGGCTTACCGCTGGATGGGGGTCGCAACGACTTATTACTGGATGGGGTTGCAATGGCTTACCGCTGGATGGGGGTCACAACGGCTTACTACTGAATGGGGTTGACCCTGAGGGAGGCTTCCTACATACATTTTCTAGGGGACAAGGATAAAATCCCATTTTGTTCAAATAGGTACAGTTTAATGCCTCACGGGATGAAAAGGGGGCATACAGTTTAACATCATGTAGGACAGTGGTGGACCAACGTGAAGTGGTCGGGACCAATGGGTGTTGGGATTGAACCTCGGGGAGGCTTCCTACGTACCTATCCTTGGCAAGGATCAAAGGAAACATAGTTCAAGTAGAGTGGGAACCGATGTAACGGGGGTCAGAACTAATGGGTGGTGATATTGAACCTCTGGGAGGCTTCCTATGTACCTTGCCTTAGCAAGGATCAAAGTCAACATAGTTTAGGTGAGTGTAGTAAACCGACATGAAGATGAACAGGGACAATGGATGGGGGATTGAACATGAGGGAGGATTCTTACGTACCTTTCCTTGGCAAGGTTCAAAGTCCAAATAGTTAGGGATGGGGTTTGAGTCATACACTCAAGGCTGCATAGAGAGGATTTCATAGTCAATGCTTACTCTAAACCCACATGAGTTATTCTTGGTGTGAGAAAAAAGAGGTAGAAAAGTCCTAATGATCACTTCGTAGAAGGTGCATCTGTGGGAAGTAGAATGGGAGAATACATGTGGTTAGCGGCCTAAAGTGGAAACATGGGCTTACAAATGGTCCACAAACCAAAGAGGAAACATGGGAATACATGTGGTCTACATCCCAAAGGGGAAGCTAGGGCTTACGCATGGTTAGCAGCTTGTGGTGATGAATATTGGGACTTACTTCAGGATGGAGGCCTGAGTGGTGAATAATCCCAAAGGGAATTGGAACTATGGAAGAGAGGAGGATCTGGGATGCTACCTCCTGTAAGGAATTCCAGGGGGCTTACACTAAGGTGGTTTCCCTTTCCCTATGGACAGACTCTGCTCCGATAAAGAGTATCTCATTCCATGCGAGGAATGATCTCACTCCCGTGGAGATTAGTTGGCATAGATAATGTCCGAGATGAAGCACCCCACGTGTAATTCATGGGTAAAGGCCACAATTTAACGTCATGTGCTGAGGAAGATGGTGCTTGATAGTTTAACATCCTGCATTTTAGATGAGGTGGGTTCACTCTGCACCCCTAGGACCTACATAACCGATACCTCCCACCCCTTCGGGAAGGGAAGGCATCATCAATTCCATGGTGAGGGGGTGTTATGGAGTGATCCTTTGAGGGGTCCACATTAGCGTGGCTATGTGAAGAAGAAATAGTCGTTAGCATGCCTATGAAAAGAAGCATGAGGTGAAGCAACACAATAGGAAGAAACACCAAAGGGAAATTGAAATTTCTTCGTGCAAACCTGAAGGGTTGCATAGGGAAAGGATTTGTATAGGATATTGGTTCATAGGTAGAAGCATTTCGAAGCTCTGGTGCTCCATATAGTCGAGGGGATTCACGAAGGGGTGTGATTTGTGAAGTGAAGTATCCAAGCCTAGGAATAGGGCATAAATGCGTATGGAAGGTGTTTTGTGATGCGGAAAGGCATTCGTGGAGAGCTACTTTGTGAAGCAAGGGTGCCTTGTGAAGCGTAGCAGTGTTAACAAACGTGCTTCGCAAAACACAGTGACCCTGCCTTAGCATGTAGGTCACATGTCCATGAAAGGTACTTCACAAAGCATAAGTGCTCCATAAAGACCCGAGTTCTTTTGGGGATCTCATTCCTTCGCGGTGGCCTATGGGCTCCGTAAATGGAATACCTCTTTTAAGAGGGGAAGAATTCATGCAAATGGTAAGGAACTTCGCGATGAAAAAGTTCGTTGAAAAGCTCCCAGTTCGTAGAGCAGAAATTGATTCACGATATGGGAGATCAGAAGGAGAAAGGTCGGAGGATCCATCCTTTGGGATCAAGGGGAGCCCGATATATATAGGGAAGAGGCACCATGAAGCAGAGCTTTCTTGGAGTGAAGATGTTGCTTGCTCCGCAGTGGGTTCATGATCATCACAAGGGGTTTCAGAGCATCCCGCCTCCTGGATCCGCGACGACCTTGCAAACATCAATGGGGTTTGCGGAGCATCCCACCTCCTGGATCCTCGGTGGGTTCGCGAACATCATAGGGGTTCAAGGAGAATCCCACCTCCTCACTTCGTGGAGGCCTCGCAAACATCACAGGGGTTTGCAGAGCATCCCGGCTCCTGGCCCCGTTGTGGGATCGCGAATGACACAGGGGTTTGCAGAGCATCCCGCCTCCTCACTTCGCGGTGGCTTCACGAAGGAGGAGGTTTGTACCGGCCATAGTGCTGCAAGGCTCCAAGAACAAGCTTTACGAGGCATACCCTAAGGGTTTACTATTTGTTTTTTCTTCTTCCCAAATTTTTCCACCAACAACTGTGATGTGTTATGTATCGGGCTGGGAGTAGTGCTTACGTAGTAGGAAGGAGTCATTGCGTACTGATCTCAGCATTTGAGGCCACAAGAGAAGAATTAATCGACACACAATCTCATGTTGGAAAAATTTGTTTATTCCTAGAACTGTTGGAGACATTAACTTCTAGGAGATAATTTTGTGGTGTACACTGACCAAAAAAGTCTCATGTATATCTTTACCCTACGTGAACTAAATTTGAGATAGTGAAGGTGGGTTGAGTAACATCAGTCCTTTGACTTTGAGCTTTCCCATACACCTAGAAAAGACAACACAGTTGATGATGCGTTGAGCAGGAGAACTCAGATACATGCAGTTCAAGAAGCCAACAGTGAGTGGAAGCTCATGGATATGTTCTCTTAAATGAATTTGGAGGTGCACGATAGACACGGGTAGACATTTATTTCTTCTGTAGCTATTACCTATACTCTACTTGGTCGAGTGTGAATGAGGAAGCTATCAGATTATATAGTCCTAGTCCTATGAGAGGGTGTGTCAGGAGAGGATCCTACTCCTGGGTGGACCATAGGCGAGGATGAGGTCTTGTGCTTTCATAGATGTGTATGGATGTCAGCAGACATACATGAGGAGCTGATGCAATAATTTCATAATTTATCTTGGGTAGTTCATACTAGTGTCGCCAAGATATATTGAGATTTGCATCGTAAGTATTAGTGGTGAGGTATGAAGAGGGATGTAGATGTTTTTGTTATGATATGTTCCACTTGTTAGTAGGTAAAGGCAGATCATCAGTGATCAGAAGGGATCTTACAACAGTTACCCATTCTCGAGTGGAAGTGGAATGATGTCATGATGGATTTCATGATAGGGTTCCTGAGGTTTCCTCGAGGGAATGGTGCATTTTGGGTTGTCATTGATAGACTCACCAAGGTTTTTACATTTCTTACCAATCAAATAGACCTTTAGTGTTAATGAGATCAGAATGTTGTACATCTAAGAGATTTTATGGTTTTATGGGGTTCCCCACTGTATCATTTCAAATAGAGATGCATGTTTTAGTTCTTATGTCTGTAAGGGACTACAAAGGGCTTTGAGTATACATGTACTTCTGATTACAACTTACCATCTCTAGATAGATGGACAGTCTGAGCGGATGATTCAGGTGTTATAGGACATGCTTCGATCATGTGTCCAAGATTTTGGTGGTTCTTGGGGGAACCACTAACCTCTGGTGGAGTTTTCCTACAATAATAGTTTTCAGGAAAATTTTTAGATGGCACCATATGAGGATCTATATGGTAGGCCATACCGATCACCCCTATATTAGATGTAGGCTAGAGAGGAAGCTATGCTAGGACCTCGTCTTTTCCAGGAGACCAAAGAAAAAGTGGAGTTGATTCGGAAGAGGATGACTACTACACAGTCATGGAAAAATTCTTATGTTGATCGGCGTAGACGACCTATGGATTTTGAGGTTAGAGTTCAAGTTTTCTTACATGTCATGCCGCGGTTGGGACACAGGAGGATTATGAGACAGGGAAATATTTCACTGAGATACATCAGGCCATTTGAGGTTTTAGAGAGAGTCAGACCGGTTGCTTATTAGTTGCAGTTACCTCAGAGGTACCATTCTATGCATGACGTCTTCCACATTTCTCATCTACGAAATTACTTTTCAGACCCCTCTCATGTTTTTCAAACTTAGGAGGTTGAGTTAGTGGTGGATGCATCATTCGAGGAGCATCCTATTCGGATTGTTGATCGTTGTGCGAAGGTTCTTCATGGCCAATCTGTTCCCCTGGTATGGGTGTTGTGGCAGAACGACTGAGTACAGGAAGAGACTTGGGAGAGGGAGACCGATGTGTGATCGCATTGTCCGGAGCTGTTTGAGGATTCTTATTCACCAACTTGTTAGGGAAATCCAAGGATTAATTTATTTAAGGGGGGAAGTTTTTAAAAACACAGATCTTCATTTCAGGTATGGGTCTTGATTTCAGGTGTTTTTGAGAAAAAGGGTAGAATTTAAAAATTTTATAAGTACACGTCGTCTACTTAGGAGTACACGCCGTGTACCCAGTTATCGCGTACAACTACATCTTGGATGTGTAACAGCCGAGAAATGGGTATGTGGGGTGACGTGGCAGACTACTAATGTCAGATTTAATTTGAGGAAAATACATGGCGTGTTTATTAATAGTACACGTTGTGTACTTTTTCTTTTATTTTACTAATCGGACAAGGGTTGCGTCTAACCCTCATATTCGTATTCGTCTGGACGTGCCTCATGAAGGAATATAGAGAATTTACAATTTATATCTGAGCCATGGATCTGTTATAAACTTTCCGAATCAAACACCATTGGTTGTATTGGAGTCACCTTAGTGAGTTATTCCTTCTTCTAGAGCCTCTCCTCTTGATTCCTCTTCTTTCGTGAGTTATTCAAGGTTGGATGTTTTTGACCTTTTTGTAGATCTACGATGTTCTAGGACAATTAAATGGATGATGTTCGAGAGTGTTCTTCGTATGAAATTGAGGTAAGTGGTTTGTTTCCTATTCGTTGTTTGTCTTTGAGTTTATATGCCAAAGTGCCGATTACCCATGTTTCAGGTATTTCAGGTTAAGGAAATTAAACCCTATTTTTTATGACTTAGATTGATTGTTGGTTCAAGGGTTTTTTGTTATGGTATTATGAGAAATTTTATTTTTAAGGAACAACCCATGGGTGTGTTTCCTTTTTTGAATGTTTAGGGTTGTTTAGTTCAGGTTGCCTATGAGGCTGACCTTGTTTCCTTTCCTTTCTTGATAGATTGGAACTGATTGACCTTTTCTTCTTGTTAAATGCATGTGATATGCATTGGAATTGTTTATCCATGTAGTAATTGAGATTAATTTGGGATGATTGATATCATATATCCACGATTGAATTGCACATGGCTGTGAGAACCTGGTGTAGTTAGACCACATGGGGAATTGACATTGAGTTCTTACTTCGAGTGTCTTTTATATTTCACAATACGAGACCATGGGGATTGATGGTGAGTGCTCACTCAGATTGTCTATAGTTTACATTATGAGAAAATAGGGGGAATTGATGTTGACTGCTTCCCCAAATAGTTTGTAGTTGTTTTAGAATGACTATAGGGGGAATTGATAGTGCGTGCTTCCCCAGAGTGTCTTTTCCATTTTATTGCATTACATTGCCAGAGGGGGTGGACTATGTGAGCTACCCAAGGGTTAACATAAATATTGAAAGTTTGTAAAGCGTCTACCAAGACAAATTACAAGCTTGGATTCAGTATTGTTAGGTGGTCTTCTGAGATACCTGTTATGATACTTACTTGATTAAATGATTAACATTAAATGATAATGAATGTAAATGGAAACTGTAGGATTTATTACTTTTTCATACTCCAAGTTCTTTTTTGAATTTCCATTATTACCTACTATATATAGTCACTGATAGTTAGGCATGGATCTTGTGGTTGTTGCCTACTTGGATTCATATCACACCCTATTTGGGTCATGTTTTTGGACCCAAACAGATTATATGGTGACTGGTGTAGATAAGGAGAAGATCCCTTCTTCCTTAGGTACATGATTGAATGGTTAGAGATAGAGATCATAAGACCAAGCTTAGGCTTGCGATGCTGCTAGATTTTTCTTATTTTCTTTGTACTTTGGATCAGTTGTATTTCCACCATATTATCCTATTTGGATACTTTCCTAGAAAAATGTGACATGCATCATTTATATATATGCTCCAGTTGTTATTTACTTTCAGTATCCCACTGTTTATTGTTGTATGGTATTATTGCTTCCACTACTATTTATCTTTTTTGTTACTTCGTTGTGCATACTCTGCCAATGAGGGAATAGTTTCCCCACTATCACACCCAAGGCCCTCGTTTCTAGTCGGCAGCCTCTGGCATTTAGGGAAATGTTTATGAGGCTATGTGACCAACCGTGTATGGGGAACCTTTGGGCGGTACCTAAAACCGGGGCATTACAATTTATGTGTCTTAGACTACGAGTATAGGCTCGAAATAAAATATTACTGCAAAACAAACTGGTATTTAATAGAAATTATGCCAATCTCTAAATGTTTCACGTCTATTTGTAAAAAACATTAATGATTTATATGTTTAGAATCATTTAACAATGGTTTTTAGAACTACTCTGAATTATTTAGCAACTGTTTTTTCATAGACGTTTAAAAAATTGGTAATTTTTATATTAAAATATATATTTTTTATTTATATAATTGTTAATTTAAAATATATTTGTTTATAGTCCATAATAACTTCATATTTGGCAAATAAAATATATTATATAAATAATTATTGATTAAAATTAAAAATTTGTAATGAATTAACAATTATTAACAATTATTAATTATTAATATTCACTAATTAAAAATTCATTAATTAATTGATAATAATTTCATTATAAATATTAATTATTAATTAATAATTCTTTAACAAAAAATAATTATTAATAATTAACAACTAATTAAAATATTAAATAATAAATTATTAATAATAATAAATAATTGATAAATAAGAATTAATAATTGTTAATTAATAATTGATAATTAATAATTAATAATTTATAAAAAATAATTAACCATTACAAATTAAAAATTAAAAATTAAAAATTAAAAATTAAAAATTACCAAAAAATAATTAATAATAGATAATTTGTAAATAATTTATAATTATATATAAAGAGTAAAGAATAAAGAATAAAGAATAAAGAATAAAGAATAAAGAATAAAGAATAAAGAATAATCAATAATTAATGAATAATTTAGTTTTTAAATAATTAATAATTATTAATAATAATAATTAATAATTAACAATTAATAAAAATTAAAAACTAAAAATTAATTAAAATTTTAAAAAGAAATAAAAAATAACTATAAATAATAAATAATTGTTATTAAACACTAAATAAATAATAAATAATAAATAATAAATTATTGATAATTTATAATATATGATGAATAATAATTAATAATTAATAATAAATATTTAATAATTAGTAATTAATATTTAATAATTAAAAAGTAATTAAAACTTTAATTAATTTTTATTAATTATTATCAACTACACATGTGGTTGGGGTCCTAACCAGGTGGTAAAGACTCCCCTGTAATAATGTATCAACCATGGTTCAAACCTTAACATCTCCCAATTTAGGGTTATTTCTAGACTACATTACAACACAAAGGTGATAACTGCAGTGCATGACAGGTGATAAGGTATAAGAGGATGGGCCCCGATGTTAGAAGAAAAGCTTGTAGGGAGTTTTGATGTAGGAAAACATCACCATGACATGGTGATGGGTACAAGGATGTTGGGACTCTTGGAGTGTATTTATGGTCATTGAGCCTTTGGGGCAATGGGTCATGTAATGAGTTCCCTCTCAACCTAGTTAAAAACTTGTTTCCTTTATTTAATATAAATTTCTTGACCTCACCTTGTTTTGACTATTAATTTCATGATGATTTTTAATAAAATTAAATATTCATAAGGAATTAATAATTGTTAATATTTATCAATTAAAAATTAATTAATGAAAAATAAAATCATATATAAATATTAATGATTAATTAAAAATTAATTAATAATAAATACTGACTAATTAATAAGTAATAAGTAATTAAAATTTTAAATAATATATAGTTAATAATTATAAATAATTGATCTTTAATAATTAATATGTAACAATTAATAATATAAAATTAGTAATTTATAATTAATAATTAATTGTAAATAGTTAACAGTTAATAATTAATAATTAACAATTAACAATTACCAATTACCATTTAATAATTAACAATAATAAATTATAAATTATTACACCAATTCATTTGTAATTACTTTTCTAGATAAACTCCCTTTTTAACTTGGTTGAGAGGGAACACCTACATAACCTAAAGGCCCTATAATACATATACTAAAGGCCTAAAGGCACAAAGGGCTAGTGGAGTGGCCCAGAGGCACAAATCCTCTTTTTAATAATATCTAATTACTAATTAATAATTAGTAATTAGTTAATAATAATAAATAATTAAGTTTGAGAAGACACACTCACATTATCTTGATAATTTAGGGGAAAAATAGATAATTCATTTTTGAAATGAAACTATTAAACCCACTTCAATTTGACACACAATAAGATTGGTGTGGCTTAATGTGCATCACATACTCCAAATAGAGGTAATGCATTGTCATGACCTAATCCACTGGGGCCTACTCAACTGATGGTAATCAGAGTGTAACACCCCAAGCCCACATCAAATAGTTCAAGGGATGTAGAGAAGCATTAAGTAGGCATAATACTGAATTGGGAGGCCTTATCCTAAGTACAAATACACACGTGCACCACCAGCTCCATGCAACAGTGCAGAGACATAATAAAATAGTGGAACATCTAAAGTGTAAAAAATGTATTCGACAACCTCTAGGAAATAATCAAAGTATATTTGGATAGTACAATAGTAACAGAAGTGGAACAACACATTCCCAACCATAAATAAATTCCCAACCTGGAAAAAACTTGATTAAGCGGAATAATGAAGAGAGTCTAACTCCTAATCTCTTAGGATGACCACTAAACAAGACCAATGCCAAGACTTACTATGATCCACTGAAACCAGGTCCACAAATATCATCATCGTTCTTCTCATCATCCACATAAGCCAAACACATGTGGGTGAAGACCAAGTAGGGGTGAGTATATATATATATACCCAGTAGGATTCCCTAAAAACTAAAATGGGGGAAATAAAAATAGTAATAGTTAGCTCAACCCATAAAGAAAGAGGGTAAAGAAACCCAACATCAAATATAATCAAAAGATAACCAAGCGAGTGAGAAAGGTGATCCCTATCTACACCCCTATCTAAGAATGTTGAGTCCTATTGTAGCTCCCAAAAGTATATATATCTAAAGTTCAATATCACACACAACCTCACAAGAATTAGTGTAGAGGGGCCTGCTTCTCACTATTACACTATATATTTGAGGGAGAACTAACTCCCATAGAGGACCTTCTCTCCATTAGAGCTCGATGATGGGGAGTACCACAACATAGATCGAGGAACCTCACCCTCTATAGTACGAGGGAGTACCAAATTTACCTGTGTAAAGAGTTTGGGGTCCCTATACCCTAGTGCAACATGGAAGTAATAACAGAGACATATCTCTATTGATCAAACCTAACCACAGTCATTCGCTAAACATCATTGAAGAAAAAATCACACTTACAACCCATTGTGTCAAAACTCTGATGAAAAAAATTAATGATATCTTCATGTACTATATGTAAAACACTTAAGATTGACTTCTCACGGGCCCAAATCTAAGTCCTAATGAAGGTGATACATAATTCATAATCCTTTTGAAAACATTATAGGGCATGTATAGGGTAAACATGACATATCTTGGCTTCCCCAAGTATGCTCATGTACTATGACCTAGGACTATGTACTCTAGCCCGTGCCCATTTACTATGGTCGTTAACGTATACTATGGTCATGACCAAGTGCTCTGGATATATTCGGGTACCCTAGACATGTTTGTTCCCATATACCCAAGATGTTCCAATGTACCTGGATGTGTCCAGGCCCATGTAATCTTGGTGTACATGTCGAGATGAACATATCGAATCAAAATGTGTGTGGATAGATCACACAACCAGTTTTATTTAATTCTAACTGAAACCCTAGATTCTATAGCAAAAGGACTACAAAGTGTTTGTTCTTCTATAGGAAAAGCAACATATATTGGTATTTTCAAGAAAATCCTAAACCCATTACATGTCTCTCCCACACCACCACTACCTTTGATTTTGCTATTGACTCTTTCGAAGGATGTAGATCTGGGGTTGACTAAGTTGCAACATTTCCAGTGGCCGTATTTTGGCCACCCGAATCTTCTTTTGAAGCTTCTGCTATTAAACTACACCAATTAATTTCTAATAAAATGATGAAAACCCAAAAAATGATAAAATATCTACACCTAAACTCCCATCACAGTACATCACACCTGAAATGTGCACTCGATCCTGATACTAAACCCACAGAGATGATCTATTGTGACAAAGATCGATTGTGTAATGATAAATTTCTAATTATTTATCGAACTATCAGCAAATTGAAACACTAATGATGATCACATGAAGAATAAGGGGATAAAATCACAAAAAAAAATGTGAGGAATGAACATGTCCATTTTTTGGGTTGAATTCCATTAATAGGTTAATAAATAATTTATCTCAAAGGATAAATCAAGAAACAATAGATAAATAAATAATCAGGTTCATGAGAAGAACATAAATCATCAGAAAAAACATAAATACAATCCATTCTTGGAAATTATTAAAAGAGTAGAAATCCCTGAAATAACATTCCCTTCCACAAGAATAGATCAATTGTTGGTGAAGAATGAATCCTCTAGTGAAGGAGAAGATGATCCTATTATGGCTGCCATCCATCTCACAAATCCCTTCAATCATTAATCGATGATACTATATTCCGATATGCCAATTCCAGTGAATATCCACCACCTCTCTAATATCCTAGGGTTATTAATCTACCCTTTTGGATTTTACATAATGACATACTTATAGATAGGTAAATTGGTTTAGATCATTAAATAAATAAAAAATAAAATTAATTAATTCACTTAACACACCCATCAATGTTTTCCTTCAACCAAACCATTGATATTGACCAAATTTAGGTCACACCTAGGGTAAACACCACATTTTGGAAACTATCATCATTGCAGATTTCCCAAACGAGGTATCGATCAATTGGAAAATCAGTTATACCAAAAAGATATGCATGTGTTATTTAATATATATTAATATTTTTAATATATTAATTTTGGGGTCATGCAACACCAAAACAGAATGCTGACTCCAAGGGAAAATACATAAATATATATCGTAATATTCTAAGTATCAAACTACAAAAATTAGAGTCATTACGCACGTTGAGAGTGTCATATTACTCTGTGACATGTTTCATTTACGTATTATGTTATATTTTTTAAGTATGTATTATGTTTTATAATTATTTATTTCAATTTTATTTATGTTTATTTATGAATTATGGTATTATATTTATGTTTTATTCAGTTATCTATAGTATTACTAAAATAAACATTTTATTTTATTTTATGTACACACTTATTTTCATCAAGACGAGGTGGTGTGTTCGACAATGGGTAACACGATCAAACCCTGTTAGAAGGGGATCCCAAGGGTATCATAATACTTGGAAACTCACTCTTTGACGACTAAGATTTTTTTGAGTTAATTGAAAATTGTAATTATTTTTTACAAATTATATATTTGAATATAATTGTAACGTATTTAAATGTTTGTAGTGTAAATTTATTTTCAATTTTAATTTATTATAATGTAAATTTATTTTTAATTTATTTATGTTTTATTTATTTATCTTTTTCAGTGTGATGTTCAGTAGTAGTGAACTACTTTAGGTGGGGTATTTTATATGTTCTAATGATCAAGGCAATAAAAGACCTTTTATGAGTGCTAAAACTGGTGTAACACCATAATATTTTTAGATATATTTATATTTAATAAATAATTTTTTTCGATAGTTGTGAAGTGAAAATCCTTAAACTTATAGGATAAATCTAATATATTATAAATTTAATCAAACACATGTAATTTAAATGAAATATAATTTTTTAAAATAATTTATAATTTTCTTAGGAAATACTATTGATCCTAAAGATCTGTTTTGAAATATTTCATTTATGAGAATTGTTTTTGTCGCATATGTTTTATTTTAAAATTTATTAAAATTATTAAACTTGTAGAAAATAATTTTTTTACAAATTTATAAAATTAATTCATTAGTTATAAATTTCTTATAAATGAAAATAAAATCATTTTAAGGTAAGAAGATATGCTTTTTTTGAAAAACTGTTTTTATGTATGCAAAATATTTATATCTTAATAAATTAAATTAATTAATAATAATAAATTTTTTTAATGAAATTTATAGATATCATAATCAAAATAATATTTTAATATTAATTTAATGGGTTTTACAATGTAATGAATGAGAATAAATTCAATTTCATTCTTAGAGATGAATTTTTCTAAAAATGGGGCTTTTTTTTCATTTTGTACACTTATTTTAAATCAAATTTATGATACTTAGAAAAAGTAAATATTTTTTAAAAATTAATATGTGAAACTAGGAGGTTCAAATTTGATAATGTGGTTATTTTCATTTTTGTTCATAATGAATAGTAACCATGATAAACATTTTCACCAAACGAGGGGGGGGGTACACTTAGAGATAATACATTAAATAGTCTAAATGTGATTGGTTAAATGGATTTATAACCTAACTTAACATATCATATAATTTAGGTTTCCTTGGTGCCACTTATACTTAAATATGACTTTATTATATTTTAATGTTTTAAGACTTTATAGGTTTTCCACCCACCACCCATATAAAAGGGAACCTCATCTATTCAATTATTAATACCCTTTGATCCATATAACTAATCCAATACCAGCCCAAATATATTCCTAAATTCTAAAATTTTTTCTATTCCCAAAATAAAAACATTATAAGGCTTAATGTGTAAGACAAAGGGTGTTTCCAAACGAAGTGTTAATTGTATTTACTGATCTATTTCGAGTTTATTTCTTCCATAAATTAATCCAATTATTATTTAAAAATATTAACATGGTGAAATAAATATTATAACTAAAATTAAAAGTTTATATGTTAGTTTTACAATAATTTTTTTACCTCATTTCTATCATATGATAAACTATAACGTTGTTCGGGCATATTTGTGGACTACCACCTCCACAAAGTGATGTGATCCGATTTTAACATCTTCCATACATAGATAATAATATGGATGTATTTAATTAATATATGTGATATGTATGATATTATTTGGATTTTGGAATGAGATATTATTATTTTGCTTTCTTTATTTTTATTTTTTAAAATTAAAACATTAC
This sequence comes from Viscum album, assembly GCA_963277665.1. NCBI lineage: Eukaryota > Viridiplantae > Streptophyta > Magnoliopsida > Santalales > Viscaceae > Viscum > Viscum album. Next base: position 1,552,968,141 of record OY728155.1, on the reverse strand, counting down.
TCATCCGTATGTACATACCACCATCTCCACGAAGTGATATAATTCAATTATAATTATCCCCTTATATGAATGGTTATAAAATTGTATATCATTAATAAATATGATTTTCATAACAATATTAATATATTAGAGATTATTAAACCATGGAAAATGTGAAAGAACCAGATCCGTTGAACCAAATTATACATGGGGAAAAATATAATTAACACTTGAATATTGGTTTTAATGAAGAATTTTTAATAAGTGGATATTTGGAAATTATAAGGGAATTTTTTATTATAATATAATTATTAATATGGTCCTAATATAGATATATAATAAATATAAATTTATTATATAGAAACATAATATCAAGTACGAGGAATGTCGGGACCTGAGGTACGAGTTTATATTGCAAAATAATTTTTAATCGGGACTATTTATGCTTGAACATAATTTTAGGTAATTATATGATATTAATATATTAAACACCATAAATTTTTATACTATATTTATTTATTTTGTTTTCATGTTTTCCTTTCATTCTTTTATATTTGGTACTTAAAATGATTGAGATATTATTTTTAATAAAAGTAGACCATGTTTCCTCTCTAGTTGGATACTTTTTTATTCCATGTCCATGTGCTTTAAAATGTTTTCAAGATTTTTTTCCATGATCCAATCATTATTTAAAAGTAATATTTAATCATATTTTACTTTCTTTTCAAATTATTAAAAAATATTTGTTATAATTTTTTCCAACACACTTTATTTATGGATTTTTATAAAAAATGTAAATGGAGTCTTTGCTTTAACATTTACCAAATAAACAAATTTTCTAATATTCATGACAATTAATTTCTTTTAATCTTAATTTAAAAGTTTCCATGGTAATTTTAAATGAAAATAATTTTATCAATATTCTGGAAATTTTTTATTTAAAATTTTATCAAAAGAAAAGGATATTTTTCTCATGTTGTCAAGGAATGGTTTGAATGTTATTTTAAAGGTATTTTTCATCTATGTAAAAATACTTTTTTGTTTATTATGATTCACTATATATATTATGTAATGATACCATACCTGTTATTTTTCATTATGAATTATTATTATGTGATATTGAAATATTTATGAAATCTGTTTTTTTCATGGGTTTTGTTATGATTAATTTATGAATGTTTCTATCATCTTATGGAACACATATGTGTGGTTTTTATTATATAAAAGTTGAGACCATTAAATACCTCTAATATATTTGGTAAATATTGATATCTCATGAGATAATATGGTTTTGAATGGAAAGAAAACTTGGATCAGTAAGGGACTCTATACACTATGATAGTCTTGGCAGTGATCCTTGAATAAGGAGATTATAGTATGAGGAGTGAATCCAATCTACTATGGTAATTTTTACACTATTACAGTCTTTACAATGATCCATGACTATTGAGATTATTTTTTATTCTTATGATTTTACTATACTTACTAGGACATGTTCTTATGATTATGATATGATCTTATAGATCATGATGGATTAATGATGATTCCCCACTCTTATGGATCGTGTCTTTTAAAATGCTAAAGATTTATGCCACAACTCATGATTTGTGGTCTATGATTTATTAGGTATAAAATTTAAAAGTTATGATCATGATATCATACCCTTATGATTATATTATTCCATATATTACCACTGATTGATATCTCACATGTTTACCTTTACTGCAAATTTGAGTTTAACCTTTACTATGTATCTATTTTCCTCAAGATATTAAGAAATTTTTTAAGTATGATATGTGAAAGAAGGGTAATATTAAAGATGTAATTTGTGGGAGATATTTAATATCTTCCATGAAATAAGTTTATTATTTATCTATTATTAAAATACACTGAACGTTTATGGTTCTAGGGTGTAAATTACTGTGTAATATATTATGTTTTCATCAAAAATGATGAAATGTATATGTATTTCTTTATTAGGTCACCTCAGTTGGTATCATAGTAGGGTTTATCTTTTTTTAGATTAGTTTATGAATAATGTGATTATAAGACTTAATATAATTTAATATGAACTCAATGTGATATATGGTAAACCTAAAAGTGTTATAGGATGATAAGAAGATGTTATAATTTAAGACCTCTCAGAAACAATTTTCACGATTATATGATTTCTCACTATGATTATTATAGCTTTATTCTTACAATATGTTTTTTGGTTTTAGTCAATAGATAGATCTAGCACGAATCATGTTAATAATAAATTTGTCATACAATATGATTATTTTCCTCTTGATTAACTAAATTGTATAGGATTAATAATGAAAAAACTTATTGTTATGATCACACAACTCTCTCAATATATGAATAATGAAGAGATTCCAGATGAGAGAATGAGGGCCTAATGTACCATTGAGTCTTTCGTGATTCAATATCCACCTTCTTTTAGTGGATCTTAAAATCCACTAGTAGCTGAGTAATTGATCAGTACCATTGAAAAGACATTTTCCTTTCTCTAGTGCTCAGATCATGAAAAATTTGTTCTGGTTGTGTCTTGTTTGTAAGGTGAAGAAGACCAATGGTGGAATATTATTAATAATATGAGGCAATAGGAAGAAATTGACTCTATAGAATGAGATTATTTTAAGAGTGTATTTTTCAATAAGTAATTTCCACAATCTCATTTCATGAAAATGAAACAGGAATTCATTAAGATTATATAAAAGGATGATGGATATATTAGTACTGATGAGGAATAATTTACAAGACTTTTGAGGTACACGTATGGTTTTATCATCGAACCTGAAATAGAAATTTTTCAGTTCTATAGTGGGTTAAAACCAAGTCTCTAAAAGGCATTGTCTATAAGGGGTTTTAGTAACAATGAAAAATTATTTTGATGCTCTCTCAATGTAGAAATAGAGAGTGGATATTACTATCATTATCATATTTATGATAAGAAAATAAATATAGAGTTTTTAAAAATTTCTAATAATAAAAAATATGGTGGAATGAAAATGAATATTTATTAAAGACATAAGTTTGGAAATAAGCTTGGGAAAAAATTTCTTAAGGGAAATGGAAAATATTTCAAGTTTGTAAATGAAGGTCTTAGATCAAGTTAATGATAAAGTGATTTAAAGAGAAAATAAAATTAAATGAATGTGGAGAGAGCTCAACTAAATACACCACCCATACTCTGATTCTACAATTTCAATGAGTATGATCATTATACCAACCAGTGAATGAATCCAAGGGTCATAAAAACAATTAGAGTCAAAAACCTCTTAATCCAAGAGATAAATGGAAATATCATGTGATCATGACTACCGAAGTGGGTCATGAGAAAAAGTGCTGAAAGGTACACTTATCATCAACAACAGAACTGAAAATGAATTATTTAATTCTAGTTCTACTGACTATTTAATAACTAATGAATTTTCCAATGGTATTACACTGGCACTTCATTTATTATTTGCTGAATTATTTGTGAAAACTCATAATGTTATAATAATCTCATCTCAAATTTTTATCTTCTATCTAATGTAATTTTTTGTGAATACGTTTCCTTTGGATATTTTTGTTTCTACCTCCAGTTGAATTTGATTTAATTTTGGGAATGGATTTGTTTTATCTATATAGACCCTATATCAATTATGGAGGAAGGGAAGTCACATTTAATATTCTCAATGAAGTAATTATTTTATATTTACATGGGAATGAATATAAACTTCCAATAGAAATTAATTCCATTGTATTTGTGTTATTACCCATTCATGAGGGGTATTTATCTCAAATGTTTAGTAATAAACTCAACATTATTGATTGTCTATTTTTTTGAATATGTTGATTTATTTACTAAATAGTATCCCAGTGTTCCACCAGAATCATTAAGTGGAGTTTTTAATTGAACTCATACTTGGTTCTCCAACTATTTCAAGGAATACTTTTAAAATGGACCCAATTGATTTTCAATAATAAAGGGGAAACTCTCAGAGAATCTTAATAATGGATTCACTTATCCAAGTGTGCCACTATGGGGTTCACATGTTCTTTTTTTAATAAGAAATATTGGTTAATGCATATTTTTATTGATTTTTGGGAACATAATTAGATTAAAATCAATAAAAATTATCCTACACCCTTTATTGATTAATTATTTTATCAACCATGAGGAGATAAATACTTTGAAAATATTGAACATTGATATTTATATCATCATTTTATGGCCAAAAGGGAGGATATATCCAAGATAACCTTTCATATGAGGTATGGAAACTATGAATTTATGTTGTCTCCATTTATATTTACCAATTCCCCAATTATATTCATAGATATAATGAATAGGTATTTATATATAACATTGATTAGTTTGTTATAGTCTTTAAAGATGATATTACTATATATTCCAATAGAAATTAATAGTATAAAGATCATTTGAGGATAGTGTTGAAGGATTTGAAGAAATAATGATTGTATACTAAATTTATTAAATGTGATTTCTGGATATAGAAAGCATCATCCATGGGTCATTTAATTATGAGTGAGTGAATATCAATGGATCCCTTAAAGGAAGATGTTATTGAACATTGTCCTAGAACAACCATGGTGGTCGAAATCTATATTTTTTTGGATTAGTTTGATACTACTGATTCTTTGTGATAAATTTTTTATGAATATAAAATCTGATAACCATGTTGATATGAAATGGAGTCACATTCCTTTACACAAATTAATGTGAGTAAAATTTCAAGGAAATAGAGAGAATATTTTTCAATACACCTATAATCACACTACCCTACAGTGTAGTAGGGTTTTTGATCTATAATGATTCATTACATAAAGGATTGGGATGTATTATCATTCATAATAACATGGTGGTAGCTTATTTCTATTGCTAATTAAAAGTTAATGATCAAAATTACCCCACTCATATTTTTAACTAGAAGTGGAAATTTTTTATTTGAAGATCCGAAGGAATTATATTTATACTGAATTATGTGAATTATATTCCAATCATAAAATCTTTAATTATATATTCAAATAGAAAGAGTTGAATATGTTCCATACAGGATAGTTAGAACTCATGAATAGTTTTTCCTACCCAATACATTATCACCCTATAAAGTAAAACAAGGTTGATGATTCTCTAAGTTGGAAGGAACAAGCTAGTTTTTATATGATGGGGATTAAAAAAGATCCAATACTTATATATTTTTAAATTATGGAACTTTAAATAATAAGGAAAGGAGAAATATATTATATTTCTCAGATGACTGTCAATCCATATATTCATGTGAATGTTAAATAGAAATATAAAAAAGTTGTGGAATATTAAAGGAATGTATGATTTATTTTCGAGTTCAACCATTATCATGATGGAATGATTATATTCAAGAAATATATATGTGTCCTTCCAATACCATAATTAAAGAATGATATATTGAATGAATCTTATAGTTCATCATTCTATATTTATCTTGGAACTATGAAGATGTATAAAAATATTAAAGTGTATTTATGTTGAGACAACCAAAAGAGATATATCATGAAGTATATATCTCAATTATAGGTATATCCAAAATTAAGGATGATATATATAAGTTTAATGGTATATTACAACCATTACCTATACTCAAGTAGAAATAAGAAACATCACTATGTATTTCATCACTGGGATCCCTAATACATCAAAAGGGAACAATGATATTTCAGTTGTAGTTGACCACATAATGAAATCAACACATTTCATTTATTCAAGGGAATATTTATCTGTTGATTAGATCACTATTATATACATTAAAAATGTTTTAAGGTTTTAGGTAGTACCGCACTCAATCATATTTGATTGAGATCAAAGGTTTACCTTGAATTTATTGAGAAATATTTAAAGAGATTTGGATTTTGAGTTGAGATTTATCACTATATATCATGCTTATATAGATATTCAGTTGGAGAGGAATATTCAAACCCTAGAATACATGTTAAGATCCTTCTCTATGTATTTCAAAGGAGGATGGGATAAACACCTTCCTTTGGTCAAATTTTCTTACAATGATAACATTTACTCCTGAATTTATATATATTGTTATGAAGCCCTCTATGTAAAGAAGTGAGAGACTCCAACATATTGAAATGAAGTTGGGGAATAAAATCTATTGGGACCTGGGATAGATGGGGAAATGGAAGAGAAGGTTAAATATATTTAGTAACACAATATGGAAGCTCAAAGTGAATGAAAATTTTATGATTAAAATCATCAGGGAGATCTAGAGTTCCATGTTAGTGATATGGTATCCCTATGAATATCTCCTTATAAGATTTTCATGACATTTGTAAATAAGGGAAAGCTAAACTGTAGATATATTAGTCTATATAATATTCTTGATCATATCAATATGATATCTTATCACTTGAAACCTCATATAAAACTCTCCCATGTTTACAATGTGTTTTATGTATAATTTTTTGATAAATTAAATACTTGTTCCTTCACATGTACTAAAATCAGAGTTTATACAACTAAAGTATGATCTTCATTATTAATAAACACTAGTATAAATCTTGTATCATAGAGATAATGTGATAAGAAAATGAAAACTCACATGGTTAAGTTTCATTGGGGGAATTAGAAATTCAAGGAAGCAACATGGGAACTTGATTATCTAATGAGATAGAGGTATCATTTGTTTTTTGTATTAGAGTGATATAATTTTGATGGTAAAATTCTTATAAGGTGGTAGGATATAACACCATGATATTTTTTAGATATATTTATCATTAATAAATAAATACATTCGATATATTATGAATCAATCAATACTGAACTTATTTGAAGTGATTATATATTTTAAAATTAATCACACTATATGGTATTTAAATGAAATATATTTTTCAAAAATAACTTCTAATTCAATTAGGAAGTACAACTGATCCTAATGAACTATTTTAAAATATTTAGATTATGAAAATTATTGTTTTCACATATTTTTTATTTAAAAATTAATTCATAGTATTTAACTTAAAAAAATATCTTATTTACACTTGTATAAAATAATTTCATTGGTTATCAATTGGTTATAATTGAAATTAAAAGAATTTATAGGTAAAAAAGAGTTGTTTTTATGAAAAATGATTTTATTTTCACAATGTATTTTTATAATAATAAATTAAATTAATCTATAAAGATGAATTTTTGAATGAAATGATTATATAATATATTAAATAAAATATTTTAACATTCATTTAATGGTTTTTCTAGGCATGGAATCAGAATAAATTTATTGTTATACTTAAAAATTATTATTCCCTAAAAATAGTTTTTATTAAGTTTTGAAGATTATTTTACAATAAATTTATGATAATTATAAAACTTTAATATGTTAAAAATAATTTCATATTTGGAACTCGGAGGTTCAAAAATTTTAATATGTTAAATTTCATTTTTGTTCATGATGACTAGTAATAATGGAAAATATTTATAACCAGATTAAGGGATAAAAGGATTAACATGGGGGTTAAAATTAGAGAATAGATAAAAATATCTCTAAAACATGGATAAATGTAATTTTAATTGTATTTTGACCCAATATTATCAAATTTTCGAATTTGGGTGTCATTGGATGCACTTTCACTTGAATATGACTTTATTAAATTTTAGTGTTTTATGTATTTACATGTTTTCCACCCACCTCACTTGTAATAGGGTATAAACTCTATTCACTTATTAAAAAAATTTAGAGACATCTAGGTTAAAATAAAATAACCCAAATATATTTATAAATTCCCTCCTCAGATACTAGAGCTTCTGTTATTCCCAAAAGACTGACCTTTGAAGGCTTAAGGTGTGACCCAAAGTAGGTTTTCTAAAGAAGAGGCAATTATCTTTACTAATATATTTTGAGTTCCATTATTACTTAACCTCATCCAAATATTCTATAACCATATTAAAATTACTAAATTAGTATCATCACTATAATTACATTTTTTTATGTAAATTTCATAATCATTTTTTATATATTTTACATCCTATGAGTAATGATAACATCGTGCGTACATGTGAGCTACCACCTCCACGAAGTTATATGATTCATTTTTATTTATTCTACAAATGGATAGGCATATAGATCGATTTTAAAAATATATAATATATTTATGTTATTATTATGATTATGGAAATATTTATTATCATTTACTTTTCTTTCTTTCCATTCATTGGAAAATGAAAATATTACTCACGTACATGTGAGAACTACTGTCTCCAAAAAGTAATGAAATTAATTTTTCATCACCAAATTATATAAATAATTATAAAAGTGAATATAATGAATAAATATTTTTATTATATCATGATTAAGATTATATATATTAAGATAATATTAACAATGTGAAAGGACTAGACCCATAAAAAAACATGCATGGGAAATAGAATAATTAATACCTGAATATTGATTTTAAAAAAGAAATATTAATAAGTAGATAATTTGAAATTATAATGGAATAATATGTGTCTAGAAAAGTATTAATATGTTACTTGTATATATTTATAATAAATATAAATTTATTATAGAGGAACATAAGATTTCACGTAAAGAATGTCGGGGCCTAAGGTAAGGGTTTATATTGCAAAATCATTTTTAATCAAGATTGTTTATACATGAATATCCTTTATCTGAATTATATTTTATTTAAATATAAAACCCCACATATTTTATTATAATTTTTTTAATTTTTTTTCTTTTCATTTTTTATTTAATTATCATCTATGTTTTATTGAAAACGACTGAGAAAATGTTTGTAAGATAAGTCAATATTATTTCCTCTATGGTAAGTAAAGTTTTTATTCTATGTCCATGTTCTATAAAATGTTTTCAAGAATGTTATTTACAATAATCCAAAGATTATTTAAAGTAATATTAAATGATATTTTAAATTATTTTCAAATGGTTAAAAATTACTTTTTGAAATGTTTTCAATAATAGGTTATTTATGAATTTTTACACAAAGTGTGCAAGGAATATTTGTTTTAACACTTACTACAAGAATGAATTTTCCTACTATCATGATCATTTTTTGATTTAAAGTTTCTATTAACATTTTACATGGTTATTTTTAATAAAAATAATTTTTTCAAAATTCTGGAAATTTTTATTTTAAATGTAGTAAAAATAAAAGGTTATTTTTCTCTTGTTTTAAAATAATGGGTTGAATAATTTTTTAAATGCATTTTTCATCTATATTAAAATCCTTTGATGTTTCTTATACTTTAATATGGATATGATATATTGATACTATCCATGTTATTTTTCTAGATAGATTATTATTATGTGATGTTAAAATATTTATGAAACCCATTTCTCTTCGATAGGTTATGCTATGACAATTTGATGGATATTTTTATGATATTGTAGAACATGTATGTATGGTTTTAATTATGTGATGGGTAATAATATTGAATAACTCTAATGCATTGGGTAAACATTGATATCTCATGAGATAATATGGACTAGAATGGGTAGTGGAGCTAATTTAGTAAGGGAATTTATCCACTATGACAATATTGGTAGTGATCCTTGACTAAGGAGATGATGAAATGGGGTGTGAACCAAATACACTATGATAATTTTTCTATAATGATAATCTTGGAAATGAGTTTTGACTAATGAAATTAGTTTATATTATTATTAATGTGTTACACTTACTATGGAATGATTTTATGCTTATGATATTCTGTTATGGATTATTATTGATTAATTATGATTCATCACTCTTATGACTCATGTATTTTTAAACAATAAATATTTATGACATGAATCATGGTTTATTATATATGAATTATTGGTTTGAACATTAAAATTTATGATCAGGAAATTATACCCTTATTCTTATCTTATGCATGCATATTATCATTTATTGACATATCCCAATTTTCTCTCTAACTGATCATCTAATATCCCCCTTTTGTATGTTTCCATTTTCCCTAGGTTTGGAAGAACTGATTTTAAGTAAGCTATGTCTAAGGGTTTTGTAAGAGAATAAATTTGTTGGATATGTTGAATATATTAGATGAAAAAGTTGATTATATATTTAGTATTAAAAAACACTAAACCTTTACATTTTTGGGTGTGAATTATTATTTAATATATGTTGTTTTCATCTAAACTGATGAAATATGTATATACATTTTACTTGAGTCTCCCTAAAAATCATGAGTAAAATATAAATTTTGTCATAACTAGAAAATTTTGTGCTTTTTAACCATTGAAAAAGAAAATCTTTGTTGATAAAAAAAATTCAATTTTTTTGTTGGGACCATATAACCCAAATTGTAACACCCCATGATTTTTTGAATTATTTTAATCTTATAATATTTTCCATTTCAAAACAAACTGAATATAGGTTTTTATATATAAAAGAACTATTTTTATATTTCATTATACCCAACACAAATTTAATATTATACCACACACGATAGTTAGATTATATTTTGTTATAAACAAAATTATGTTTGGCTTATATTGCCCACAATATCGAGTCTCGTTGATTGTTTTCATAATACGAAAGGCCAAGTTTTACTGAAATACAATAAACTATAAATATTATTATTAAAATGTTATTATAGCTACCATATATACATTAGAATGAAATTCACAAATAATATTAACTAAATTTTAAAATTATGATTTACATATATAAATAAAATGAATCATTTAGTTATATATAAGTATAAGGGAATGAAAGAAATTTTTAAAAATAAATAAATCACTTTTATATGAAAACTATTTTTCTATGTAAAAAACAGTTTTATCTAAATATATTAAACAAACCAGTTTTGATCAATTATTTCAATGAAATTTATATATTTTACATTTGAATAAAATTTTGGATAGTCAGCCGATAGATTTTAAAGGTATAGGATAAAAATAAATCCAATTTTATGAATAAAATGATATATTTTTGTAACAGGTAATTTTACTACATCTTAATCGAGAACCCATTTTAAATATTTTTTTACCCTTACAAAATTTTTATTTGGACAAATAATCTTCATTTCTGGTATAAGAATATTAAAATTTACTTTGGGTGAATTTTTGGTATTTTTCTGAGAAGTTTCATTTTTTGATGAATAGTGAAAAACACTAAATTTTAATTAAATGAAAATTTAATTTTTATTTCAAAATCACTTTTGAGAAAAAATTGGGAAACCATTCCGATTCTATACATAGATCTATTAAACACTGTAGAAAATAACAAAATCATTAATAATAAGAATGAAATTATTTTAATTTCTAACCTTATATAACAACCAATGAGAGAGATGAACCTTAATTTCTAGGTTATTTGTTACTAGGTATTCAAAATGGATATCATTATTGTCCCATGTTTGTATATATTCCTCTGCATTAATCTTCCTTTCACTAAATTCACGTGCTATAATTCTGTCTTGTTTGTTTATCCAAGCCCTTTGTTTTTCATTGACATCGACATGTAATTATCTTTCTATGATTCTACCCTCATCCTCTTTTTAATCCTTATGTCGAAGTGAATATATTTTCATTTCTTCATGAGAATGAAGAATAATATCTGGGTGTTTTCATTTCCCTTTTTCTTTTCCTTATTCTTTATCCCCTTTCACCTTTCCAGTTGTACCACCCTACCCTTTTTTCTTATGTTCACCACTCTTGGCCTTTTGATTTTCATATTTTAGGGATAAACATATATTCATTTTCTAATCATGGGTTAATGTTCCACTAACCACAACCTCGGTTCTTATATGTAGTATTTTTTCCATCAGCTTTAGAAACGATGAATAATCCTTTCATCATTCAATATTCTTTCCCTTAACCACAACACATCCCCTCGCATCTTGATTCCCCTTCTGTCCCTTTTTTCCCTTGGTCTATGAAGTCCTATAATGCATGTTCCCTACAAAATTTCTCCAAATAATTATCTAGATATCTCTCCATCACCATGAACTTCTGAATGAAAACCTATGGGGTTTTCTTTTGTTGAGGTAATATGGGTATCCAACATAGCCTGAGACTCATGTTCCTGAACCGTCCATGAAGACTTTGCCTGATTAAAATCGCGGATATCAAGACCTATCCCTTCTTCATATAGACCTAAAAAATGGTTACTCAGATTTATATGCAAACTACTCAATCCTGGAGTATTCCTACTCACTAGCCTCTCCTTGCCTCCATGTAAATCTACCTAGAAGGCATTCCTATGGACTTTACATCCCAATTAGCCTTCTTAAATATCCACTAGGATCAATTCCTCATGAGTGGGTTTGATATCATTACTAACAAGCTCCTCATGAGGTAAAGACTATTGTATGAAAATACTAGGTTCCATATAGATAATTCCACGTACCAGCTCATCACCTATTAAGCCTGACAAGTCCTACACAAATATCCTATGGTTGGCTAAATCCAGTCTCAGATGATCCAATATTTCCACAACCTTTAGATAAAAGATCTTTATTATCACCTCACTATGATCAGGTACCTCTTATGACCTAATCTGGGTCACCATGGGGGCCTCAGTAACCTTTTTTTTCTGACCTCCAAAATCAGAATATGGACATTCCCATGCCAAACCCTACGGTCTCGATAACATGCAGATTGAAGATGACCCAACCATTTGAAAAATGAGTAGTAATCAGTCCAGGACATAAATAACACTTCTTAAATCCATCATAATTCATCTTCGACCACAATCCATATCCATTACATTGGAGACTTTGAAAAATTGACCTCAATAAGGATTTATGGAGAAATCAGGTGGCAAATAGAGTTATTCTAACTATCGGCACATAGAAAGAGACCAACCATGTTTCACAGCATACAAATAATTGAAAGATTTTGGAAAGTTAGATGTAGTTATGGGGACCTTACCCACACCGATGTAGATTGAACATCACGCTTCATGTGAAACTTTTAAATCAATTAGAAGAGGTAAAATAAGCACCCATTGACGGATTGAGGAGCTCTGTACTATGTGAGATTCATATCTTCCTATGAAAAAATTAATATCATCGTGTGCCGATTATTGAGAAGACCAACTAGTTCTTATTCATTTAGACCCAAATAACTAATGACAAACCCATAAAATACATCGATCGAAGGATGTTGTTTCCAAAATCGTGCCACGAAGGTCAGATTGAGAAGGTCTAAAGCCTCTAAAACTCCATGGGGTAAAGTGTTAGATGAAGCAAGCCCTTGAAGAGAATTGGAACCTTGGGGATAATCAAAATCATTGGGAAAGGGAAAAAAACAGGGTTTATAGAACTCGAGGAAGGGATGACGCCAATTACTAGGAGACAACAGAGGAAGAGCATACCCCCCTCTGGTGGGGAGGGAGGGGCCCAAGCTAGGACCATCATCGCCTTAGGGAATTTCCATGTGGGTGGAGGATGAGAGGAAAGGATACTAATATCATTTTAATTGAAAACATTATTTTTCATCTATTTTATCTATATATTTAAATTATATTTTATATTGGTTTTAAAGTATAATTAGATAAATTTTACATAAATTAATCCAATGTAGATAATTTGAATCAATATTAAATTGAAATTGGATATAAAAATTTGGCAAACATTTGAACATTTTTACTATAAAAATCTTAATTGTAGTCCTATTTGTGGGATTAATTTTAAATTAATTTCTACCAATTCTATTATTATAATTTATAAAAATAGATTTCATATTTGGAATCATCATAATTTATAATGTCTAATAAGGTCAATTTAGTTTTTGAACAAAAAGAGTAGTGAAAGTTATTAAAATTAATTACAATGATTAAGAGAGAAATTAGCTTTACCAAAGTACTAAACCTTAAACTTAAAGGCTAAAATGACAAAGAAACATGTCCAAACTAAGAATAGTTTCCCAAAGAAGAGGTAACATACTTCCCCAATCTCCTTTGATTTATTTTCATTCTTCAAATCCTAAAATCTTATTTATTCTATGATTATATAATAACCTCAGTATCCTAATTATTCTGAGATGTTGTTATTCTATGGTTTTGACCTAAAATTACACAAAATTCCATATAATGGGTAAAAATTTACTGTTATTTTTTACAATGAACTACCCCCCTCACGAAACGATGTTGTACATTTTTCCTTTACTAGCTCTCATGGTTGGGAATTATGATAAGCAAAATTTTTTATATGATATATATGATATTTATTATGTCTTTATAATTATAAAATTATTATATAAAATATACCTTTATGCCTTCCATTTTTTTAAATACGATAACTTTGTTTGTGGAGGTGTGGACTACTGTCTCCTCAAAGTGATGTGATTCATTTACAAATTACATGAAATGCATTAATGATTAGTTTTGTTAAATTATATGATATATATGACATAATAATGATAATAGAATGATGTTATATATATATATACATATATTTCATTTAATTTCATTATTTAAAAACAATAATAAAATTGAAACAACATTCATCCATACGTACAAACTAGCATCTCTATGAACAGTGTATTCCATTTCATAATTAAATATTTGTTAGATTGTTATAAATATTTATATAATGAATATCTATGATAAATATTTCATGGTTTACTTTATTTAAATTTTTAAATCACTATCTATGTAAGAGTATGAAGAATTAAAAGTCAAAACATATACGAAAAACAACTTGGATATTACTAGAAACATAACGTTAACATGGAATTGTTAATAAATGAGTAATAAAAATTCATAATATAATAATATATGTTATTATATATAACAATATGGTTCTATGTTAGATTTATAATAAACATATATTTATTATACCAGAGGTTTTAATGTGTATGAATAAAGTCAAGACTTAAGGTTAGGGGTTTCTCGTCTCCCTTTTATTTTCCATGAGACACAAGCCATGTTCACCTCCTATTTTATTATATGTAGTGTAAATACTTAACATTTATGCATTATTTTATGTATATAAATAATGTTAGGGGGATTTAAAAATCTATTTTATGATCTCTATTTCATTGGGTTTTACGATTCAAAAGTTATGAAATCGGTAGGGTTGTTTTGTCTAAATTTTTCTTTCTTAGAAGAACAAGTTTTGTTATGCATGTATATTATTTTATGACATATATATGATAACATTAAACATGTTATATAATAATTTTAATTATTTTAATGATAATATAAGATTTATTTAATTTTATTTTCTTACATGGGGAGTACGGTTCAAGGTTACCATGTAGTAAGAGTTTATTACAACAATATCATCAATTATTGGGATTATTTTTGATTATGGTCCATTGAGGAAATATTATGATAAATATCTCAATAAAAATCATGAATTTTCATACAATATGGTTATTCATGATATATTCAGGAATTGGAACCATTTTCCCACTATTTGTTACTTTAGATAATTATGAAAAATGTTTGTATGAATATCTGTCTTTGTTTCTCCTTTCAGTTAGAAATATATGTTATTTGAAAATCATGTTTTCTTAAAATATTTAAAAATGTCTTAATATTATCCTATTATTTTTGAAGGATATTTTTTACCCATATTTTACATTTTTAAAAAATGGTTTTAAAAGTAATATTCTTTTCGTTTTCCATTCAAGGAACTTTTCTAAACATTTAAGGTGAAAAAGTTATGTTTGACATGTACAGATTGACCCACCATCATGAACATAATTTCATTGAAGAATAATTTATAAGTTTACAAGGTTATTTTTAAAATAATTTTTTACTAATATTCCTGATTTTTTTAATTTTAATGTGTTTTTCAATGAAAAATGTTTTCAAAAATATTTTATGTTTAAAATGTATTTTGAATTATTTTTAAAGATTCATTTATTTGTTTTAAAAACAATGTTTTCAAATAAAAAGGTTTTAAAAATATTTTCAAGAATTATTTATAAATTTTCAATGTATTTTATATTAAAAAGTTTTTCAAAAAGTTTTCATTCATTCATTATATGTTTTCAAAATATTTTCAAAGAAAACGGTTTTACAATTTTTTCAAAAAATATTTTTATGTTTTCAAAAGAAGAAGTTTTAATTTTTTTTCAATATTAATTTATAATATTTCAAGGAAAAATGTTTTCAAAATTTTTAATGGCTTCCTTTATATGTTTTTATGTTTATTTTAAAAGAAAATGGTTTACAATTTTTTTATGTTTTAAAAATAATTTTTAAAAGAAGAAAAGTTATTTTTTCACAAGAAATGTTTTTAGAGGGTATTTTCAAGTTATTTTCCATCTAATATTACATCCATTAGTGCTGCTCATGGATTTATAGTAAAATTATCCAAATTTTCTATTCATATTCATTCTATAAATGGTTTATTTTTTTATGATATGATGTTTAGAAAACTGGTTTCTCTTTCATTGGTTATATGTTTATAAAACCCATTTCTCTATCATGGGTTATTTGTTTATGAAAACAATTTCACATTCATGGGTTATATGCTTATGAAAACAAATTATTTTAATTATATATTCATTTATTAAATGATAATAAAACTTTTATCTTTTTTCCACAGGTTATGATATGATTATGTGTTTATGATGCCCATCTAATTTCATGGGTTATGATATGATTGTTTATTATCTTGTGAAACAAATATGTATGATTTAATTATGATATTGGTGGGACATATATATCCCTATAATGTATTGGGTTAATACTTATATCTCATGAGATAAACATGGTTGTAATGGGGAGAAAACTCAGTTCAATAAAGGACTTTGTATGCTAAGATGGTCTTGGGTGTGAACCTTGACTACTAAGATGGTCATGGGAGTGAACTATTAGTACCAAGATAGTTTTGAGAGTGAACCCTTACTACTAATATGTCCTTTGTAGTGATACCTTGACTATTATGGAAATCATTTTATGTGCTTATAGGTCTTCCACAAATTCTATGTCTTATTCCAATGTTATTCTACAATGGATTATGCTCTTGATTTTTTAATGATTCATTTATTATGATCTACCAATAGATATTCCATGACTCATGTATACGATCTTTTATATACTGGGTATGATCATCAAATTTTATTCTCATGTTCAAATAACCTTATACTCATGTTATTATTATATATCTCATTTCTTTACCCTTACTGAGCATCTAAGCTCACCCATTTCTTATGTTTCCTTTCCCCATGCTATGAAGAAAGGTTTTAACTATAAGTACTAAAGTGGATGATATTTTTGGTCAACATTGAAGATCTTTCACCATGTTAGAATATTTCATTACAAGTTTTCAAATACAGTAAACTATTATAGTTATTATGCATGTATTTTTTAATGTGTTGAATATTCATATAAAATTATGTAATATCCATTTATGTTTATCTTATGTTTCTCTAGTTGGTATCAAAGGAAAGGTTTAGTCATCCTATGAAACTAGGATGAAAAAACTTTAGTGATATCCCTAGGGATATTTCTAAGGATATGTCTTGGGATTTCTCTAATTATAACCCTAAGGTGTATTATATTCATTAGAATGTGTCATAATATAGACCTAATATAATTTATTTTTCATGATTATGTGGTTTTATATTGTGATAATGTTTCTCACACTATGCTTTCTAGTTTTATTCAATGGAGGGAACCAAAAATAACTGGGTTAATAATGAATGTTATGGAATTTTTTTTGATGAGAAGTCAAATGGGATGATCATTTGATTGAAGGATGTTGTGATCAAGCCTAGTTAGTTTTCATGGAACATGATTAATAATGTGTACCTTAACCAACTATAAGACTCACCAAATAAGATAAGGAAAGTATTTATTGAGTGTTTAGGTAATGAAGACCACGAAGGAAAGAAGATTCAGTTTCTTTTGCATCAGGAATGTGGAAAGAACCAAACAAGTAGATTTACTAAAGTAACAGAAAGATGTTTTGACTATGGAAAATAAAGACACAAAGAAAGTAACTTCAAAGTAAAAATGAAGGGGTTGGTTATAGAAATGGATAAGAATATTAAACTCTCTAATACATCATAAAAGGTTAAATTCATTAATTGTGGAGTGAATGGTCATTATGAAAATTAATTTCCCATGTGGAAAGCCTGTAAAGATAATCAACAAGGTGGTATAAGTAATAGTTATATTGCTACTGATGATGATATTGCATATGAAATGTGAAAGGATAGAGGTATTAAGTAATATGATGAGGTTGTCATCTTATGGCTTAAGTAAGAAGTGGAATAATCAATGTTTTTATGTATTTGGATTAAAGAATTATGTTTTATGAATAGTGAAATAAATATGTATTGTTTGTTTCATGTTTTATCGCTATGTATTTACAAGAATATGTTTAATGGTTCTGATAGATTAGAAAATTGGTTTAATGGAAAAGTGATGCTCAGGGAAAACACATGGTTAAAGTAAATATAAAAATTAATATGTTACTTATGTTAAGATAATGTTTTTTGGATAAAAATATATTAGATATGAATAAATAAATTGGATGGTACTCATTACCTTGGATCTAATTAAGGAATTTTTGACAAGCAGTTTATGCTATCATGGATGAATTTTAAAACATTTTTGGATTAGAGAAATGGATACAATAAAATTTGGAATAAGGAAAAAAGTATTTTGTTCAAAAGATATTTGTGGTAATTCATGTTATTTTTTAGTTTCAAGAGAATTCATGAAGAAGGTATTCACATGTTTAGTTTGAGACAATAAATGGCTACTTTATGATATATGGGGAATCAATGATAAGTTATTTTTGGAAAATTTGGTGACCTCATTTTTAAAGTTTTTGGCTTCTTTCTTTTATAAGGGTTTTAACGTTAAACATTTATAGAATGGGTTATGTTAATGTATTATCTCACCATATAATGATTTATGCATATTTGATAACTTATTTTAATCTGTTTTTTGTGATAATGATATATGGAATGACATATCATTCTATTTATGGATCTCGTAATCTATTAATGGTTTAGGAAAGAAAATTTAACCTTTATTTTATAGAATAAGATATAAAATAGAAGTTGATCAAGGAACAATAAAGAATAATTTATTCCTAAAATCATGTAACTATATATTCTCATTAACATTATTTAACTTTTGGAAAAAGGATCTTGAAACCTATAATGTTATCATAGTACCTTTATTTCCAATGAATCAAATGATCCCTTAGATAAACAAAAATTTATAGCTTTGTGATTGTTAACTTTATCATAACCATGTCCTCTATCACACTCCATCATAACATGATAGTTATATTTCTCTTCCATGTCTATGTTTTCACTTCCGACATAGGTTATCATATGTTGAAACATAGTAATGCATTACTTTTGGTAACTGTTATGTTTTTAATTTTTTTTAAAGGAAGTTTTATTATTCATTTTTACGATGTGGGTATATAAGAAAAAAACTATCAAGTATTAATCCTGTGATAACCCAGAATAATTTTGAGGGTGAAATTCATTTTAAGGCTGGTAGAATGTAACACCTCAAGATTTTTTGAATTATTTTCTTGATTTATATTAATCTTTTAATATATTTAATTTCACAAAAAACTAAATATAGTTTCTTTTATATATTAAAGAACTATGTTTTTATTTCATTATATGAAACAAAAAATTAAAATTATACCACACATAACACTTAGATTAGATTTTGGTACACATAAAACTATTTTTGGATTGTATTACACATAATACCGAGTCCTTTAAATATCTTTCATCACGTTTAAGGCTGAGTTTTACCAAACTATAGTATATTATTAATATTATTATTAAAATATTATTATAGCTAAGATGTAGCCCTTGGAATGAAGGTAATTAATAATACTAACCAAAATTTTAAAATATGACTTATAAATTTTTATAAAATTAATCCTTGGGTCATAAATCAGTATAAGTGAATGAAATAACTATTTAAAAATAAAGAAATTAGTTTTCCAAGAAAATTATTTTTACATATACATACATAATTTGAACTCAATAAATTAAACAAACCATTTTTTATTAATTATTTAAATTAAATATATATATTTTATATTAAATATATATTTTTTATACTCATCCAATATATTTGATAGGTATAAGATAAGAATGAATCCAATTTTTTTTAATTAAAATGATGTATTGTTTTAAAAGAAAAAAATTTTTTATTAGAGAACCCATTTTAAATATGATTTTTGAAACTTTTAAAATTTTTATTTTAGAAAATAAAATTATTTTTTTGAAGAATAATATAAATATTTTCTTTGGGTGAATTTTAGGTACTTTTCTGAGAAGTTTCATTTTTTTGATGAATTGTGGAAAAAATGAATTTTAATACAAGGCCACTTTTTCATCTAATTTATCTATATAGTTAGATTATGTTTTAATTTAATTTTAATGTTTAATTAGATAAATTTTAAATTAATTAATCCAATTTAGGTCATTGGAATCAATTTTAAAATGAAATTTGATATAAAACCTTAACAAACTTTTGAACATTTTTATTTTAAAAACCCTCTTTGTCATCCCATATGTTGGATTAATTTTAAATTAATTTTTTAACATATGAAATCAGAAATTAGAAAAATGGATTCTATATATGGATTTTGAATAATTTATAATTTATAATAAGGTTAACTTATTTTTTTTTACCAAAATGTGTAGTGAAAGTGATTAAATTTAATAAAGTGATTAAGAGAAAAATTAGCTTAATCAAATGACTATACCTTAAACATAAGGGCCAAAATGACCTAAAATATTATCCAAAATAAATTTTATATTAATATTACTAACCTATACTATATTTTCTATAATATTTAAAATTATTAGAGCCACTTTTCATAGATAAAACATGGATGGAATTCCCCTTTCCAAAATTTACAAGAATGCAACTCCTCCATTATAAAAAGAAAATCATCCCTACCACTTATTCACACCTCTAAATCAATTTTTCTAAACCAAAATATGATCAAATAATATTTAAAAAACAGCCACTTCCTCCTAAAATACACTATTTTAGAATAAATCCAACCAAGGAATCCTTTTTGTGAAAACCAAGAGGAGTTACCCAAAGAAGGGGTAACATCTTTCTCAAGATCAATTGTTTTATTTTCATTCTACACCCCACACATATTATTATTCCATGATTTTATAATAACTTCAATATAAAAAATATTCTTATATGTTGTTTTTATAAGGTTTAAACCTACAATTACACACAATTCCATCTAATGGGTAATGAAATTACCATTTTTGTGTACGATGAACTACCGCCTCCTAAAACGATGTTGTTCATTTTCCCTTTACTACCTCTCATGGTTGGGAATTATGAAATAAGATATATTTTTATATTATATATATGATATTTTTAATTTATATATACTTATATAATTATTATATAAAATAAATCATCATGCTTTCCATTTTGTATAAATATGATAACTTTGTTTGTAGACGTGTGGACTACCACCTCCTAAAAATGATGTGATTCATTCACATTTTAAATGGAATGAATTAAGGATGGGTTTATTTGAATTATAATATATATATATATCATAATAATTATAATGAAATTATGTTATATATATATATACACATATTCCATTTACATTCTTTTTTTTCAATATGATAATAAAATAGAAACAATATTCATGCGTACCGACGACCTACCATCTTCATCAATGATGTATACCATTTCCTAATTATATATTTTATAGAATATTATAAATATTTATATAAGGAATATAAATTATTCTTATTTAATTTAATAAGTTTTTTTTAAATAAGTAAATAATTATCTAAGTAAATGTATAAAGAATAAAAAGTCAAAAACATATACGAAAAACAACACATATATTACCTGAAACGTAACATGAACATGAAATTGTCAATAAATGGGTAATACAAAGTCATAATCAAATAATATATTGTATGATATATTATAATATTTTTTTGGTATATTTATAATAAACTTATATTTTGTATATAGGATGTTTGAACATATACAAATAAAGTTAAGACTTAAGGTAAGGGTTTTCTCGTATCACTTTTATTTTCGGTGGGACCTTTGCAATGTTAACCTACTATTTTATTATATGTGGCGTGTATAATTCTCATGTATGTATTATTTTATTTGTATAATTAAACTTATTTTGATTTACAAATCAATTTGATGACCTCTATTTTATAGGGTTTTACAGTTCAAAACGTACCAAATTAGTAGGGTAGTTTTGTCTCAATATTTCTTCTTAGAGGAACATGTTTTTTATGCCCTTATATTCTTCTACAAGGTGTATATACTTCCATTTTACATTATATATCATGAATATAATTATTTTTATTGTATTATAATATTTATTATATTCAAATTTCTTACATGGGGAGTATAATTCAATGTTACCAGGTGGTAAGAGTTTATTTCAGCAATCTCATCATTTATTAGGATTTCTTATGATTTTAATTCCATTGATGAAATATTATGATCCATATCTCATTAAAAGTCATTATTTTTAATAAACTATTTTTATTAAAGATATGTTCAGGTACTGGTACTATTTTCCCACTCTTTAGTACATAATATAATTAAGAAAATATTTTTATTAAAATCCGAAATTGAATATCGTATTGGTAGAAAATATGTGCTCTTTCAATATTTTTTTTCTAAAAATAATTTCAAAAATATATTACAATTATCCTATGATGTTTAAAGGAAATTTTTACCCATGTGTTACCTTATTAAATTTTTTTTATAATGAATCCTATGGTTATTTTATGATCAAGTAAGTTTTCTAAACTTTATAAGGTGAAAAAGGAATGTTTGACATTTATAAACTTCCCCCTCATAATGACCATCATTTAATTGAAGACTCCTTTGTATGTTTAAAAGGATATTTTTTAAAAGTATTTTTTCTTTATATTATAAAAAAATTATTTTAAAGTTAGTTTCAAATAAAAATGTTTTCAAACAATTTTTATGTTTAAAAAGTGTTTAAAATTACTTTAAAATATTATTTTATATATCATTAAATGTTTTTTAAAGAAAAAGGTTTTAAAAAATTTTTCAGGAATTATTTATATTTTTTAAAAATAATTTCCAAGAAAAAGGTTTTAATTTTTTTTCAATCATTATTTATAATTTTTAAAGTATTTTCAATGAAAATGGTTTTAAAATGTTTTCAATAATTCTTTATAATTCTGCAAAGAAAGAGGTTTTCATAAATGTTTTTAAGATTACTTTATAACTTTTCAAGAAAAAAGGTTTTGAAAATGTTTTGTAGATTCCTTTATAATTCTTCAAGTATATTTTAAAATAAATTTATTTTCAAAAGGTTTTATGTTTTCAAATAAAAATTTCCAATAATAAAGGATATTTTCCCCAAGAATTATTTTTAAATGAGATTTAAAAATTATTTTCCATCTTAGATGACATCCATGGGTGTTACTCATGACTTTATTGGAAAATCATCTAATGGTTCCAGTCATATTCTTTCTCTGAATTGTTTATGGTTTTATGGAATGTTATTTATGAAATGTGTTTATATTTGATAGGTTAAATATTTATAAAACCTATTTATCTATCAAGGTTTATATGCTTGTGAAACCCATTTTATATTAATGGATTACATGCCTATGAAACCTGATTCTTTTCATGGGTTATGATTTGGTGAAATAATTATAAAACCTATCTCATTTTCCACATGTTATAATATTATTAAATGTTTATGATACTCATTCTATTTCATGGGTTATGATATGATTTATTATGATCTTGTGGCTCAAATATGTATGATTTAATTATGATATGGGTGGGACCAATATCCCCCTATAATGAATTGGTTAAAGATTTATATCACATGAGATAGACATAGCTGGAACAGGGAGTGAACTTAGTTTAGTAAAGGACTTTGTCGATTAATATTTTCATGGGAGTGAACTATGAAATATAATATTATCATTGGAGTGATCCATAACAACCAAGATGGTTTGGGTAGTGAACCCATAATACTAATATTACCTTGGTAGTGATTCCTTGACTCTTATTGAAATCATTTTATATGCTTATGTGTCTGCCACATGTTCTATGTATTGTTCCAATATTAAGATTTCATGTATTATGATCTTGATTTCCTTATGATTCATGTCTTATGAACTTAAAATAGTTATTACATGACTCATTTATATGATCTTTTATATGAATGGTATGATATTAAAATGTTATTCTCATGCTCACATACCCTTATGCTCATGTTATGCTAATATATATCCCTTTTTACCCTTTCTAAGAATCTAGGCTCACCCCTTTCTTATGTTTCCTCTACCGAGGTCATGAAGAAATTTTTTAAGTAGAATTACTAAAGGTTAAGTTATTTGTATGAATAATTGAAGATCTTTCACCAAGTTAGAATATTTTGTTCCCAAGTTTCAAATACACTAAAATATTACGATCCTTGGGCATATATTTTTTAACATGATGAATATTCATCTAAAATGATGTAATATCCATGTATTTCAAGATTAAGTATATTTATGAATAACCCATATTATTAATTATATCAAACCCATATAACCTAATCCATCATACTTGAACAACCCAAATGAAGACATATAATATTATCAGATTAACAGGCAACATGGGTTATGATAGGTCAAACTAAATACAAACTAGAATATTAATATGGCTAGATGGGTTGACTTCATTACAACTTGACCCACTTTATACTAAACATGAACCTATTTAAATTTATTTCTGTCATGTTGGGTTATCTTTACAAGTCAAAAATTTCCACCTCCAAAGATGATAATGTGTATATCATTTCGATTGATGTTTGTGTTGGTGAATTAAATTTTTATTTATCATTTAAATCATATATAGTGGAAAATATATTTATATTGGATATTTTTAATAGAAATTTAATAAAAAATATTGTAACTTAAGTACATAATTATTAGATAAAATTAAATAATTTAATTGATACACTATTATAAAAACATTCTTTTGTGGTAGTTTTATGGGTATTTCTTAAACCATCACAAAATTTTTATTGTTGGTGTCATTAAAAAGATCCCTAAATATGAAATTGTTTCTAGTATGTTCATAAAATCCCAATCAATGGATTCATAAATAGAAAATAGAAAGGATAGTGGAAATTATATATTTGATAATAGAATGAAAGAAAATATAAAATAAATCACACCAAGATATGATAATAATAACACCATTTACAAGATCAATTTATTAATGCTCAAGGGAAAATTAATGAAAAATTAAATAGAGTAGAAAAAACTAAAATAAATTATATAGATAATGGAAAAAAATTAAGATCTCATAAAAAACAAGGAAAATAAATGAAAAAATTAAAAAAACATAAATTAAAGAGATAAGAAAATATTATGGACCAGTCCCGCTTACCATAAATTTGTGTTCGTATTACAAAATGGCTTTGGTGAATTTTTTTGAGGTATCTAATATCCTAGGGATATTGATTTGGAAAAAGTTTCACCATTAATTGAAACCATGATGTTAGGTATTTTTATTTTTGGATTATAACACTAGGTTTTTATTATGGATAGTTAAGATGAAGGATATTCTCACATAAATGGATTTTGATATTACAATGTTGGGACTATAAAATATAATAAATCATTGATTATGGAGGAAAAGTAATTTATAGATCATAAGGATCTCTCAAAAATCAAACTATAACCATTGAATTAGATTTTATAGGATATTTTTATAGAGAACATTTCTGTTAGATTATGGATAAAGGTAGAGAAACAAATTAGGATAAAGATGTTTACTAGTAGGTTTCATCCATAGGAAATTTATACTTACATTACATGTTGTAAGGAACATATATTGCATATGATTTAGAAATTTTTAAATAAATGTTTTCTTATATAGAAAAAAATGGAATTGAAATATTCATAAGGAGATTTGGATTTCATTTTTATATGTTATTTTCCTCTTTTTTATGTGAACATTTGAGGTACAATTATCTATATTCATGATACAGTTACTATTGATGATGTTTGTGTAGATTTATTTTTGAATGAGTAAATTAAACAGCTTGTGATTGGTTTTGAATCCTAGGTAGGGGGTTTGGTTGTAGGAGGAAGGACACATGAATGGAATTTTTTTACTTCTAAAAGGGTTAGCTTAAAATCTATAAATGAATATAAAACTAGTAATTTTTTAAGAATGAGGGGAATATTAAATTTTAATGTTTCAATCTACAAAATAAGAGAAAAAATAATATACCTATTAATCAAAATGGAAACCAAGAAGTAAATTATATAGAATCCATTGTAGTAGAGGATAATAACAGTGATGGGTATCATCAGGTTGATTTTAATAGTGAATCTAAATTTTTTGATGAATGGATTATTGATTCATCATGTACTTTTCATATATTTCCAAATCAGGTATGGATTTCAACATAAGAAATTATGAAAAAGGTGATTTGATGTTAGAAAATAATTATTCTTACATGATTTATAAAATTGTAACATTAATATTTTTCATGGTCTTGTGATAATTCTTATCAATGTGAATAATTTGTAACACCTAGAGATTGTATGATATATTTATTTTTAAATAAATTTAATTACTTAAATAGATTACAATACATGGAACCCCAAGTCTAAATGAACTATAATATAGTATACCTTTATAACCTATCCATTAAATTGGTCGTATAAATAGGAGTTACAACATTTTAAAAGTATATATAATGGTTTTCGATAAATCTAATATCTTTATATTAAATTCTTTATATTCTTTTAAAAAATACATTTTCCTCAAAATTGTTTTTATTTATTTTGGTGAGAAAATAATAAAATTGATATTTTAAGCTCTTATTAAATTTATTTGAAAAAATTAACTTTATTTTTTAAATAAACATGTCAAAATTATCTTAGACTAATTTCTTTTTTGAATTTTCTGAAAATACCAATTTTTCACTGAATAGTGAAAAAATATTGATTTTATTTAAAAATAGTCTTTGAGTTTAACGCATTTAGAAGGTTCAATTTTTTGTTAAAATTGTTTCAAAAGTAAAATTAGTTCAATTTTATTATAATTAATCCAATTTGGGCCATTTTAATTTATTTATGTGGAATTTTTATATAAATTTTTTTATACTTATGAAAATGTTTTCTTTGGAAAACCACTTTTCATCGCCTTTGAAGGTTTAATTTCAAATTAAAATATGAAATTTTTGTGACTTTAATTGGATAAAATTAATTAAATATTTGTAATAATAACAATTTCTCTTAGTTAATACGATCGACATAATTTTTGGTTATAATAAATAGTAAAAACATTAAAAATATGTTACACAAATAATGTTAAATGAGGTTTAATGGGGTCTAAACTAAATAGATAAGGGATAAAATAACATAAAAACTCTTTAAATTATATTTTATTTAAATATTTCATCCATATATCATATAATATTTTATGATGGTCCATTTTGGATACATTTTGTGTGAATTATTTATTAAAATATTTTATTCTTTCCAAAACTTTCAAGTGTGTCCTCTCTCCCACTTATAAAATGACACACCTCAAATATCCTATACAAAATTTAAAAGAATTTTTTTGTGACCAAGAAAAATCAAAATAACTTCCTTACATCCATACCAATGACCTATAGTCCCTATTTTAACCATAAACCTATATCAGAAAGGCTTTAGGTATAAGCCTAAAGAGGTTGTCTGAAGAAGAGGTATAATTCTTAACAATGAATTTTCATTTTATTTTATCTTATAACTATATAAAATATTACTAAAATATGTTGAAATAAAAAAAACAATGTCATTTATATAATTATATGTTAATATTTTAACGTTATAACCTATATCCTTCTCCTATACCACCAAATTAGAAAAGAAATCGTTGATTATATGTACGGAGAACTACCTCTTCATGAACTGATTTAATTTTTTTCCATCACTGCCAATTAGTACTTAATATAATGATGTTTTTAATGTATTTATATTATATTTATGAAATTATTATACTTTTTTAATTATAATATCACATATACCTTCTTATCTTCCACTCTTTTGGAAAACAATAACGTTGCTCGTGTATACGTGTGAACTACCACCTCCATGAAGTGATGCGATTAATTTTTTATTTATTTTGACATGGATGGTTATAAGGATATATTTAATGAATATATATTATATATTTTAAATAATAATTATTCTTTAAAGTTTTATTACTTTTTACCTTTCTTTGGTCTCATCTACCAAAATATTAAAACAATATTCATGTGTACATACAGTTCGTTGTCTTCATGAATATTGTATTCAATTTTTATATATCTAGCTTTTATGAATTACTATAAATTCATATAAAATGAATAAATATTATATTTATATCATTATTAACATTCTTTAGATGATGAAAGCATGACAAATGTATAAGGACACAATCTACTAAACCAAAACATACATGAAAAATGAAGTAATTGTTACCCCAAACATTGATTTTAACAAAGTATTATTAATAAAAGGGTGATAAAAGGTTATAATTAAATAAAATATGGTATTATATATATTATTATTGTTTTTAATATTTTTATAATAAATATATATTTATTATATATTTGTTTTGAACACATACGATTGAATTTGGACCTGAGGTAAGGGTTTATTTCACAATCTCATCATTATTCATGATTATTTATATTTAATTATCTATTGGGAGTATTATTTAATATTTATATATTAAAACCAATTTATTGTCTTATAATTTGGTTATTTTTTTTAAATTACATGTTTTTTATCATGTCAATATCTTTAATTACTCAAAATACCAAAATAATATTTTTAAGGAAAACTAACCTTGTATTTTCTACTCAGTCCCTTCTATATCCATATTTTCAACAAAATATCTAAAATAATGTTTTTAACATTCTATAATTATGTATTAATTAAATTTTAACCTATGTTTTAATTTTTTTTTAAAAGTTTAAATGAAATCTTTTTATCGTTTTCCAAACGATGTAATTTTTAACCTTTTTACAAAAGTGTAAAAGAAATGTTTTTTTATTTTGTTAAATTATATAATATTAATTAAATATAATTCTATCATGACCAATAATTAATTTTAATCTTCCTTTACAATATTACAAGGTTATTTTTAAATAATTTTCTCCCTTAATATTGGGGAAATATTTTAGACTTTAAATAAATGATTTCAAAGTAAAAATGGCCTTTTCCTCAAGAAGTTTCCCAGTGAAATTTTTTTTGTATTTTAATATATGTAAAAAAACATTTTTTAATATTATGTTGAGGATATAATCTAATTATATCATCCACCATATTTCTCTGGATTTATTTATGATCAATTTTACTGGGGATGGTATTGATATTATGTATAATGGTTTTTCAAAAAATAGAGAGTTATTGATTTTTAATGTATGTTGATTAAGTTGTATTATTTATTGAAATGATGAATTAATTGGGCTTATTATGTGATTAGTGAGGAAAAAAATTAAATATCCCAACAATACATCAATATGTATCATGGGAAAAACTACATTGAGTATTTGGCGGATGACTTACCCATTTATGTAAGATATCCCAACACAGGGCCTCAATGGTAAGTTTCAAATGTTCAAAATTATGCATTATATGATTTTGAAATTAGTTATTGATATTTATATGATTATTTTATTAGTTATGATATCCATGGATAAGTTTCAAGGTCATGTGATTATTTAAAACGAATTATTTTACTATCATTTATTTATGTAATTTTATTCATGCATTTTTAGCTACCACTAAACAAAAACCCTTACTAGGCATCTGATGTGACACTCACAATGGATATTATTGGTTTAATTAAAATTCTATTTGAAACCCAATATGAATTATTTCAATATATTTTTATGATTTTAGAATATTCCCAAAGAAATCATGTTTATGATTCTAATATTAGATATGTATAAAGTTTTTAATTTAAGATATGTATTTGACTAGTTTTAAAAGTATACATTATGATTCATAATGTTTTGATCTAATCTATTGTATTATATTGTTTATAAATGTCTCTTAGTCTAATCAATTGAAAAAAACCATTTCACATAATCCATATAGGGATCTCACTCATGGGAAAAATAATAAAGCTAGAGAAAGATCTGATTTTTTTAACTATATTGGGGATTTTGACTTATGTTATGACAAAAAAACATACCCGTATATAGAATAATACTAATCTGTAATGTAGGGAAACAATTTTAGACCACTTCATGCATCATAATCCTCGATCATTAAATGGGACTAAAAATCCATTTGTAGAATAGAAAATGATAAGTTCCTTAGAGAAGATATTTATCACTTTGGAAAGTAATGAAATAATAGAATATTTTCATGAAATTTTATTTTATTTTAGGGGATAAAGATCAATGGAGGAAATTAATTAAAAAAAATAAGCATGATAAGGGAATAACGAGCATGAAATTGATCGATTTTAAGGAATTTTTTCTAGAAATATTTTTTTTTCACAAACAATGAGGGGATATCGAGAGACAATTCTTGAGATTGATTCAAAAGTAAGAGGAAAATGTTTCTAATTATTAATATAACTTTAAAAAGTTAACAAGGAATGTTGTAGGCTATTGTAGATTACAAAATGTTTTTAAAGCCAAAAAAGGGCCTTTGCGGATAAAATAAGGAAATAATTTGACTCAACGACTAATTTTGGTATGGATAGAAGTGGCGCGTGAAAAATCCAAAAGGTGCATAAAAAACTGCTCTCCCACACAAAAAATAGCGGGATCAGAAGGATTCTTTCCCACTGCATAGAAACTTGCGGGCAGCTACCCCTCGGCATGGAAATTTGCGCCTCACCGATAGCGGGTGCAGAATATTTCACACGGCCGACACCAGGTGCAGAATCTTCCACACAGCCAATACGGGGAAAAAAAGATTCCACGTGGCCAACACAGGGCACATAATCTTCTGCGTAGCCGACATCAAGACCATATTTTTCAACGCCAAACAACTTCTACACGGACCCGGTGACCCCGAGCGCCCATAAATAGAAAGGTGCCCCTTCGACTTTTGATAGCTGAAGAATCCAAACCATATACTCTATGTGAAAATCACTACTCCCATGAATAAAAGATGTCTTTTAGGTATGTTATTTTCCATGACAGGTCTCTGAGAGGTCCGCCTTCATGCGGGACCACTCTGGATTGACTCTATCCCTATTTTGGAAATGTTGGGTCCGTTGCACGCAGTCCCTTTCCCTTGAATGCAATCCCATTCCCTTTCACACAATATTGTCCCCTTGGGTGAAAAACCTCATCCACCCCTTGAATGAAAACATCATAAATTTCATGAAAACACATCCTTTTCCACACACCTTTTTCGGTTTCACGCTAATTGTGCGCAAACCTCTCCTATTGCGGGAAAACCTTCAAGTCCGCTCACCTTGAAATTTTCTATTTAGCTGTTCCATTTTCACGCAAGCTTCCCTAATTGTTTGTACCCTTTTTCTTTGATTTAACTCTTTCAGACATCATCTTTAGGCACTTCTTATGCCTAAATAATCTTCATTACACACCCTTTTCTCGTATGAACCTCTAGATTCTTACAAAGTAACTTCATGGTCCCTTGTGAGGTGTTTCATATTGCATTTCCTCGCCTCATGCTTCTATGCATAGGCATAGTAACGAATATTACATCTTCGCATAGCCATGATAATGTGGACCCCTCAATGGATCACTCTAGAACAACCCCTCACAATGGCATTGCTGATGCCTTCCCTTCCCCAAGGGAGGGTGGGTATTAGTTATGTAAGTCATAGGGGTGTTGAGAGAACCTGCCTCATCCGAGCTGCAGGATGTTAAAATGCCAAGCACCATCGTCCTCAGCACATGATGTTAAAATTTAGCCTTTCACCATTCATTATATGTAGGGTGCTCCATATAGAACATTATCTATGCCCACTGGTCTCCACGGGAGTGAAATTATTCCTCACATGGAATGAGATTCACTTTTTTAGACGGGTGTTTGTTCGTGGGGAATGGGAAACCATATTGGAGTATGGCCCTAGACTTTCTTACAGGAGGTATCATCCATACTCCTCCAATGTTCTCCCTTGAAAAATATTATAAGGTGAGAGGGGAACAGGGGACTACGTTACCCCGAACCTCTCCCGTTGGGCTATGTCACAACTGGGCCTCCATCCTGGAGTAAGTCCCAAACTCCATCTCCCAGGGCTGGTAACCACGTATAAGCCCATGTTTCCTCTTTGGGCTGTGGACCACACATAATATTTAGTTTCCATTTTGGGCCGCTAACTATGTGTCAGCCCCACTCCATTTCCCACGAACACATATTTCACGATGTGATCTTCAGGTCCTTGCTGCCTCTTGTTTCTCACACCAAGCATGAATCACATGGGCTTTGAGTAATCATCGACCATGACATCCTCTTTGGACAGCCTAGAGTGTAAGTCCCACCCAACCCTCCCAAACTATGTGGACTTTGATTATTTCCAAGGAAAGGTATGTAATAAGCCTTCTGGAGGTTCAATCCCAACACCCATTGGTCCCGACCATCTTCACGTTGGTTCAATAAAACCTATCTCAAACTACGTGGACTTTGATCCTTGCCAAGGAAAGGTGCGTAGGATGCCTCCCTAAGGTTCAAGCCCAACACCCATTGGTCCCGACCATCTTCATGTCAGTTCACCAAATACGATTTTAAACTACATGGTATTTGATCCTTGCTAAGGAAAGGTACGTAGGAAGCCTACCTGAGGTTCAATCCCACCATCTATTGGTCCTGAATCCCTTCATGTCGGTTCACTAACCCCATTATGAACTACGCGTACTTTGATCCTTGCGAAGGTAGGGTATGCAGGAAGCCCCCCTGAGGATCCATCCCAACAACCACTTGTTCCAACCCCTTTCACATTAGACAACCTTCGTCCCACATGATATTAAAATTCATGCCCCATTTTCATCCTACATGATGTTAAACTTCATCCCACATCCCGAACTACACAGACTTTGATCCTTACCAAGGCAAGGTACATAGGAAGCCTCCCCGAGGTTTAAGACCAACACCCATTTGTACCGACCATCTTCACATTAGTTCCCAACCCTTCTAAAATACGTGTAATTTGATCCTAGCCATGTAAAGGTAAATAGGAATCCCCCCCGAGGTTTAATCCCAACAACCACTGGTTCCAACCCCCTTCAAGTCGGACCACCTTTGCCCCACATGATGTTAAACCGCATGCCCCCTTTTCATCATGCATGACGTTAAACTACATCCACCATCCCAAACTTTGTGTTCTTTGATCCTTGTATCTTAGACAGGGTATGTTGGAAGCCTCCATGAGGTGCAACCACATCCAGTGGTAATCCGTTGTGCCCCCATCCAGCGATAATCCATTGTGACCCCATCCAGCGGTAAGCTGTTGCGATCCCCATCCAGCGTTAAGTCGTTGTGACCCCATCTAGTGGTAAAACATTGTGACCCCATCCAATGGTAAGACTTTGTAGTCCCCTTCATTGGGACCCACATTTCTGGTCTGCTCCTCTGGTGTCAGACCAACTCTTGAGCCGATAATCACGCGTAAACCCCCAACATGTCATCAGGTCATGGTCCTCTGCACGCACCCCAATGTCATGCCCCACCCTAGAGGTCCCACTTCCTTTGGGTCCCCATCATATGGGTCACCTCCTTAGGTGTCCCATCACTTCACGAACTATACAGACTTTGATTCCCTGCCACTGGGATACGTAGGAAGTCTCTTCGAGACACAAGCCCGACCTCACCACGGTCCACACATCGGTTCCATTTCATTCTTCATCAAATCTCAACCCTCCACCATCCATCCTGATTCTTTTCCAGGCTTCCACATCCTGGTGGGATCATGCCACCTCATTTCCCATTCCATTTAGCAATAATTGGGTAACTATCCATGCATTATCCCCAATATCAGTGTTTCCTCTAGGGGTCACACCCATCTGATCCACTCTAGTCTATGTTCCAATCAGTCTGATCCGTCTTCGCTAGACGTTAAACTCATGGCATACCCTATGTTAAACAAGTAAAGATGAGTAAAACCTTAGATACTTGCCTATGGAATATAATTCCCTACATTCGACATGGGTTACCTCGGGCTTTCATGCCCTCGATAATCCCTATAATAAGAGGATGAAACCCAGACGCTCTAGTGTTCCAGCATATAGACTTTCCAATGATGTATAACGTGACTACTCCCCCACCGAAGGTTTTTTCCTTGACTGGACCCCTTGGAATGTCCCGACATAAGTAGTGTAATTAACAGGAATCCATAAAGATATGGCACTAGGAAGAGTTTCATGAACAATATCTTAATCCATAAGGGTGACCCGGGCTAGGTGATGAGTTCTGAGGAGGAATCCATGGAAGAAGGAACCGAAATCCCATAATCCCGTTTCGATCCTGGAGAAAAAGTTCTTAAATAAGCGATGGATTCCTCCCACCTTTAGAATGAGGGAATGTGGGGTAACAGCCAGCGCGTCCTCGTCGCCCTCAAACGGATGGATGCATGTGCCCTAGTGAAAGTGTTAGAAACAGAAATGGTGAACCTAATTTAAATATATTCTGCTCAAATGTGGAGATTAGTAGTAGTCCATACTTCAGTGGACTAGCATGTCACTGGATCCAGTTATCCAGCGTCAGGTCCCACTAAGAAAATAGTGGGCTTGACATGAAACTCACCAGAATTTGGGGTAGTCAAAATATTGGACATCTCGGTCTATGACATTGTCAGCGTGGATCCTTCTTACTAGCCATGAGAGACAGAATTACATTGGGTCATTAGACGTTGATTATTTCAGTATTAATGGCTTAATCTCCCTTCTTTCCAGGAACCAAGATGCTGCACTAGGAACCTGATCGCAACCCACCCACCGACATAGGTGTAGTGGCAACGCCAATGCAATAATACCATGTTGCTAGACCGCTTTTGTGACAGATTCCACACCCACAGCTGTTGGGAGCCCATGCCCCATCTCCCCTTCTAAATTCATACAACGAAGGGTGATAAATGAGATCGTACGCTGATATGAGGAGGAGGGGATTATGCCAACTCAGGATATGGCCCTCCGGGATTTAGAGGTGTCTGCGCCTTTTTTCCACCGCTAACCCCAAGGGTCGCGCATAGAGCCACTGCTCCCCACTCCAATATACAATCATTTTGGGAGCCTCTTCCCAGAATGCCTTGAATATTCCCTCCCCTACGCTGATGAGGTAGGGGATATCTAGGATTTCTTGGACGAGATCTCGTTCTAGGGTCTCCCAAAAAGGGTCCCCACTAGGCTACGCCAATGCCACCACCCATTCCCATGGGATATAGAGTAGGTAAGATATGTACCTGCACCACAGGCCCTAGTTCGGCTAACCCGACACCAGAATCGGGCACAAGACAAGGAGGACACTGGCCAAAGGGTGTTGACGTCAATATCTACTATGGCCTGGGCCACCACTGACATGTATCATCAGCCTCCATTCCACACTGGTCATGGGAACATATATACCCAACCCAGATCGAGCTCTCAACTACCCCTCAGGCAGACTGGGTCTACTCTCTTGGTCGTCGGTGCAGGTTGCACCCACCGCGTACCGACCAGCAGTAGCGAAACCCAGTACGGAGGGTCTACCCATATCGACACCATGAAGAACTCAGGTCCTCCCCACTTCCAATCTCGACATGGAGGTCTGCCCCATTATACCTTCAATCCGAACCAGGGTCCTTCCCACAACAGTGACACATAGTACAGAAGCCTATCCTGTGCTCATTACATCGAGTATGGGGTTGTTCCTCCAGTCACAGGCTACTAGTGTGGGGACGTTACACATCTGGTCAATCTCCATTAAGGGGGGATTCCCCATGTCTTTATAGCTGGTGAAAAAGGCCCTCCCTTCCTTAGAAATCAGAGGATTGAAGGCCTTCTTTGCATCACCAACACTTAGCACAGAAGTCTTACCCGTGTTCAACTTGACCTGTACGAGGACCCTCCTTGTGATAATTCTTCTAGGGGAAACAACCATGGAGATCATACTTGTGCTCCTATCTTCTAAACCAGAAGTCCTACCTACTCCAGTGTTTCCCGGAAAGTTTCTCTCCACACATCAGTCAGTGAGCACGATGGTCCTCCCCGTGTTTTCCTTTAATATATGTCCAGGTGCTCCTCGCACCCCAGCTCACTCAGGCTGAAGTCCACCCTACCCTAGCACTAGTACGGTCGAAGGACCTCCTCATGCAGAAAATATAACCTCTCCTAAAGAACTATCCCATAGAAGGAGGGCGGGTCATCAGTGCCATAAAAAGAACACAGAGATGATTCAGACTAAGATCAAACTAGTTTTCTTCTTAGATTCCGAGGCAGAATACAACTTAGTGATGGAAACCTCACCTAGATCCTATGTGTCAAAGGTCAGGGTAGAAACAAGGCACATTAACCTCATACTTCCAGAATGTGAGGTCCATCTGATTCCCACCTCCCTCCACAGGTACATCCAGGAGGACAATCATTTGGGAAACCCACAGGTTCTAGCCATGAAATCACCACCATAACCACCATAATTACTCTCTAATTTTATTATAGATCACATAGATCTATTCTAGGGACCATTGGTGGATGAACAGAAGCATGGTCCATTGCCAGTATCCGTAGTCCGTGTGCCAGAAACTACGGTCGCCAGCCCATCTTACCATGATGTGGTGGCTAAGTCACTACACTCTTCGGAGGATAGCCCATGATGTGGCGGATTGTCAGCTCACTCGTCGTATTCTCCGTTGACCAACCTTCGATATTAGTGGTTTCCATCAGTACCACTACTGGTTCCCCAGCCACCTCTGGTAGATGAGTGGGGAAATGAAGGTCTAAATCCTGAATATGGACCAAAGTGCTTATGGGATATTCTCACAGCGGACCATTTCCCATGTTCTGGCCAGTTGCAATGCCAAATTTTAAGTCACCAGAAGCACTCACCCATGAGGAGGTTGGATGATTTCTACAGACCCTCTATGTGACCCATTTCTGTCTTCTTCATTGACGAGTGACCGACCCCAAGAGTCATTCACACTTCAAATACAGCAGTGAGCGATGTCGTTTGGTTGATTTGGCTGCACTCCCCATGGCCCAATGCCCTGAGTCACCAGGCCGCCATAAGACCCTCCAACAACGATGCGTCCAGAGATTTAAAGTGGTTCATAAGATAATCAAGGAGGCTTCTCTCCATGTTCAAATTTGTGGCTTGGGCTAGTACGTGACCCTCCATTTCAGTTCAATCCGGAGCCAGCTCGATTTTCCAGGTGACATAGAGGATATGCCTACAGGAGGGGTTGTGGATAACATGGATGACCTATCAGAGGGAGAGAATGAGCTAGATCTCCTTGATGGGAACCTACCCCCTAAGGGACTTCCAAAACTACTAGATCAGTTGGGAAGGGTCACTCGCCAACAAAGAAATATACTAGTTATTCTTGTGCCCACCGAGGTACAAGTCCTTAACTGGAATCCCAACAAGGGAAGGGAACACCTCGGAGCCGTCAAACCGTCTGACCCATCTAGATCAGTGCAGAAGGAAGAGGATGATCCTGAAAAAGCGACGCTGAATCAGAAACTCACCGAACACAAGAAGATGTTTGACCTCCTCTTTGCTAAATTCACTACACGTCAATGACAAGACTACGGTGATCCTTGGCCAGGGAAGCATAAGTAGGCACAATTTCCCCTTGGCGAGCTACCCCCATGTGACCCGGACTATCTTGCCCACACAGAAAGGGTTGAGGCTGAAACTTGTGGAAAAGGGGCATGGTATGTGTCACCAAATCCTTTTTAATGTCGTGAAAATCCTCAGGACCCATCTCAGGTTCCCCAAGTTGTTCCACGGGTTGTTCCACTAGC
Organism: Viscum album; assembly: GCA_963277665.1. Taxonomy (NCBI): domain Eukaryota; kingdom Viridiplantae; phylum Streptophyta; class Magnoliopsida; order Santalales; family Viscaceae; genus Viscum; species Viscum album. The sequence continues at coordinate 1,552,930,274 of OY728155.1, read as the reverse complement.
CACTCCACAAGCTACTGGGAAAATTTATTGTGATGAAGAACCTGCCAATGCACTGGTGATCAGGGATCCCTGTCAAGATAGGAATCCTTTCCCAGATGATCCAATGGAGGCACTCATCTCCCTCCTCATAGCTTTAGAGACCCGATAGGTGGCAATCCCGCATTATGGAAATCCATATCCGACATGGCTTGATGATATGCCAGCACCTCCAGGTTTCGAGAATCCATCCTTTTCCCACATCAATGGGATAGGGGACCCACCACAGAACCTGTCCTACTTTATCTCAAGGTGTTGACCCATGTTGGGAACCCCATCAAAACACAAAGTCCACCAAACTACGATGTTTTGTGTAGACATTGGAGGGGCCGACGTTCGTATGGTACAAACATATCCCCATTGGATCAGTAGCTAGTTGGGAAGACCTCCATCGGAAATTCCATTACTATTTCAGTTCCACCACTCAGAAGATGAGAATCTCGGACCTCTTCAAGTGTAAGAAGAGGCCTGATGAGCGCATTGAAGAATTTGTCACCCGATGGAAAGGGATCACATACTCCCTTGACTTGCCGCTCACTCAGGATTAATTGCTGACGGAGTGTATAGGGAATTTCAAGATACCCCATGAGATTATGAGACTTCTCTGATAAGGCCTAGTACCTAGAGGAATCCTTACAGCAGGCTATAAAAGAAAGAATGTTGCCTCATGAAATCCCCACGATAAGGGCCTCTAGGGCCGGGCCCGCCATAGTGGATCAAATAGAGGCCCCCAGGAAACTAGAGCTATTACTAGTGGAGCCGCCTCCACAACCTTGTAGGGACCCTCTACCTCAGGTCTAGCATCCGGCCCAACAACACCCTCCTCAAAATCAGTAGGTACCCCCACACAATGCACCACCACCGCCTAGGTGTTAAAACCAAGCTCCACCTCCTTGACATGATCCTCCAGCCCCTCGTCAGGGTCAAGCTCTAAGGGCCCCCCTTTCCATAAAGGAGGAAAATTACCTACTTGTTCAATGAGGCACAAGTCCCTAGTTATTTCCGAAGTTCCCTAGAGTAGGGGATTGTACGTTTTCCTTAGTGTAGGAGTCCAGAAGAGAAGAACCTCACTGATAACCTGAACTACTTATCCTACCACCGGATCCCGGGGCACACCCTTAAGTAGTGCAATGTGTTTAAATACTGGCTTCAAGACCAGGTGGATAAAAAAGTAGTCCTATTAGGCCCATCTCTAGAATAGGTTTCATGTGTCATCGTGAGGCTAGATAGCAGTAGTGACAGTGAAGGCGAGTGGCATCAGGTTTCTAACCATGGGTCCTAGATTTATGACGATTGGATGGCTCATAAAATAGTTTCCCAAGCCCATGGTGTTATATGTGCATGTCTAAATCGAGAAGATCCTTTAGAGGCTGTATGTACTACTTATGCATCATCATCTCAGTAGTCCCCTTCTTAGAAGGGAAAATACCGACAACGCATGGGAGAAATAAGTCTCCCGCCAATTCCATCTTCATTCCGTACTCTCAGTGATTTCATGCCCCAGAGATGGAAATTCATCCCTAAATCCATCCAGTAGTAGATGAATCTTCTTGGTGATGGTCAAGGGTATGACTCAGTTAATACTATAGAGCTGGTAAATCCCAAAATGATTCCTGATGATGTGGAGCACTAGGAGGATCATTTCAACGTCCTCGACCATCTTCAGCATGGATGGAGCCACGGAAATATGGGTCGTCAGAGTGACTCATTCAGTACTTTCAGCCAGGCTGTGCGTGCTACTGAAACCAGGCAGCAGGCTCAGTGTAGAGATCAGAAAATGCATCCTTCTCACCTGGTGACATCAGGAACACATTTGCCACTATTTGTGTTGTTGGATCCGGCAGAGCCACCTCGACTGCGTTGTGATCAGCCACACTTTTCTCCGAACTAATCACAGTCATCAGGCCCTCATCCGGTAGTCACTCCACCAGATTTGACTAGTGAGAAGCAGGATATTCTTAGCACCAGTCAGCCGCTAGTCCAGCCGGTTGGGTCCACCATACCTCCTTTCATTGAGTGACCTCCTGTAAGCAAGAGGTCACACCTGGAACGAAAGAATGATGTTATCAAGCATCGTGCCAGCATTCCATCAAAACTCTCCATCATGGAGGCCATTCTCCTATAATTAGATATGCGGGAGGCCCTCATTGAGGCTTTAAGTATCCACCTCTAGTTTGATACAGACATAGCAGCCATAGAAGCCTTTTAGGATGAGGTGGTCAAGAATAATAAATGACAAGCCATCATATCGTTATCTAGAGAAGATAAAGTCTCTCCCATATAGGGTCACATTCACCCACTGTACATCACTGGCCAGTTCAATGTCATGGAGGTTCATCTCTTTCTTGTCGACACAGGCTCTAGAATCAACCTAATCCTGACGCGGAAACTATGAAAACTAGGATTGTACGAGGTTGATCTGAGTCCCTCAGACCTAAGAATCCTAGGTTATGATAGGAATGAGAAGAAACTGGTTGGAAAGATCCATTTGAATACCCTGTTTGGTGGTCTAATTTCCAGCACTGATTTTATGGATATATCCCAGGACATTGCCTACAATACACTAATGGGTAGGTCGTGGCTTCGCCTAGATGCAATAGTTCCTTCATCATATCATGAGTGCCTTAATTACTCCCTTAATGGTCGAGTGGGCATGCTTCAATTTGAAGCATCCCCCTTTTCCTCTTGTGAAGCCCGCTTTTTGGATGCCGATTATTACAAGAGCAAGGACAAGAAGATTCAGGATAATGAGGTCGAGCATGCTACGACTGCAACCGACCCGTGGGCAGATCTTGATGATGCATATATCTTTCCAATCCATTGATTTAAGGCTACAACTCTGTACATGGTACAATTATTCGTTGTTTTTGGAACGAGGGGGGAAAACATTCCCATGTCTAAGAAACACCGAATGATCACCTCATACTTCTACACAAACCAGGCTCAGGTTATCCGGAAGCCTCCTACTCCCAAAAAGTACTAGGATGTCCGCCCGAGGGTAATGAAAATACATCATACTTACTTGTTTCTCCAGGCCAGAATTAACTGGCTCAAGACGCTGCGCCACTATTACTTCAATATCATAAAGTGTGGCCCCTTGGGTCGAAGACCAAATGGGATCAATCAAAATCCTTCATCATTATGGTTGCGGTAACATAGGAGTTCCCCGATGCAGTGTCCAATGACACTCAGGCTGGTTCCAGCCTCCCATCTAGAGCTGCCGACTCAGAAGAAACTCCTCCTTCCAAGGAACCCCCCCTCCATATGTTAAGAAGAGGATTTAGAGGATTCCCTCCCCACCTTTGAAGATTTTGTCTCTTCCACTATAGATGAATTGGTATAGGTGAACGTCGGTAGCGAGGCAGACCCAAAACCCACACTGATATGTGCCACTATGCCCCTTGAGCATAAACAGTAGTACATAGAATTCTATAAACAAAACCATGATGTGTTCTACTAGAGTTGTGATGAGCTTCTAGGATTAGATCCTCAGGTAGTGGTCCATCACCTCAATCTCCCAGCAAATCATCACGGGATCAAGTAGCCTCCCAGAAAGATGCACCCTTCTCACAGTATCATGGTTGAGGAAAAAGTTGATAAGCACGTCAGATCCAATTTTGTTAAGGAGGTCTAGTACCAAAAATGGCTAGCCATCATTGTACTAGTTAGGAAGAATAAAACATAGATCAGAGTCTGTATCCACTTCCAGGATATCAACCATCACTATCTGAAGGATGATTTCCCCCTTCCTGTCATAGAATTGTTGATTGATGCTATAGTTGGATTCCATGCCCTCTCCTTCTCGGATGGGTACTCTAGGTATAACCAGATCCGAATGGCCCCTGATGATGAGAAGTATATAGCCTTTAGGGCACCACAAGGTACTTTCTATTACCATTTTTCCCTTCGGTTTAAAGAATGCAGGTGCCACCTATCAGTAGGCTATGAATCACATATTTAAGTCTATCCTCAGAATGCTGGTTGATAATTATGTGGATGAACTGGTGGTCAAGTCTCTCCAGCTTTAGAACCATCTCAAAGACCTTGAGAAAGTGTTCACGTTCCTCCTTTCCTTCCATCTGAAGATGAATCCATTGAAGTGCGCCTTCAGGGTCACCTCTAGAATGTTTCTCGGCTTCATTGTCAGATACAAGGGCATCGAGATTGACCTGTAGAAGATCAGGGCCCTTGACCAGATGTCTCCCCTAAGTAATATTTAGGAACTTTGAGGCTTTTAAGGAAAATTAGCCTATATACACCGATTCGTCGTAAATTTGGTCGGGAAGTGTAGGCCCATTTTTCAGCTCATGAAGAAAGGCACAGTCTATGAGTGGGGCGAAGAGTGTCAGACTGCTTTTGAAGAAATCAAGCAGTATCTGCTCCAGCCTTTGGTCTTAATGCCACCTTTCTTCAGAAATCCACTGGTCCTTTATGTTATTTCCCTGGAGTGATCTCTCAGTTACCTTCTCACCCAGAAGAACAATGAGGGAATGAAGAATAGCCTCTACTACCTCAGCTACATGCTCCTTGATATATAGACTAGATACTACCCTATCGAGAAGAGATGCCTTTCTCTCATATTTACAGTGCAGAAATTGGGACATTACTTGCAGCACCACGAGGTACAGTTGGTTTCACGAGTAGATATGCTAAAGTACATCCTGAATCGCCCAATGTTGAAAGGTCTTCTAGCTCGGTGGATAGTGTTTCTCCAATAGTTCGACATTAGGTTTGTCCCTCAGAATTATATTAATGGGAAAGCGTTGGAAGACTTCCTTTCTTCCCATCTAGTTCCTGTGGACCAGTCCCTAGACCTTTATTTTCCTAATGAGGCAATCCTCTTGGTATACCAAGCCATCCCATGTTGGAAAATTCACTTCGATGGTGCTTCCCAGAGCCCCACTGGCAGAAGGCTCAATGACCCCGGACTCAACAGAGTAGGCCTGGGTATTGTCTTCATTACCCCAACAGAAATCATTTTGTTGTACTCATTCCTATTTTCAGAATGTTGCACCAATAATGAGATAGAGTATCCGGCTCTCATTACTGGCCTCAAGATGGTCCTTGAGATATAAATTCCCCATTTTCATGTGAAAGGGGACTCTGAACTAGTTACCATGCAGATTAACAGTGACTATGTCATCAGAAATCCTAAGCTCGTACCATTGTAGGAATTCACTCTCCAGTTAATGGTCTAGTTCCAATCTCGGCAAGAAGTCACTCATGTCCCTCAATCTCATAACGATCAAGTTAATTCCCTAACCAGGATAGCTACATCACTTTTAGAGCCTAAATAGAATGATATGATTATCCACGTGGCACACCAAAGAGTCATTGCTCCTATCACTCCTGATGACGTTGATAGCCTAAAGGTAAGACACCTTACCACTAGCGCCTCCATGCCAGGACCATCAGCTCCCCTGGATGTAGTTATTGAAGTGACTCTTGATTGTAGAACCTCTTTTGTTGAGTACCTCCAAAATGGTTATCACTCGACAGATCTGGCTGAGCGCGAGCGAATCCGACGCCGCATGATATAGTTCACCCTCCAGGACGGCCCTCGTCATGACCAGATCTTCTAGAAGTGTAGGTTTGATGGTTTCTTAATCTATTGAATTCAATAAGCTGAGATATCCCAGGTCATGCAGGAGGTTCATGCCGGTTCCTGTGGGGCTCATCGGACTGGGCCGAAGCTATCTCACTTGATCTAGAGACTGGGGTAATTTTAGCCTTCCATGATCTGTGACTATATTGAGTTTTCCAAAAGGTGACATTCATTCCAAATTCATGCTAACTTCATGCATCGGTTGCTAGAGAATCTCCACTCCACCATGTACTTTTGGCCATTTGCAGTACGAGGACTTGATGTCATGGAACCATATCCACTGGCGACAACTCACCAGTGTAGATTCATCCTGACTACTATAGATTTCTTCTCCATGTGGGCAAAGGAAGTTCCACTCAAAGAGCTCAAGGCCCATCCCATATTTGACTTTGTGAGCTCCAACATGATCTACCGATTTAGAATACCTTACACCGCCCTCACCGATAACGGAATGAACTTCCATGTAGCTGAGTTAAAGAAATTGTATGCTAAATACAACATCCGTTCTAACCATACCTCCCGCTATCATGCACAAGAAAATGGAAAGATCAAGGAATTCAACAAAACCCTATCTAAAATTCTACAGAAAATGCTAGGTCAGAATAAGAAGAGTTGGCCGGACAAGCTCCCCAACGCCCTCTAGGCTTATCGGATGACGACTCGTAATTCCACCCAGGTGACCCCATATTCCATGGTGTATTGGACAGAATCCATCCTTCCCATAGAGATTCAATTACCCTCATTGTGAACAGCTGTCTATGATTATCAAGCACTAGATAAAGTAGCTGAAATCTATCTGGTTGAGTTGGAAGTGCTTGATGAGAATAGTCTTTGTTCCCTGGACAATATGGAAAGGCATCAAAACAAACATGCTAGAGCATTCAACAAGAAAGTTTTCCTCTGCTCCTTCTTGCAAGGTGACTTGGTGTAGGCCCTGAGAACACCAATGATACCTGGAAGGAAACCACCCAAATTTGAGCCCAAATGGGAAGGACCTTACGTTGTACATAAGGATTACTCTAATGGTGCATAATCACTGGTTACCATGGATGGTGAGCGTATAACTAATCCCACTAATGCCATGTTTCTCAATTAATACTTTTCTTGAGTCTCTGTGGTCCCGAATGACCCTAAACTGTGTTAGGGTCCTATATGAACTTAAACTATCTCTCAAGGGTCTTCATTCATGCAGGACCACTTTGGATTTACCCTCGCCCAATTCTAGAAACGTTGGGTCCTTTGCACGCAATCCCTTTCCCTTTCATGCAATCCCATTTCCTTACGTGCAATCCCGTTCCCTTGCACGCAAAACCTCGACCACCCCTTTCATGAAAACATCCTCAATTATGCACAAACCCATCATTTTCCATGTATCTTTTCTAGTTGCGTGCCAATTGCGTGCAAACCTCTCCTATTGCGGGCAAACCTCTAGGTCCTCTCACCCTGAACTTTTCCGTTCAGCTGTTCCATTTTCACACAATCCACCTTACTTGTGCGTACCCTTTCACATCTATTTCCCTATATAGGACATCATATTTGGGTGCTTATTATGCCCAAGAAATCTATGTTACACTCCCTTTCCTGGTATAACCCCCTAGGTTCTTACGAAGTAACTTCAAGTTCCCCTGGGAGGATCTTGTTGTTGCATTGCCTCGCCTCATGCTTATTTTCATAGGCACACTAACAACTATTGCTTCTTCTAATAGCCATGATAACATGGAACCCTCAATGGATCACTCTAGAACACCCCCTCATAATGAATTTTCTGATGCCTTCCCTTCCCCAAGGGCGGGTGGGTCTCAGTTATGTAAGTCCTAGGGGTGCGGAGAGATCCTTCCTCGTTTGAGATGCAAGATGTTAAACTGCCAAGCACCATCGTCCTCATCACATGACATTAAAATGTAGCCTTTCAACATTAATTATATACGGGGTGCCCTGTATAGAACATTCTATACACCCACTGGTCTCCATGAGAGTGAAATCATTCCTCACATGGAATGAGATTCTCTTTATTAGAGTGGAATTTGTCTGTGGGGAAAGGGAAACCATCTTGGTTTAAGGCCCTAGCCTTTCTTGTAGGAGGTAGAATCCCTGATCCTCCTATCTTCTTCCTTTCCAAAGAATAAGAGGTCAGAGGGGCATAGGGGACTGTGTTACCCTAACCCTCTCCTGCTGGGCTATGTCGTGACCGGGCCTCCACCATGGAGTAAGTACCAATCTCTATCTCCCAGGGTTTCTAACCACGTGTAAGACCATGTTTCCTCTTGGGGCTGTGGACCATGCATAAGCCCCAGTTTCTATTTCGGGCTGCTAACTACATGTCAGCCCTACTCCATTTACCACAAATGCACCTTTCACGATGTGATCGTCAGGTCCTTGCTGCCTCTAGTTTCTCACACCGAGCATGAGTCACATGGGCTTTTAGTAAGCATCGACCTTGAAATCCTCTATGGGTAGCCTAAAGTGTAAGCCCCACACACCCCTCCTGAACTACATGGACTTTGATTCTTTCCAAGGAAAGTTACGTAGGAAGCCTCTCGGAGGTTCAAGCCCACCACCCATTGGTCCTGCCCATATTCACATCGGTTCACCAAAACCCATCCCAAAATACGTGGATTTTGATCCTTACCGAGGCATGGTTTGTAGGAATCCTCCCTGAGGTTCAATCCCAACACCCATTTGTCCCGACCATCTTCACGTCGGTTCACTAAAAACCATTCTGAACTATGTGGTATTTGATCCTTTCTAAGGAAAGGTACGTAGGAAGCCTCCATAAGGTTCAAGCCCACCATCTATTGGTCCTGAATCCCTTAATGTTGGTTCACTAACCCCATTCTGAACTACGTGGACTTTGATCCTTGCCAAGGTAAGGTATGTAGGAAGCCCCCCCGAGGTTCAAGCCCAAAAAACACTTGTTCCGACCCCCTTCATGTCAGACCACCTTCATCCCACATGATGTTAAAATGCATGCCCCCTTTTCATCCTGAGTGATGTTAAACTTCATCCCCCCTACCAGACTATATGGAATTTGATTCCTGCCAAGGTGTGGTATGTAGGAAGCCTCCCTGAGGATCAAGCTCAACACCCATTGGTCTTGACCATCTCCACATTAGTTCCCACCACATCTGAACTATGTGTACTTTGATTCTTTCCAATGTAAGGTATGTAAGAATCCCCCCAAGGCTCAAGCCCAACAACCACTAGTTCTGACCCCCTTCACATTGGACCACCTTTGTCCTGCATGAAGTTAAACCGTATGCCCCCTTTTCATCCTGCATGATGTTAAACTACATCTACCATCCAGAACTTTATGGGATTTGATCCTTGTATCCTAGATAGGGTATATAAAAAGCCTCTATGAGGATCAACTCCATCTAGAAGTAAGCCATTGTGCCCACATACAACGGTAAGCCGTTGTAACCCCATCCAGTGGTAAGCTATTGTGATCCCCATCCAGCGGTAAGCCATTATGACCCCATCTAGTGGTAAGCCATTGGGACCCCATCCTGGGGTAATCTGTTGTAGTCCCCTCCATTGGGACTCACATTTCTTATATGCCCCTTTGGGGTCAGACCAACTCTCAGGCCGCAAATCACGCATAAACCCCCAACATGTCATCGGGTCATGGTCCTCTGCACGCACCCCAATTTCATGACCCAACCTAGAGGTCCCACTTTTTTGGGTCCCCTTCATATGGGTTTCCTCTTTAGGTGTCCCATCGCTTCACGAACTACACATAATTTGATTCCCTACCTTGGGGATACATAGGAAGTCTCTTCGAGACTCATGCCCGACCTCACTGTCATCCTCACGTCGGTTCCATTTCATTCTTCATAAACTCTCAACCCTCCACCATCCAACCTGATTCTTATCCAGGCTTCCACATCCTGGAGGGATCATGCCACCTCATTTAACATTCCCTTTAGAAATAATCCGGCAACTAACCATGCGTTTTCCCTAATATCAGTGTTTCCCCCAGGGGGAACACCCAACTGATCCCCTCTATTCACTGTTCCAACACTACTTGAAATCTGGGATTTTGATCCCTTTTACCTATAGAGACCACCACTGGCGGTTGCTAGGTTTTCCCCCAAAAAAATTGGGGCTTCGGTGCCCCCCAGAACCCTCCTCCCTCCTCTCGTGAAGCGCCCCCCAAACCCTCCTCTGCCCTGCCTCGCCGCACGCCCTCCCCGTCACCGCACTCCCTACCTCGCCGCCCTCCCCGGTCATCACGCGCCCAGTCCCGCCGCTGTGCACCCTCCCTCGCCACTGTCCCTTGTCTCCCTTTCGTCCTTCTCCCTCCGCTAGCTTCCCTCTCCCCTCTTCCGGCCACCCTCCACTACCCCGACCTCTGCCGCCCCGCCGGCCACCCTCCGCCACCCCGCCGGCAGCCCTCCGCCACCCCGCCGGCCGCCCTCCGCCCTGCCTCCATCTCTTCCAGGCTTCCTCTGCCTCTTACCTATGACTCCGGCCGCCATCCGCCCTGCGGCCGCCCTATAGCCTCCCTCTACCCTCGAGCCTCCCACCACCCACCTCCGGCAGCCCTCCGGCCTCCCTCTGGCCTCTGTCCTCCTGCCTCCAACCTCCAGCCCCTCCAGACTTCGACCCCTCTGCCCTCTAGCCTCTGCCCTCGCCCCCCCCCTCGACCCCCCCCCCCCCCCGCACCCCGAACATCCCCCTCGCACCCCGCCAACCCCCTTCCACTCTGTCTTCGTCCCCTACCTCACCGCACCACCATCGCTCATCCCCTCCTTCACCGTCCTCTCCCTTGTCGCACCGCCGCCGCCCAGTCCCCTCCCTCCCCGCACGACCGCTCCTCGTCCCCTCGCCGCTGCCGCCCATCCAATCTGGCTCTCCCTGTCCTTGGTCCCCTCCCTCGTCATCCCACCCTCGTTGCACCGTCGCCACCTCACCACCTCCTCTCCTACATCCCCTCCCTCGCCACCGCCGCCCGTCCCCTCCCTCGCCGCACCGGCTCCGGCTCCCCTCCATTGCCTCTCCTCTCCTTCACAGCAACACCTTTGGCTTCCCTCCCTTCCAGGTTTGTAGCGCAATCAAGTATGACATGGGATTTCACTTACATTATTATTTTATAAATGGTTCACAAACAAATAATTAATATTTATTATAAATATATTTGATATGATAAATGCAAATGTAATAAGTCTTGTGTAAATGTTTGTTATAGGGATCTTATTATAGATAAGAGTTGGATTGATCTTCCAAATCGAACGTCTAGAGAATATTTCAATGGCATTGTGCAATTTATTGACTTCACCAGAGGATTTAAAAGTGACTATATTAGCTTTCAACGTAGAAAATGTGCTAACAGATATCAATTCACACGAGATACTGTGAGGGAGCACATATTCTATAATGGATTTCTGAAAAATTATAAGAGTTGGACTCTTCATGGAGAAGAATATGTTCATTGTAAAAATACAGATGCAGTTCAGATGGATGTTGATGCAAGGATGAATGATCCAATGCATGAAATGCTTACTGAAATTTTATGTGGGTTGGATCCTAAAGGCATTGACATCCAGAATCTTGAGACTGGTGAGATAAATCTTCACTCTAGTGTAGATCATGATTCGAGGAGGTTTTATGAAGCAATTGATGATGCAAAAACAGAATTATATCCTGGATGTACTTCTTACAATAAATTGTCATTTATCGTGGAGTTGTTGCATTTGGAGACTTTGAATCATTGGTCAGACACATCATTCGACATGCTGTTGGTGTTATTGAAAAAGGTTCTTCCTGTCGACCCTAAGATTCCCGAGTCGTATGACCATGCTCGTAAGCTGACAGTGAACTTACGTTTTACATATGAGACCATAGATCCATGTGCAAACAACTGTATGTTGTTTAGAAAGGAAACTGCCCATTTGGATATTTGTACGGTTTTTGGTGCTTCTAGGTGGAAAGAGAATAGGGGAAATTATACTCATCAAATTCAGATTGTGATACAGGGGAAACTGATTGCCGTAAAGAAAATACATTACTTTCCCCTTAAACTGAAGATGAAAAGAATTTTTATTTCATCTAAAGTTTTTAATTTAATGAGATGGCATGCAGAAAGAGTTTATGAAAGTGATATGTTAACCCACCCGGCAGACTCTCATGCATCGAAGGATTTTGATAAGAGACATCCCGACTTTTCCAAAGATGTTTGTAATGTCCGATTGGGATTGGCAGCAGATGGTTTCAATCCATTCAAGTCTATGGTTGGTGCAACTCATAACACATGGACCGTGGTGTTGGTTCCATATAATCTTCCTCCATGGCTTTGTATGAAGCAAAAATTTATATTACTTTCCACTCTTGTTGATGGACCAAAAAGTCCGGGGGATAAGATTGATGTTTACCTTCATCCATTGATTGATGAGTTGAGTGAATTTTGGGGAGATGGTGTAATGACTTATGACTGTGAAATGAATGAAATGTTCAAACTACAGGCTGCTTTATTGTGGACAATCAATGACTTCCCAGCTTATGAAAATTTATCAGGCTGGAGTACAAAAAGGAAATTTTCTTGACCTTGTTGCAACAAAAGTAAATAATATGTATGGCTTAAGCATTCCAAAAAATGGGCATACATGGGTCACAGACGTTTTCTCCCCCCTCAGCACAGGTTCAGAAAGGACAGAGTGGCATTTGATGGTTCTAGAGAGTTCATCCCAGCACCAAAGATCATGACAGGAGTCGAAATGTTATCGCAGATTGAGGAAGAAAACATCCGCATGGTATATGAAATCTAGTATTTGGTGGCGCCTCCGGTACGTAATATTCTAGCTTCAGGTAGGCAGCACAATCACAATTGAAAAAAGAAAAGTATTTTTTATAGTCTTCCGTATTGGAAAACTAATATGCTGAGGCATAATTTGGATGTAATTCACATTGAAAAAAATGTCTGTGATAACATATTGTGGACCATTTTAGGTGTCAGTGGAAAATCAAAGGACCATGTTAATACACGCCGTGATTTGGAAGAAATGGGTTTAATGAAACAGTTGTATTTATAGTTAGCTAAGGGAAACAAGACATATATGCCTGCTTCACAGTATACGATGACTACAAAGGAGAAAGAGACATTTCTTTCCATTTTGAAGATACTCAAGGTGCCTGATGGTTACTCTTCTAATATTTCAAAGTGTGTGAATCTGATGAGAAATACATTTCATGGGTTGAAAATTCATGAAAATCACATACTACTTCATCAGTTGATTCCAATCACAATTTTTGATTGTTTATCCCCCAATTTTGTTTAGCTGTTTATTGAGATGAGTAATTTTTTTAGACATCTTTGTTTAAGAAATCAATGAATGAGTGATTTAAAATGTTTACAGGACCAAATTGTACTTACGCTTTGTCACTTTGAGAAACTATTTTCCCCCTCATTTTTCGATGTTATGGTCCACTTGAAAGTGCACCTAACTGATGAAGTAATGGCTGCTGGTCCAGTGCAATTCAGGTGGATGTATCCTATTGAGCGATATTTGAGTACATTGAAACGATTTGTATGCAACAGAGCTCGTTCGGAGGCATCAATAGCCAATGGTTATTTGATGGATGGGTGTACTACTTTTTGTGCATAATATCTTATGGATGTTAAAACAAAATTATATAAGCCCTCTCGGATTAATGATGGTCCAGTTGGAGAAGGAACCGGATATGATATGGACAACATCGAGTGGATACAAGCGCATAGATTTATCTTGTTAAATACTCCATCAGTTGCACCATTAATGCAGTAAGTATCTTATCACTATTATTGTTTAACCTTTACATGTTTTGTTTGCATAATTTGATAATTTAAACATCGCGTTATCATTTGCAGGAAACACATTAATGAGATAAAAGAAGAGATGTATCGTGCGACTGAGTTGCAAATTCAACAGTCTTATTATGCGTTATTTCATGATTGGTTCATGGATTATGTACATATAAATTGATTTTCATTATGAGTGAAGTATTATAAAAATTTATTTCTGCATATATCATTATTGAATTCTATGAATTATATAGGTTCATAAGATGAGGGAGTTAGGGGACCCCACACTAACTGAAGAATTTATCCAACTGGCTGAGGGTCCATCTATAATGGCTCGTCATTATAAATCTATAGATGCTAATGGTTTTCGATTTCACATTAAAGGCGTTGACAACAAATGAGCAACACAAAACAGTGGCATCAGTTTTCCATTTGTCGATCATGGTTATTACTATGGTCAATTGATAGACATCATTGAAGTTGTATACACACATGGGTTGAAGTACATATTGTTAAAGTGTAATTTGGTTGATCCAGTGCGTGGATGTAAAGTCGATCAATTTCAGTTTTCATTGGTGAATTTTAACAATATTTTATACAGAAATGAACGAGTTGATAATGATCCTTTCATTTTGACATCACAAGAGGAACAAGTATTCTTCGTTACTTTGCCTTCGAATCTAAGTTGGAAAGTTGTTGTCAAAATGTCTCGGCGAGGAGTGTTTGTATTTGAACAAGATGAACCGGAAACTGTTCCTTTTGTTTCCCAACATCTTGATAAACATACCGTAGTTCAACGTGAAGAAGATATTTATTGGGTCAGAGCGGCTGTTGAAGGAGAAACGGTCTATTTTCATGCTTAATGAAAGGTATAATTGTTTTCCCGATATTCATCCTAGGATATCATAAATTATCTAACTATTTTATAAATCCTTGTAAGTTTTAATCCTCACTTTGGGAAGTTTATTCAGTTATAAATATTTAGGGTGATTTAACTCATGTTATATTGATTTTATTTTTGGTGTATCTTCCCATTGAGGTATTCTTCAATCGGTTCATGTGCTGCTTGAATTTTTATTAATTCAATTTGAAATTTGGCTATGCATTGATTGGTTTTGTACATAATTTGTATATATGTTTTGTTAACTTTCTGATTTTTTAAAATTCATTCACAGCTAATTATTAAATCCCTTTTTGTTTGATTAACAACTGTACAAGTTTGATTTTTTTAAAACAATACAATTTAGCATTTAGACACTTTGGATAGTCCCCTTACGAATGTTTTCCATGACTGCAGGCATGTCAGGGGAAGAGGGAGAAGATCCACATCATCCATCTAAGGCATCTACATCTCAGGGTCGAGGTATGTTTGAATGTAATTGTCTCTATTTTTTATGTAATTGAAAAACATATATATATATATATATTTATTTATAACATCTGTAAATTTATATATAAAATTGTTTTCAACAAGATCATACTCGACTGCTTCTTCCTCTCATAGGAGAGGCCCTAGTCGTGGCATATTATCATGGAATTCCACCACGACTTTTGATGTTTCATTTGATGAGGTATTTCATCCTGTGGGATGGAATGACCGTACATTTATTCGTCAGATGGGTCATATCATATGTGACCCACATCGATTTCCATTGACCATGCGTGACTGGGCTTCTATCCCTCAGGACACATTAGATTGTCTTTGGAGGGAGGTTCAGGTAAGAAGACCATTTTACTTTATTCTCTATGTATAAACAATAATAACATATGTGATTTTTTTCTTTAATAGAAAAATTTGAAAGTATGTCCTGATGAGTTTTGGCCAGTGTGTATGAGCAAATGCCTTAAGATGTGAAAATAATATAAAGGAAAAGTCAAGAAGGACCACTGAGTACCAAATGTGGGTGCCCCAGACATTCCGGAAAAAGTCCCGAGAGGTGTCCTCCCGGCTCAGTGGTGTGATTTAGTTGCATATTGGTCTACTGAGGGTGGTGCAGTTTGTATATTTATTTTGGAATATATATTTTCAAGAATGTGTGATTTTTTTGAAATTTGAATGAATTGAATGTAGGAGTTGTCAACATTTCATTCTGAGAATCGAGCATTGTAGGGACCACCTCACAGGCTCGAGACTCATCACGTGTCTCAGTTCCGACATGAGTTATTTATTATTCATTTTTTAAATTTTTAATTAATATGGTTTTGTGTTTATATTCTATTCATATACAGTTGTGGGAGTAAGGTGTACCGACTGATAAAATGTCGGTGTGGATGAGGTCTCATGATCGCAATGATCCAGATCCTACATCATTGATAGTAAGTGCTTGTACTCATTACCAATACTTACATAAAATCTGCATATTAATATATGTATATATATTTAAATATTTCAAATGCTCAATTTGAAGCTGAGACAGAACATCTGCTAGAGGACCAGTGACAGCTTCCCATGCGAATGGATGAGATCTTTAATCGCATTATTGGTCGGGATGGGCATGGATATAGTTTGATCTATGGAACAGAGATTCTTCGTTCTGTAGTGTCATGTGCTGTGGTGGTCGGTCCTGCTGTTGCTCAGAGGACACAACGGTTGTCAGATTTCGAGGCACGGCTGCGTGCTTCCGAGGAGGTAAATGCGCAATTGATTGCTGAAGTTAGATCACTGTGGCAATATGTGCATCCAGGTGATGGTGTAGGGGATCAGACAAAGCAGGTTTATACTGTATTTATTTATTTAATTTATATTATTTCTGTTATGAAAATATTCATAATGTTTTTTTGTTTTAGGCCCCTGACCCACCTGATGGAGGTAGTAGTCATGACCACGCATGACGCATCATATTCAAAAGGTGTGTTTCTATTTTTAATGATTTTGATATTTTTAATTCATTTAATTCTTCAATGTTTTCAATTGCATGTTCTGTAATATTTTTGAAAAAAACTTGTGATTCATAATATAAACCATTAAACTTGTTTTTGATGAATGAGTTGAGTTCACTATTTGTCATCCCCGTCCCACCCCGGACAACCCTCCCCGCACCCCAGACAACCCTCCCCGCATCTCAGAAATCCCCCACCCCCCGCCCCCAGACAGCCCTCCCCGTACTCCGGACAGGCCTCCCCGCACCCCGGACAGGCCCCACGCACCCCGGACAGCCCCCCCCACTCCGGACAGCCCTCCCCGCACTCCGGAAAGGCCCCCCGCACTCCGGACAGCCCCCCGCCCCCCAGACAGCCCTCCCTGCACTCTGGACAGGCCTCCTCGCATACCGGAAAGCCCCCTCGCACCCTGGACAGCCCCCCCTGCACCCCGAACAGCCCTCCCCACACCCCGAACAGCCCTCCCCGCACCCCGAACTGCCCCCCGCCCCCCGGACAGCCCTTACTGCACTCCAGACAGCCCTCCCCGCACCCCGGACAACCCCCCCCCCCACCCCGCACACCGGACAGTCCTCCCCGCACTCCGGACAACCCTCCTCGCACCCCGGACAGCCCCCCTTACCTCGGACAGCCCTCCCCGCACCCCGGACTTCCCCTCCCTACACCCCGGACAACCCTCCCCACACCTCGAACTGCCCCTCCCCGCACCTCGTACAGCCCTCCCCGCACTCCCGACAGCCCTCCACGCACCCCGGACAGGCCCCCCGCACCCCAAACAGCCCCCACACCCTGGACAGCCCCCACGCACCCCGGACAACCCTCCTCACACTCTAGATAGCCCTCCTCGCACCCCGGACAGAACCCCCGCACCCCGGACAGCCCTCCTCACACCCCGGATAGCCCCTCCCCGCACCCCGGACAGAAGGCACGTCAATCGGAGGTGTCATTTGACCGCGGTGATCGGAAACGTGTTTCCGGAGTAATTGAACACCTGAACGGCATGGGACGGTCGAATTCAGAGCAAATGTGCTCTGAATGACTAGAAACCACATGAAAACATTAGGAATATTATTTGTGACGTGTAAGAGGAGACTACACGCCCATCGGATGTGCGGTGCGCGCGGTACGACCGATTGTGTCGTTTTCAGCAGCTCCGTGTGTGCTAAAAAGGCGCGTTGCAGGGTCAAAACCACCCGAAAGACCTCAGAATGCCATGAAAACGTACGAAAACAGCCGTTGTGTGAATTGTAAAATGGTCGGGCAGACCGCACGCCAATCAGAGGTGTCGTTTGACCGCGGTGGATGGAAACGCATTTCGGGAGTCATAAAACACCAGAATGGCGTGAGACTGTCGAATTCGGAGAAAACGTGCTTTGAATGACCTGACACCACACTAAAACATTAAGAATTTTAGTCGTGACGTGTAGGAGGAGATGGCATGCCCATCGTACGTGCGGTGCGCACGATACGACCAATTCTGTCATTTTCAGCAGCTCAGCACGCGCTAAAAGGGAACGTTGGGGGGTAAAAACCACCCGAACGACCTCGGAATGCCATGAAACCATACAAAAATATCCTTTGTGTAAATTTGGAAATGTTTGGACAGACGGCACATCAATCGGATGTGTTGTTTGACCGTGGTGATAGGAAACGCATTTCTGGTGTCATAAAACACCAGAACGGCGTGGAATGGTTGAATTCAGAGAAAACGTGCTCCGAATGACCTCAAACAACACAAAAACAGTAGTAATATTATTCGTGATGTGTAGGAGGATACGGCACGCCCATCGGACATGCGGTGCGTGCGGTACGACCGATTGTGTCGTTTTCAGCAGCTCGGCGCGCGCTAAAAAGGCTCGTTGGGGGGTCAAAACCACCTGAACGACCTCATAATGCCATGAAACCATACGACATCAGCTGTTGTGTGAATTGTTAAATGTTTCGGCATACGGAATGTCAATCGGAGGTTTCGTTTGACCGCGGTGACCGGAAACACGTTTTCGATGTCATAAAACACCATAACGGCGTGAGACGGTCGAATTCAGAGCAAACGTGCTCCGAATGAACTGAAACCACCCGAAAACAATAGGAATATTATTCGTGATGTGTAGAAGGAGACGACACACCCATCGGACATGCAGTGCATGCGGTACGACCGATTGTGTCGTTTTCAGTAGCTCGATGCGCGCTCAAAGGGCGCGTTGGGGGGTCAAAACCACACTAACGACCTCGTAATGCCATGAAACCAAACGAAAACAACCGTTGTGTGAATTGTGAAATGGTCGGGTAGACGACACGTCAATCGAAGGTGTCGTTTGACCGCGGTGACCAGAAACACGTTTCCGGTGTCATAAAACACCATAACGGTGTGAGATGGTTGAATTCGGAGCAAATGTGCTCCGAATGACCTGAAACCACACGAAAACATTAGGAATATTATTCGTGACATGTAGGAGGAGACGGAACGCCCATCAGATGTGCGGTGCATGTGGTACAACCGATTGTGTCGTTTTCAGTAGCTCGACGCGTGCTAAAAGGGCGCATTGGTGGGCCAAAACCACCCAAACGGCCTCAGAATGCCATGAAACCATATAAAAACAGCCGTTGTGTGAATTGTGAAATGGTCGGGTAGACGACACGTCAATCAGAGGTGTTGTTTGACCGCGGTGACCGGAAACGCGTTTCCGGAGTCATAAAACATCAGAACGGCATGAGACGGTCGAATTCGGAGAAGACGTGCTCCGAATGACCTGAAACCAAATGAAAACATTATGAGTTTTATTCGTGACGTGTAGGAGGAGACATCATGCCCATCGGACGTGCGGTGCATGCGGTACGACTGATTGTGTCGTTTTCAGCAGCTCGACGCGCGCTAAAATGGCGCGTTGGGGGGTCAAAATAGCCCAAAAGATCTCAGAATGCCATGAAAGCGTACAAAAATGTCCGTTGTGTGAATTGTGAAATGGTCGGGTAGACGACACATCAATCAGAGGTGTCGTTTGACCGCGGTGACCGGAAACGCATTTTTGGTGTCAGAAAACACCAAAACGGCGTGAGACTGTCGAATTCGGAGCAAACATGCTCCCAATGACCTGAAACCACACGAAAACATTATGAATATTATTTTTGATGTGTAGGAGGAGACGAAACGCCCATCGGACGTGCGGTGCACATGGTACGGCCGATTGTGTCGTTTTCAGCAGCTCGACGCGCGCTAATATGGCACGTTGGGCTGTCAAAAACACCCGAACGACCTCAGAATGCCATGAAACCGTACGACAACAGAATTTGTGTGAATTTTGAAACGGTCGGGCACACGACACATCAATCTGAGGTGTCATTTGACCGCGGTTACCGAAAACACATTTCTGGAGTCATAAAACACCAAAACGGCGTGAGACGGTCGAATTTAGAGCAAACGTGCTCCGAATGATCTAAAACCACTCGAAAACATTAGGAATATTATTTGTGACATGTAGGAGGAGATGACACACCCATCAGACATGCGGTGCGCGCGGTACGACCGATTGTGTCGTTTTCCACAGCTCGGTGCACGCTAAAAGGGCGCGTTGGGGGGTCAAAACCACCCGAATGACCTCAGAATGCCATGAAATCGTATGACAATATCCGTTGTGTGAATTGTGAAATGGTCGGACTAACAGAACATCAATCAGAGGTGTCGTTTGACCGCGGTGACCGGAAACGCTCTTTCGGAGTCATAAAACACCAGAACGGCGTGAGACGGTCTAATTCAAAGAAAACGTGATCCGAATGACCTAAAACAACACAGAAACATTAGTAATATTATTTGCGATGTGTAGGAGGAGACGGTACACCCATCGGACGTGCGGTGCACACGATACAACTGATTGTGTCGTTTTCAGCAGCTCGGTGCGCGCTAAAATGGCATGTTGGGGGGTCAAAACCACCCGAACGACCTTCGAATGCCATGAAAGCGTATGAAAATAGTTGTTGTGTTATTGTGAAATGGTTGGGTAGACAGTGCATCAATCGGAGGTTTCATTTGACCATGGTGACCGGAAACACGTTTCCAAAGTCATAAAACACCAGAACGGCATGAGATGGTCGAATTCGGAGCAAACGTGCTCTGAATGACCTGAAAACACATTAAAAGAATTGGAATATTATTCGTGACATGTAGGAGGAGACGACATGCCCATCGGACATGCGGTGCTCGCGGTGCGGCTGATTGTGTCATTTTCAGCAGCTTGGCGTGCGCTAAAAGGGCGCGTTGGGGGGTCAAAACCACCCTAATGACCTTAGAATGCCTTTAAATTGTACGAAAACATCCGTTGTGTGAATTGTGAGATGGTCGGGTAGACGACACATCAATTAGAGGTGTCATTTGACCGCGGTGACCGGAAATACGTTTCCGGAGCCATAAAACACCAGAACGGCGTGAGACGGTCGAATTCAGAGAAAACGTGATCTGAATGACCTGAAAAAACACAAAAACATTAGGAATACTATTCTCGACGTGTAGGAGGAGACGAAAATCCCATCAGACGTTTGGTGTGCACGGTATGACCGATTGTGTCGTTTTCAGTAGCTCGGCGCATGCTAAAATGGCGCGTTGGGGGGGTCAAAACCACCCGAACGACCTCGGAATGCCATGAAAGCATACGAAAATATCCTTTGTGTGAATTCTGAAATGTTTGGGTAGATGGAATGTCAATCAGAGGTGTTGTTTGACTGAGGTAACCGAAAATGTGTTTCTGGAGTCATAAAACACCAGAATGACGTGAGATGGTCGAATTCAGAGAAAACATGATCCGAATGACCTAACACAACACAAAAACATTAGGAATATTATTCATGATATGTAGGAGGAGAAAACACGCCCATCAAACATGCGGTGCGCGCGGTACGACCGATTGTGTCGTTTTAAGCAGCTCAGCGCACGCTAAAATGGCACGTTGGGGGGGTCAAAACCACCCGAACGACCTCAGAATGCCATGAAACCGTACGAAAATAGCTGTTGTGTGAATTTTAAAATGATCTGGTAGATGACACACCAATCAGAGGTGTCTTTTGACCGAAGTGACTAGAAACGCATTTCCGATGTCATAAAACACCAGAACGGCGTGAGACGGTCGAATTCGGAGCAAATGTGCTCCCAATGACCTGAAATGATAGCATTTCTTAAATTGAGGGTTTCAAATTATTATAGAACCATGATTTGATGTCAGATTTAATTTTATTATATGTATATAATAACTGAATAATTATGTCTTATTTACGTTTGTTTTGTTTTGTTGTTTTTTTGTCTTATTGTAGGTTTATTGAAGCAGAAGATTGAAATGGATGGACCTGCTCGGATTGTTGAAGCACGTTTATCATTTATTGTTTATGATGATCTTGATGTTTATGCTGTTTGAAATTTTTTACCATTTTTTATGATTTTACCTTGTTTTTCTCGGATTTTTCACCGTGAATTAAAAAAATACAATTCGTACATTTCATTAAAAAGAAGAAAATCCACAAAAAATACCACAAATTAACCCTAACACATTTTTAGGTTATGTTTTCCAATAGATAAGTTTATATTGAAATAAAATATTTATAAGTGTGCTTGAATTTATATTTAAAATAGCCTCTCCATTAAGAGGTAATAAAATTACCTTTTTAGAGAAATACAAATTTTAAGCATAAAATTTGATTTATTATTACCATATGCTTAACAAACCTATTGGATGAATATGAAAAATATTTTATTTAATATATATATATATATATATATTTCTTTAATATATATATATATTTAATATTATAAATATTAAAACATTTAAAACATATTATATATATATATATATTTAAAATATTTTATTTAGTATTATATATATAAATATTTTTTTTAATATATATATATATATATTTATTTAATATATATATATATTATTTAATAAATTTATATATATATATATATATATATATTTCTTTCACTAGGAATTTTTTTTTTAAAAAAAATTCCCAGATTAGCCACCGCCTTTGGCAGTCGCTATAGCCTATCGGGCGACATTAGGGACCGCCATTGGCGATCTTTGTTGGCCTATTGCGACGAAGCTAAAGCGACCACCAATGGTGGTCGCTGGGCAGTCTCTAGAGGCCTATAGCGACCGCCAATGGCGGTCGCTATTGCCCGATTTTTTAGTAGTGCAATCAGTCTGATCTGTCTCCTCTAGACGTTAAACTCATGGAATCCCCTGTGTTAAACATTGGAAGATGAGGAAAATCTCAGATACATGCCTATGGAATATAATTCCCCACATTCGATGTGGGTTTCCTTGTGATTCTGCACCCTTGAGAAGCACTATAATAAGGGGAAGAAACCTAGATGCACTAGTGTTCCAGCCTCGAGACACAACAATGATGTATAATGTGACTACTCCCACAATCGAAGGTTGCTTCCTTGACCGGAACCCTTAGAATGTCCTGACAGAATTAGTGTAATTAACCGGCGTCCATGAAGATATGGAACTGGGAAGAATTTCATAAATAACATCTTAATATATAAGGGAGACCCAGACTAGGTGATGAGTTCCAAGGAGGAATCCACGGAAGGAGGAACCGACATCCCATCATCCCATTTCGATCAGGGAGAAAACGCCCTTGAATAAGCGATAGATGTCACCTGCCTTTAGAAAGAGGGAATGCAGGGTAACAGCCATTGCGTCCTCATCATCCTCAAATGGATGGATGCACACGCCCTAGTGAAAGTGTAGGAAATAGAAATGGTGAACCTGATGTGATGATCTTTTCCTCAAATGTGAGGATTATTAGCGTTTGAGACCTCAGTGGATTAGCATGTCACTAGATCCAGTTATCCGGCACCAGGTCCCACCAAGCAAATAATGGGTCTGGCGTGAAACTCACCAGAAGTTGGGGCAGTCAAAATGTTGGACATCTCAGTCTGCGATGTTGTCAGCATTGATCCTTCTTACCAGCCATGGGAGACAAAATGTCGCTGGGGCATTGGACATTTATTTATTTGTTTCTGTACAAATGGCTTAATCTCCCGACATGCCCAGAACCAAGCTGCTGCACCAGAAACCCGATTGCTACCTGCCCACCATCGTAGGGGCAGTGGAAACGCCAATGCGGAAATACCACATTTCTAGACTTCTTCTGTGACAGTTTCCACACCCACAGCTGTTGGGCACTCATTCCATATCTCCCCTTATGAAATCATACATCGAATGGTGATAAACGAGCTTGTACACTGATATGAGGAAGAGGGGATAATCCTGACTCAAGATATGGCCCTCTAGGATTTAGAAGACTATGCGCCTTGTCGCCACCACCACCCCCAAGTGTCACGCAAAGAGCCACTTCTCCCCACTCCAACGTACAATCATTTTGCGAGACTCTCCCCAAAATTCCTCGAGGATTCCCTCCCCTATGCCGACGAGGTAGGGGGTGTCCGGGTCTGCCCGGTCGGGATCTCATTATAAGGGCCCCCAAAGAGGGCCCCCACTAGGACACGCCAGTGCCACCACCCATTCCCATGGGTTTTAGAGCAGGTAAGCTATGTACCTGCACCACCGACCCCAGTCCGGCTAACCCAATGTCAGCATTGGCCACAGGCCGACGAGGACACCTGGCCAAGGGTGTCGACGTCAGTAGCTACTGTGGCCTGAGCCACCGTCGATGTGTATCATCAGCCTGCTATGCACATTGAGCATGGAAACTTATATACCCGGCCCAGATCGAGGTCTCAACTACCCCACGAGTAGATTGGGCCAACTCTCTTGGCCGTCAGCGCCGGGAGCACCCTCCACGGACCGAACCGTAGTAGCAGAACCCTGTACAAAGGTTCTCCCCATATCGACACCATGGAGAACGTGGGTCCTCCCCACTTTCAAGCTCAACTTGGAGTTCCACCCCATTCTATTTTCAATTTGAACCACTGTCCTCCCCACGACAGTGACACTCAGTACAGAAGCCTATTATGCACTCATTACATTGGGTATGGGGTTGTTCCTCCTACTGTAGGCCGCCGGTGTGGGGAAGTTACGCATCCGGTAAATCTCCAGTATGGGGGGCTTACCCATGTCATTAAAATAGGTGGATAATTCCTTTTTCATGACCCGACCCAACGGGGCTCGAGCCGCGACTCCCCAAGCCTGCCTCCAATAGGCCAGAGGCTAGAGTCTAGCGCTGAGTAGGCTATCACACACATGGGAGGCATTATCATTAGGTACCTATACACAAGCACCCACATACACCTCCATGAAATAGTGCAGAGATATATTAAACTGAAAAGAAAAATCATTTGTACAACTATCCCACAACCAGAGTACAACAAATGTACAAAAGGGAAAAACATGTCCCACCAAAAGAAAACTACAAAAGCGCATCCCACCTGCTCTGAAGAAGGGGAACGCTGCCACAAACACCTTCCAGAAATCTCCCTCGGCACCGCACCGGTAAACACCCCGGTCAATCTCACTCACTCAGTTCCACCTGCTCCGGGTCCTCCTGGGACTCCGTCGAAAGGCATGTGGTCTGCACAAGACAGAAACATGTGCGGGCAAAGCCTGTGCAGAGGTGAGTATAAACATACTTAGTAGGCATCCCAAAATCCCAAAACCAAAAGAGATCAACTGAAAGACAACAGTCCGCTCATCCCATCCAGAGGGAACCCAGATGAGAGAGAAACACCATCTCGTGATGATCCTCTACTAAACACAACTAGTCAGCTCAGCTCAGGTGTATGCCCATACATACACCTTGAACAATCCAGAAATACTCATCTCTCACCACAAGCCAGATGAGGTACCGACCTTGTCACCAGCAACGGTTCACAACCAGGATAACACTCTCCATGATCAATTTCATCCCAGATGAAAATCGTCCGAGAGATACACACCATCGGGTTTCTCCCAAACCTCTCAGATGCTCACCCGATAGATCATGCTCATCAGATACCGTCACTGAGGAAAACCCCGCTAAAACAACATAACCACCAAACTCCTCAGATAGGGGATCGCTCCTAGGGTCCTCTAGGGGATAGAAAACCCGCTCCGGAATACGAAGCTCACAGATAGGGGATCACTCCCAGGGTCTGTTGGGGGATACCACGACCCGATCTGGCATACGTAGTTCTCACAGATAGGGGATCACACCCAGGATCCGCTGGGGGATACCACAACCCGATCTGGCGCTCGACAGAATCACATCACTCAGATGGAGGATCATCGCCCATATAAAGGAGGTCATGATGATACCAGAACCCTATCTGGTATTACTCACGATGTAGGGGATCGAACCGACGATACAACAACCCAACCGAAACCACGCGCTGAGTAGGGTATCTCATAACCAACGATACCACAACCCTACTATACATCTCATGCTAAGTAGCGGATTGTATACCTGATGATGCCACAACCCTACTGAGTACGGACCACCACGTAGGGGATCATAATCCTGATGATTCCACAACCCTACGGGGTTAACCAGCTAGATAGGGAATCGTCGCCCAGGGATAAACGGTCACAATGATACCAAGAACCCGATCTAGGGTAGCGATGCTAGAGGATCCCACTCTGGCCCATTGGAGGGATACCATAACTCTAATAGATTAAACATCCAATCGAGAGGATCACAAGCCTAAACTAGGGTTGTGATGCTGCGCAAACCCTCGTAGGAGCGAACCAAGAGAGTACCCTCAACCACTGTCGGTCCAAACGTCGCTAACCCGAGCGACCCACCAAAATGCCACACCACGCATCTCCAAGGCCGATACCAAGGCCACCATCACGTTCCATGCGGAAAAACACGTAGGATAGGCTGTTTACTCGCCCGAAACGAATCACCGGTAAAAAGGCACTATTCACTGTAGCTAGCTTGTGCAGGGCCCACACAACGATCCCGAAACCCATCGAGCAGATCATACGATGGCGATCCCCTCGGAAAAACAAGAGGAATCGACTACTCGTTCGTCTGAAATGAACACCCGATAAAAAAGGTACTATTCACCGAAGCCATCTCGGGTGGGGCCCATGACTCAATTCCAAAACTTGACGAACGGATTGCACTGTTGCGATCCTCTCGGAAAGGCACACAGGATCGACTATTCATCCGTCAAAATCAGACTCCTGGTGGGAAAGTTGCATTTCTCCGAAAACGCCAAAAACCCAGCCTCATGGGGCCCACACCCTGTTCTCAGTCTCAACACCCAGAAACCATCTCAAAAAGTCCTCCACACATTCAGGGTCTCAACGCCACTGACGGCACGTTATTTGGATTCTCTGGGTAGAAGTTACAACGGCCCAAAGTTGTAAAATAAAAAAATATTATTATTATTTCAACGTTTCGTTGCCCAGGGCCACAAACACGACTCACAAAATTCCCAAGGTGAGTTTAAAAGGTCCGTCTTGACGCAAGGAACGTGTCTCAGAAAATGTCTCGCAAATCAGAAATCCGGTTTGCGAGTTACCGGGGTTTAAAGAACCCCCGGAAAAACCCGGCAGGACCACCACCTGCCTCGCCAGAAAACACTGCGCCACAGCCGGAAAACACCGCGCCGCCACTAGATTCTGCCGCCGCCGCTGGAAAACCCCGCACCGCCACCGCGCCACCATCGGATTCCACTATGGCCGCCACCCCTCGCTGTCAAAAAACCCGGATTTCACCGGAAAACTTCCGGGAGCCACCGGGAGCACCCCGATGCTCCAAATTCAGATCCGAAAAAGGTTTTGGAAACCTCAGGACCCAAACTACACAAACCTTAAAAAAATATGAATAAAAACAACAAAAAAAGGGATCCGGGATTGTAAAACTCAAACCACCTACCTCATGAGGGAAACGACGAACCTTCGGGTACAGATCGACGCCGGCGACGCCTTGAAGCTCGATCCGCTGACGATCGGCGCAGAAAACTGACGATTTTGGCTCGATTTGGTGAATAACAGAGGTTCGGAGGAGGGGCATTCGTCGCTTCACATAGGATGTGGGAGGGGAGAAAGATGGGAATGATATTTTTTCCCCTTTTTTATTTAAAAATCTTCAGTTAAAGCAGCACCCTCGACTCCGCGCCCAACGCGGACAAAGTTAAGGTCACCCCTAGGGTAAACACGCCATTCTAAATGAAATGGAGGACTTGGATTTGCGATCCGAGATGACTTTCAGATGTTATTTGCGCCGACGCTCATAAGCCAACTTTTCCACTTATTTACAAAAACGCCCCTGGTGGCGTTTTCCACAGCAGGCCCGTGCCGGTAAAGTTTAAACCTCACCTAGGGTAAACGACACGTTACCGACGTAACCGTGCCCTCAGATTCCCATTCTGAGCTACTATTTAGGAGATATCACACCACCACCACGTGCATAGTATAAAAATACTTAATATTTTTATAAAATTAATTCCGGGCACACCGGGCCTCAGAATTGCACACCGTCTTCGCACCTAGCACTGGAATTATTCATAAAAATATTCCAAAGTCTGACAGGGCCAAAAAAACGAGTCGCTACAGCCCTCCTCACCAAAATAATCAGAGGAGTGAAGGTCAACTTTGCTTCAACAACATCCATCACGGATGTCCTACTTGTGTTCACCTTGACCTATACAGGGACCCACCTCTCGCTGATGCTGCCAAAGGAAACAACCATGGAGGTCCTACCCATGCTCCTATCTTCTCTAGTGGAGGTGATACCCACTATAGCATTTCTCGCAAATATTCCCTCCTCACATTAGTCAGTGGGAACGATGGTCCTCCCCATGTTTCCTTTGATATTTGTCTAGGTGCTCCTCACACCCTAGCTCACTCAGGCGGAAGTCCACCTGCCCCAGCACCAATACGACTGAAGGAGCTTCTCATACTAGAAATCTACCCTATCCTGAAGAACCATCACAGGGTAGGAGGGTGGGTCATCACCACCATAAAATGAATACAGAGAAGATTCAGACTAAGATCAAACTAGTTTGATTCTCAGATTCTGGGGTGGAATACGACTCAGTAATGGAACCCTCACCTAGATCCTCTATGTCAAGGGTTGGGGAAAAAAAGGTGCATCAAGATCATATTTCCAGAATGTGGGGTCCATCAGATTCCCGCCTCCCTCCACAGATACATCCTGGAGGATGAACATTTGGAAAAACCAAAGGTTCCGGTTGTGAAATCACTGCCTCACCACCAGAACTACTTTCTACATTGATTAGAGATCACCGAGAGCTATTCTGGGGACCAATGGAGGATAGAAAACAACATGGTCCATCATTGGTATCCATAGTCCCTGTGCCAGAAACTGCGGTCAACAACTCGTCTTACCAAAATGTGGTGGATAAGTCACTACACTCTTTGAAGGATAGCCCAAGATGTGTTGGCTTGTCAGCTTTCTCACTGTATTCTCTGTCGGACAGCCTTCCATCTTAACAGTTTGCATCAGTAACACAACTGGTTCCCTAGCCACCTCTGGTAGATGAGTGGGGCAATGAAGGGCTAGACCCTGAATATGGACCAAGGATCTTATGGGATATTCTCACAGTGGACCATTTTCCGGAGATGTTCTGGCCAGTTGCAGTGCCAAATTTTATGTCACCAGAAGCACTCCCCCAGGAAGAGATTGGATGATTTAGCCAAGCCCTCTAGGCGACCCATTTTTATCTTCATCATCGATGAGT
Organism: Viscum album; assembly: GCA_963277665.1. Classification (NCBI taxonomy): domain Eukaryota; kingdom Viridiplantae; phylum Streptophyta; class Magnoliopsida; order Santalales; family Viscaceae; genus Viscum; species Viscum album. Next base: position 1,552,901,330 of record OY728155.1, on the reverse strand, counting down.
GACCTACCCCAATAATCAGGCACACTTCAAAGACATCGTCCAACAATGCTTTTTGGTTGATTTGGCCACACTCCCCATGGCCTAGTGCCCTTAGTCACCATGCCACCATAAGACCCTCCAACAACGATGCGTCCAGAGTATTAAAGTGCTTCGTAGTATAATCAAGGAGGCTTCTACCCATGTTCAAATTCCTGAATTGGGATACTACGTGACCCTCCATTTCAGTTCCATCTGGTGTCAACCTGATTTTCTAGGTGACATAGAGGATATACCTCCGGGTGGGGTCGCGGTTAACATGGCTGACCTATTAGAGGGAGAGAATGAGCTAGATCTCCTTGATGGGAACTGAACCCTTGAGGGAGTGCCATAGTTAATGGATTTGTTGGGAAGGGTCAATTGAAAGTAGAGAAATCTACTAGGTATTCTCATGCCCACCGAGGAACTATTTCTTAGCTGGAATCATAGAAAGGTGAGGGAACACCTCAGAGCCATCAAACCGTCTGACCCGTCTGGCTTAGTGCAGAAGGCAAAGGATGATCCCAAAAAAGTTACGCTGCATCAACAACTCTCAGAACATAAAAAGATGGTCGATGAACTCCTTTCTAAATGCACTGTGCAGCAATGGCTAGACTACGGTGATCCTTGGCTAGGGAAGTAGGGATTGGCACAAATTCCCCTTAGTGAGCTACCCCGAGGTGATCCTGACTATCCATCCCACACAAAACGGGTTGAGGCTGAAACTTATAGAAAACGTTCACAGTATGTGTTGCCAAATCGTCATGAATGATTTGAAAATCATCAAGACCTAGCTCAGGTTCCCCCAGCTACTTCAAAGGCCATTCCACCAGCCACTCCATGAGCCACTGGGCTTGTTTATCGTATTGAAGAACTCACCAATGCACTGGTGGTCAGGGATCCCTGTTAAGATAGGAATCCCTACCCAGATGATCCAATGGTGTCACTCATCACCCTCCTCAAAGCTTTAGAGACCTGACAGGTGGCAATCATGCCTGATGGAAATCCATATCTGGCGTGGTTTGATGACATGCCATCACCTCCAGGTTTTGAGAATCCAACATTTTTCCACTTCAACGTGATAGGGGACCCGCCACAGCACATGGACCACTTTATTTCAAGGTGTGGACCAATGTTGGGGACCCCAGCGTAGCAAGATGCTGCCAAACTACAGTGTTTTGTGAAGACATTGGAGGGGACGGCGTTTGTCTGGTACAACCATATCCCCACTGGATCAGTAACCAGATAGGAAGACCTCCATGGGAAATTTCTCTACCAGTTCAGTTCCACCACTTGGAAGATGAGAATCGTTGACCACTTCAAGAGAAAGCAGAGGCCTGATGAGCACATTGCAGAATTTGTCACCCGATGGAAAGAGATCACATACTCTCTTGACATGCCACTGACTCAAGCGTAATTGCTGACAATGTGCATAGGGAATTTCAATACGGAACTGGTCCCCTCTTTGATCACACAGAACTACCCCATGAGATTTCGAGACTTCTCTGATAAGTCCCAGCACCTAGAGGAAGCCTTACAGTAGGCTATGCAGGCATGTCCGTTGCCTCCTGAAATCCCATGAGAAGGGCCTCTAGGGATGATCCCACCATATTATATCAATTAGAGGCCCCCAGGAAACTAGAGTTGTTACTATTGGAGCCACCTCCATAGCCTCACAGGGGCCCTCCACCTTAGGTGCAGCCTCTGTCCCAACAATGCCCTCCTTAGAAATGGTAGGTGCCCACACGCAATGCACAACCAACACCTAGGTGGGATAACCAGGCTCCACCTCCTCAACAGGCTCCTCTATCCCCTCGTCAGGGTCAAGCTCCAAATCCCCCCTTTCTGGATAGGAGGGAAAGGACCTACTTGTTCAATGAGGCACAACTCCCTGGTTATTTTAGAAGCTCTCTAGAGCAGGGGATTGTATGTTTGCCTGAGTGCAGGAGGCCAGAAGAGGCAAAAATCATTGATCACCCTAAATACTTCTCCTACCACCAGATCCCAGGGAACACCCTTAAGTAATGATATGTTTTTAAAGGATGTCTTCAAAACCAGGTGGATAACAATATAGTCTGGTTAGGCCCAGCTCCGGCATAAGTGCTATGTGTCTTTGTGAGGCCATACAACAAAATTAATAGCGAAGGTGAGTGGAATCAGGTTTCTAACCATGGGTCCAAAAGTATGACGATTGGATGGCTCATAAAATACTCTCCCATTCCCATGGTGTTATCCGTGCATTCCTTAATTGATCAGAGCCTTTAGAGGCTGCATCTACTACTTCTGCATTGTCATCTCACTAGTCCCCTTCTTAGAAGGGTAGACACTGGTGATGTAAGGGAAAAAAAGTCCCCCTCCAATGCCATATTCATCTCATACTATAAGTGATTTCATTCCCCTGAGATGGAAATTCCTCCTAGAATCCGTCCAGTGGTGGATGACTCTTCGGGTAACGGTCAAGTGTATGCCTTAGTTAATACTGAAGAGCTGGTTAATCCCGACATGATTCCTGTCAATGGGGATCGCCAGGAAGATCCTCCCAACATCCCTAGGCATCGACAATGTCGTTGGAGCCACGAAAATATGGGCCGTCAAAGTGCCTCAGTCAGTACTGATGTGCATGCTACCAAAACTAGGTAGCATGCTCAGCATAGAGATCAGCATGCACATCCTTCTAACCTGGTGACATTAGGTCCACATTCACCTCCATTTGTGTTGTTGGATTAGGAAGAGCCACCTCGACTGCATCGTGATCAGACACACCTTTCTCTATATCGATCTCAGTCATCAGGCCCTCATCCTACAGTCACTTCGCAGGCTTTGACTAGTGAGAAGTAGGATATTCTTATCACTAGTCAGCCGCTAGTCCAGCTGGTAGGGTCCACCATACCTGCTATCATCGAGCGACCTATTGTAAGAATAAGTTCATACCTGGAATTGAAGTATGATGTTATCAAGAATCTTTCCAGAATTCCATCAAAGCACTCTATCCTGGGGGCCCTTCTCCTGTCATCAGATATGCGTGAGGCCCTCGTGAAGTCTTTAATAATCCCCCTCCAGTTTGAGAAGGAGGTAGCAGCCGTAGAAGCCTTTCATGCTTAGGTGGTTGAGAATGATGAATTCCAGACCATCATATCATTATCTAATGAAGATGAAGGATCACCCATAAAAGGGCACATTCACCCACTGTACATCACTGGCTAGTTCAATGGACTGGAGGTTCATCGCTGTCTTGTTGACACGGTCTCTAGAATCAACCCAATCTTGATGCAGACAATATAAAAACTGTGATTTTCTGAGGATGATCTGAGTCCCTCTAACCTAAGAATCCAAGGTTATGATAGGAAGGAGCATAAACTGGTCGGAAATATCCATTTGAAGACCCTGTTCGGTGATATAATTTCCAGCACTGAGTTTATAGTTGTCTCATAGGACACAACCTACAATGCATTGATGGTTAGGCCATGGCTCCACATGTATGCGATGGTTCCTTCATCATATCACCAGTGCCTTAAGTACTACTTTAATGGTCGAGTGGGAATGCTTCAAGGTGACGTATCCCCCCTTTTTTTCTTGTGAGGATCTCTATCTGGATGCCGACTATTACAAGATCAAGGACAAGTAGATTCAGGCTAATGAGGTCGAGCATGCTACGGTTGTGACCGACCCATGGGAAGATCTAGATGATGCATACATATTTCAAATCCAGTGATTGAAGGATACAACTCCGTACATGGGACAATGCTTCATTGTTTTTGGAACGAGGGTGGAACACATTCCCAATTCTAACTGACACTGAAAGATCACCTCATACTCCTACACAAACCAGGCTCAGGTGATCCTGGAGCCTCATACTCCCATAAGGTATCGGGATATCCTCCATAGAGCAATGAAAATACATCATACTTTCTTGTTTTGCTAGGACAGAATTAATCATCTCAAGCCAACACACCACTATTACTTCTATATCATCAAGCATGGCCCCTTGGGCTATATAACAGATGGGATCAGATCAATATCCTTCCTCGCTATGGTTACGACATCACAGGAGTTCCCCGATGCAGTGTCCACTGCCACTCGGGCTGGTATTAGCCACCCATATATAGATGACGACTCAGAAGAAACTCTTCCCACCAAGGATCCCCCCTCCATAATTGAAATATAGGATTTAGAGGATTCTACCCCACCTTTGTAGAGGACGTCTCCACCACGGTTGATGAATTGGTATAGGTGAACCTCAGCAGTGAGACAGACTCGAAACCCACACTGATCAGTGATGCTATGACCCTTGAGTAGCAATAGTAGTACATAGACTTTATTAAACAACCCTGTGATGTATTATACTAGATCTATGATGAGATTATAGGATTATATCCTTAGGTATCCATCCAACACCTCGGTCTCCCAGCAAATCATCACGGGTTCAAGCAACCTTCCAGAAAGATGCACCCTTTTCATAGTTCCATGGTTGAGGAAGAAGTTGATAAGAACATCAGATCCAATTTTGTTAAGGAGGTATAGTGCCCCAAATGGATAGCCAACATTGTACCAGTCAGGGAGAAGAACATACAGATCAGAGACTGCATCAACTTCCAGGATCTCAACCATCACTATCTGATGGATGATTTCCCCCTTCCTATTACAGAATTGTTGATCGATGCTACAGTTGGTTTCCGTGACATATTTTTCATGGATGGGTACTCCACATATAACCAGATCTGAATAGACCCCGAGGATGAAAATTATATAGCCTTTAGGGAACCACAAGGTACTTTATGTTACCAAGTCTTGCCCTTCGGTTTAAAGAATGTAGGTGTCACCTATCAAAAGGATATGCATCACATATTTAATCTGATCCTCATAAAGTTGGTGGAATGTTATGTGGATGACCTAGTAGTCAAGTCTCTCCAGTGTCAGGACTGTCTCAAAGACCTTTTTAAAGTGTTCATCTTCCTCCATTCCCACAATCTGAAGATGAATCTATTTAAGTGCACCTTCGGGGTCACATATGGAATGTTTCCTGGCTTCGTTTTCAGATATAGGGGCATCAATATTGACCCAGATAAGATCAATGACATCAACCAGATGTATCCCCTGAGTAATATTTGGGAGATTTGAGGCTTCCAAGGCCACTTAGCTTACATACGCTGATCCATTGCAAATTTGGCCAGCAAGTGAAAGCCCATTTCTCGCATCATGAAGAAAGGCACCATCTATGAGTGGGACGAAGAGTGTCAGAATGATTTCAAGGAAATCAAGCAGTATCTAATCTATCCTCCTGTCTTAATTCCACTTGTCTCCAGAAAGACACTGGTCCTTTATGTGACTGCCCTGGAGCGATCTCTCGGCACCCATCTCACCTAGGGGGACAATGAGGTAATAGAGAATAACCTCTACTACCTCAGCTTCATGCTTCTACATACGAAGACCAGATACTCCCCTATTGAGAAGAGCTGCTTTGCACTCATATTTATAGTGCAGAAATTGTGAAATTACTTGCATCACCATGAGTTACAACTGGTTTCCCAAGTAGATCCGCTGAAGTACATCCTGAACCTCCCCATTTTGTTAGGTCGTCTTGCTCGGTGGGTAGTGTTTCTCCAGTAGTCCGACATTAGGTTTTTCCCTTAGAAGGTTATTAAGGGGAAAGCATTGGAAGACTTCCTTGTTTCCCATCTAGTTCATATGGACCAGTCCCTGGACCTTGATTTTCCGGATTATTCAATCCTCTCGATAGACCAAACCACCCCGTGTTGGAAAATTCACTTCGATGGTGCTTCCCAGAGACCCAGCGGTATAAGGTTCAATGAACCCAGGCTCAACAGAGTAGGATTGGGTATTATTTTCATTACTCCAGAAAAGGTCATTCTTTCGTACTCATTACTGTTGTTAGAAGGCATCTCCAATAATGAGACTGAGTATCAGGCTCTCATTACTGGCCTCGAGTTGGCCCTCGAGATAGACATTCCCAATTTTCATGTGAAATGGGACATCAAAATGGTTTTCAAACAGATTAATGGTGACTATGTCGTCAGAAAGCCAGAGCACATACCATTGTTGGAACGCACTCTCCAGCTAATGGCCTAGTTACCATCTCGTCCAGAAGTCACTCATGTCCCTTGATCTCAGAGCGGTCCAGCTAATTCTCTAGCCAACCTAGATACATCACTTTCAGATCCTGAACAAGATGATATGATTATCCACGTGGAACAATGAAGATTCATTGCTCCTATCACTCTTGATGACGTTGATAGCCTACAGGTAAGACACCTTACCACTGGCGCCTCCACGTAAGGACCCTCAGGTCCCATGGATGTAGTGATTGAAGTGAATCTCAATTGGAGAACCTCTTTTGTCGAGTACCTCCAAAATGGTGATCGCCCAACAGATTGGGATAAGCATGAGAGAATCTGATGCTACGTGATACAGTTCACCCTCTAGGATGGCCCTGGTCTTGAGCAGATCCTCTACATGCGTGGGTTTGATGGGGTCCTCATCTATTTAATTCAAGGAGCTGAGATATCCCAGGTCATGCAGGAGGTTCATGCTGATTTCTGTGGGGCTCATCAGACTGGCCCAAAGCTATCTCACTAGATCCAGATATTAGGGTACTTTTGGCCCTCCATGATCCGTGATTCCATCGAGTTTTCCCAAAGGTTCCATGTGTGCCAAATTCATGCTAACTTCTTGCATCGGTAGCCAGATCCTCTCCACTCCACCAATTACTCTTGTCCATTTGCAGTATGGGGACTCGATGTCATGGGACCATATCCACCAGTGATAGCTCACTAGTGCATATTCATCATGACTGCTATAGATTTCTTCTCCAACTGGGCAGAGGCAATTCCACTCAAGGAGGACAAGGCCCGTTACATCATTGACTTTGTGAGTTCCGACATCATCTACCGATTTGGAGTCCCTCATGTCATCCTCACCGATAATGGAATCAATGTCCTTGTATCTGAGTTTAAGAAATTGTACGCTAAGTAAAACATCCATTCTAACCATACCTCCCGCTATCATGTGAAATAAAATGGATAGATAAAGGAGTTCAACAAAACCCTCTCTAAAATTATACAAAAAATGGTTGGTGAGAATAAGAAGAGTTGGACGGAAAAGTTCCCCAATGCCCTCTGGGCTTATCGAACGATGACTCATAATTCCACCCAGATGACCCTATATTCCCTGGTGTATTGGACGGAGGCCATCCTACCCATAGATATTCAATTACCCTCATTCCACACTACTGTCTATGATCAGAAAGCACCAGATAATGTAGCTGAAATCCATCTGGTTGAGTTAAAAGTGCTTGATGAGAACAGGCTTCGTGCCCTGCAAAATCTGGAAAGGCATCAAAACAAACTAGCTAGAGCTTTCAACAAGAAAGTTCTCCTCTAATCCTTCTTGCAAGGAAACTTGGTGTAAGCCCTGAGAACACCAATGATACCTAGAATTAAACCACCCAATTTGGATCCCAAATGGGAAAGACCTTACTTTTTCCAAAAGGGTTACTCCAATGGGGCATACTCACTAGTTACCATGGATGGTGAATGTATAACTCCTACCACCAAGGCCATGATTCTCAAGAGATACTTTTCATGAGTCCCTATGGTCCCTCGTGACCCTAAACTACGTTAGGTTCCTACATGACCTTAAACTATCTGGTCTACATGACCTTAAACTGTGAAACATCCCACATGACATTAAACTATGTGTCATCCTACAAAAATTTAAATTGCATCTCAAGAAATATGTATGGATTGATTCCCATCATCATGGGATATGTAGGAACACTCAGATGCCTCATCCAGAGTCTAGCCCTGCACTCTTTTCATTTGGATACCCCTCCTAGGTGTAGTTCCCTTGAAGGATCTCATGTGATGCAGCCTAAGCATCTTTGGCCTTAATCATGGAAAGATTAGGAAGGTCGCGCCATGTTCCCATCCCCGTTCTTATAATCCCCCCATGTCCTTACTACAAGAAGTTATACTACATGGCCCTTTTAGAACTACGTATGGATTGATTCCCATCCTTATGGGATACATAGGAATGCCTGGACATTTTTGTCCATATGCCCATCCCCAAACATGGAGATCTCTCCTTGAGTCTCATCTCGCGCAGGTTACCTGATGTGGATGATGTGTTTCAAATCTGGTCAACATTTATCCTTTGTCGCTGTTACCACCCCCACATGTCTAAAATATTGAGCGTGGATGGTCGTTCATCCCCACTATCTCTTCAAGCATCGGTCGGCCTCATACATGAGTGTTATTCCAGCTATCAGACCCTTATATGATGGGGAGAGCCTAGTCCCACTCCTTTTTTCCCACACTGAGCATTGCTCATGTGGGAATAAGATCTGAGTTAAGGTAATACCCACATAAGAGGTCATTTGACAACAGTTGGTCGGGACACCCATCCTCAGGTCCCTCGACCCTTTCGTCCCCCTAGCCCAAGTTCTCATTTAGGAGTGTGCTGTGTGGTACAGACTAACATCATTATTCATATTAGGATATTTTTCCATGCCACACATAAACCCTTTAAGACATACCTATTTTTATCATCCTTTCTACAAGAACAATCCCTACCGTGCTTCACGTGCCCCATCATTTGGGTTTCCATCATTTTGTATATCCAAAAGGACCCTCGAATGGCATGGATGGTTGTTCCAAGGGCTATCCTACTGTTATAGGCAATCATCCTCGAGGATGGTGAGAAAAAAATTGAATCAAGTCTTGTGTTATGAATATGGTCGATGATCGAAGATCAATTGTTTTCCCCAAACTCTGGTCACACATGGGTAGACACTGTGTTGAGAACCTGGTCAATGGTTTTCCTCTATCATCATTGCCTCTATGTGGTCTTCCATAGGCCCAATGATTCAACCTCTATGCTCAGATGTCCCATGCATATGAAATTAAACTAAGCATATATAGTCCAAGATCTATGACCTTAAACAAATATCACCATCATCCTCACTGCAAGACGTTAAACTGCAAGATGGCTGTGACATTCTATCTGTGGCCCAACCTCAGGTCCCTTGGCCTTCTCAGGCCCATGGCCCAAGTTATCACATAGGATTGTACGGTGTGGTATGGGATTATTTCCTCATTCATGTCGGGTTACTCGTCATGCCGTACACATCCCTCGTTGGGATATCTTCCCCTTATTTTCATCCTTACTACATGAGGATAAACTGCACAACATCCTAATCAAGACTTCATAAGGCTTGATTCTCATCCTTATGGGATAAGTAGAACTGCCCAAATGGCTAGTCTTCAGGTCCAGCCCCATCTCTTAGAAACCTCCCTTTCATCTTGGCCCCATGTCATGCATTCTTCCTGGAGAGGGGTATAAGGTGTGGTATGGACTCAGGCCCTTATTCATGTCAGGTTTATAACAACCATGCCACTTACCTATCTCTCATGAGCTCCCTGTGCTCCCTTTCCCTACATTCATCTTGTGGAGTCAGCTTCTCTTAAGTTGGGTCCCTCAGCCCTCTTCTATGATTCGCCAATGTGACCCGGAGTACTCTAGTTCAGATCCTATAATGTCAGATTCTACATGGACATGCTTTCACCCATTTTTCTAGCTTCGTGTTCCCCTTCATTTGGGATTCCATTATCTTTCACATTCAAAGGGACCACAAATGGCATGGATGCTCATCCCAAGGGATCTCCTACCATTTCAGGCCAACGTCCTTGAGGATTTCAAACAAAAAATTGATAAAAGTACCATGTTGCGAATACGGTTAGCGGTTGATTCTCATTTTCTGTTCCCATTTCAGGTCACATGATATGGATGTTGTGTTTCGAACACAATCAACAGTCATCCTCCATCGTCACGCAAACCCCATCAAGCCTTAAATTTCAGTTATGGGATTCACATAATTTTCAACCACACCATGTCCAAATGGAATTTCAACACGCTTGGTACTATCCCTTAGTGCACATTTTCACATTAGGAGGACTAATCTATGGTGAGTCATCGTTCGGGGATCCACACCAACATCCCCTTTATGTGTATTCCATGTGTTTCAATGACGTCTTATGTCCTTGTTTCCCACACCAAGTTTGACTCACGTGGGCTTAGGGATTAGATTGAGGTACGCACCTACTTGGAAGATTTACGCTTCTCCAGGGTCCAATATCTAAGACCTTAAACTAATATCACTTTATACATCCCCTATTTTGAACTATGTATGACATGATTCCCATACTTATAGGATATTTAGGAACGCCCAGACATATTTTCTTTGGGTCTATCTTGATTTACACTAATTTATCTCATCTTTTCTGCCTTTTTGGCCCTGAATATTACAGGATCGTGTGGTATAGCGTATGTGGGATTATGATTTTGTTCATGTTGGGTTTAAAATAGATGCACCATGTACTCCCCTCCATGGAGCTAGTCTCTCCTACCTATTGTACCACATGACATTAAACTATATGTCATCCCGATTGATGTTAAATTGTATGTTGTCCTGCATGACGTTAAACTGCACTTTCTAGAACTATGTATGGCTTGATTCACATCTTCATGAGATATATAGGAATTCTCGGACATCTCGTCTTTGGGTCCTGATCAAATGATAGCTAGTCTCTCCTACCCCATATTACCTAACCTTATCTGGCCCCCTGGCCTGAGGTTTCTTTCTTGGAATCACGTGCAGTGTGATGTGGGCCTCATCCTTATACACACCGGGTATGCTTTATCACGCCATGCACATTCCCTCTTGTTCCTCACCTATCCTGCATATGTATAAGACATAAGAATCTAAACTATGATTCCTAGTCCCACATGACATTAAACATTTATGTCTATACTGCATGACGTTAAAGTGCATGGTTGGTCCCATCACATGACCCTAAACTGTGACATTATCGTCCCATCTGCACGACTAAAAACAACACTGCATCATGGTGTCCTCACTCAAGGGGTCATCATGTTTAGTATTGGTCACCCACCATACCATTTCTCAATGCCTACAAACAGCTTGATTCTTTGGGTGATGCCTAGAATTTCTATCATAGGTTCATTGCTTCACAAAAAAACACACATTCATCCTAAAGGAAAAAAGATATATCAAATGCTACTTCTTTTGGTGCAAGGGCCAGACTCGCACGATCTTATTATCTCTTGCACTGGTACCTTACCATGCCACCTTATGAACTTCTCATGGATTGATTCCCATCCTCATGGGGTACATAGGAATGCCCGTGCACTTTTCCTTGGGCCCAACCTAACTTTTGTTTTCAATCCCTCGACCTAAAAACTCCCCAAAGAAAACATGGTGATATACACTCCAGGTCTTCATTCACGTCGGGTTTTATATTTACCTCACCATGCATCTCCCATATTCCCTACCACTTATGGTTCGAGCTCTATGATGATATACCATGATCACTCTGTGTCCTTTCCACAAGTCTTTAAACTTCACAACATATCCTAGAACCACGTATGTATTGATTCCCATCCTCATGGGGTATGTAGGAACACCCATTCACTTTTCCTTGGGCCCAACCCGACTTTCACTTTTGGTCCCTTGACCTAGAAGTTTCCCGGAGAAAACATTGTGGTGATACAGACTCCCACTGTCCTCATTCACATCAGGTTTATTAATTAATTCACTGCGTGTCTCCCTCCTTCAATTCCGTTGGTCTGTGATCTATGACCATAAAATAAGACCACCCTGTATCCTTTCCAGAAGATTTTAAACTGCACGACATCTTCCAGAACTATATATGACTTGATTCCCAACCTCATGGGATACGTAGGAACACCTAGACATATTGTCTCAGGGTCCATCCCCATGAATCTAAAATCCTACCCCTATCTTTAGACCCCTAGTCCTGAACCCTTTTGGGAACATGTGGTGCGGTGAGTACCTCATGGGTCCTCATTCACGTTGGGTTTTTCAATAGCCACACCATGTTCCTCCATTGCCCGTTCCCAATCTCATCCGAGTTCTATGATCCTAAATTAAGATCTTTCTATGGGAACTGCACTTCACGTTTGGCCACTTCGCCACCTTGTGGACAATCCACTAAATCAATACCCCTTAATGGCCCATCCTATGACCATTAAGTTGGAAGAATGCAACCTCAGGACCCTTTTACTTAGAGGGGGACTCGATTCCCTCTCTATGATACGTCTTTTTGTCATACTCAGATGCATTGTTAAATAAACCCCAAAGTGTGGAATTTTCACAGGGACAGTCCCTCATCCTACGTACAAGATTCGTGAGCCTGTTATTTGGATCCTCATACTCTTTCACTTCTAAAGGGCCCCCCTTTTATGTCCCGGTCTCAAGCCACATTGGCTTACCGACCGTCTTGGGCCAACATCCCTAAGGACACCAGACGACATTTGCGATAAGTCTCGTGTTTCGAACATGGTCAATAGTTGTCCCTCATTTGTCTATCCCCATTCCAAGAAAATGTGAAATAGACGCTGTGTTTCAAACATGGTCAACAGTTATCCCCCATCATCACACCAACATCATTGCGATCCAGATATCAATCATCATGAATCACACATGTCATCTTCCTTATTTTCAAGTGGAATTTTAATATACTCGGCTTTACCCCTTCGTGCATCTAGGTGCATCAAGTAGGCATGTTAGCATTATTGGGACATTGTTCACCTATCATCCCATCACCCTAACATGTGACTTCCTATGCTTGGAATGTTCCATCAATACTATTTGTTTCCCACATTGATCACGACTCCCATGGGATTAGTAGTTCTGGAAGGACATGCACTGGAGCTTCCATGCCACACATGCCTTTCATCATCCTGCATAACGTTAAACTACATTTCCAGAACTGTGGGTAGCTTGATTCCCATCCTAATGGGGTATGTAGGAACATCTAGGAACCTTGCCTCGGGCCCAACTTAACTTTCAATTTTGGTCCCTCAACCTGAAAAAACTTCCGCTAGGGATATGTGGTGTATTATGGACTTCTTGGGTTCTCATTTTCATTGAGTTTATGTATACCACATCATGTGCTCCCTTCCGAATATATTCTCTTTCACTCCTTTTCCTGTCATATGATGTTAAAATGCATGATTCCATATGTCCTCATTGCATGACACTAAACTATGGTTCTACCATGAATAAGTTCAAGATGCCCCATGTTAGTCATGGGATCCACTAGATCCCTTGCCAGAGAGGATTTCCCCTATCAGTGTTGGCCTCCATCCATGCTGTGTTTAAGAACTACATTTGGCTTGATTCTAATTCTTTTGGGATACATAGTGACACCCAAGCATTTTTCCTTGGGCCCAGCCATAGGGTCATTGACCCTTCTGGCCCCTCGGGCCCGATCTCGGTCTAAGTAGAATGACAATTAAACTATGTGCTTCATCCTCAACATACAACATTTAAACTATGCTTCCATCATCCTTAATGGAATGATGTAAAAATACATATCATTCTTGTTCCTTACTAGAGAGGTCCTATTCAGAAGTAGGTGTGATCCCTGATCAGACCGATGTGACCACCTAACGTGTTTTCCCTATAGTGGTGTAATTTCAAGATTGGTGGACTCAATTTGAACAACCCATTAATCTATACTTCATGCTTTGCATGCCCATTATTCAGACCCTCTTCCTCATTAACGTCTTAAGGCACCCCCTAACAATATGTATGCTCAACCTATGGCTCACCTACTATCCTGGGATAATGTTCTGGAAGACTAATGAATGACATTTCGAGTCAAGCCCCATGTTTCGAACATGATCAGTGGTCGATCCTCATTTTTATTCCCATTTTAGGCTAATGCAATAAGGATACTATGTTTCAAACATAGTGAACATTTATCCTTCATTGTCATGCCTCCCTAACAACTTTCCGTATTTTGGGTATCATTATTCACACATTCCACTCCCCAATGTTCGGATTTATTCTAACACCCATGGTGTTACCCCACTCGTGCACTAGAGCATATTAGGGGAGTGATAGTTTGATTATCCTGGGGACTTCATTCTCTAGTCAAGTCTTCCACTCTCTCTCTTCAGAAACCCGGATGGGTTGTTTCTACCCCGGATGTCTGAAGTATGGTTGGAACCCCCACATTCAAATGAATTAATAATGAAAGAATCCATTGTTTCTCACATCGGGAACGACCCACGTGGGCTTAAAAACGAGTTTCTATTTATTTCAGGATTTTGGTTAGATTACATTAAAATAAACAACAAAGAGTCTGGTGATTCATACAATTCAGAATTAAAGGCAGCAAAGAATGATAAGTTTATGGATTCATCCAAAATAGGTGTAACAACCCGAAATTTTGAATAATTTTTTTTCCTAACTTTGTGTGTTATTTTATTTTATCCTCAACAAAACTATTTCATTTAATAAAATGAGTATAATTAAAATAAGACCATTGGGTTTCGACTGTTATATGATCGTTGGTCAATAAGACCGTTGGAAACTAGATGTTGAGATTATTGTCTAAATACAAGTGATCTTGATTAATTAATATAGAAAGAAGATTTTATGGCCCCTTCTAGTAGTCTCAGGCCGATCGAAGCCCATATGATAGAACTCGAGAAGGAGGTAGCACCTTTGGGAATTGCTTTGGACCAAACCCAAGCCGAACTTCATCGTATGAAGCTGGAACAGAATCACCTTTGCGAGAAGTTTAAGCTGATTGAAATCACTACTCAGGAAATGTTGACCGAGACGCCCCAAGATTCTATCACCCCAGCACACCTTACTCTTAGGTCCTATGCTGGTGTTATAAGTGGCTATGTAACGAGACCGTAATTGCCTTGTGTAATCCTTTGTTTTAAATAAAGAAATGTGATTTTTTCTAATGGTGATGTTTGTGAATTTTCAAATGTCTGGATAAAAAGAGTATGCATATTATTGATGAATTTTATAAAAAGGACATTTTTAAAATATTTATCTAAACCTTAAATAATTAATAATGTGTAATGATTTTCAAAAAAATGTCTTCTACATTTATGTTCAGTAAGAAATTTAGAATCTAATAAGATCAACATAATTTTTGATGAATAGTAAATTATGAATAGTGATTTTATGCTTATGATTAGTAATGTGATCAAATTGATTAAGTAACTTCACTTAAGAAAGTATTAATATAATTTAGGCACCTTGATTAATTAATGTGATTCAATAAAATGGGTAAATAACTATTTCATAAATTATTGGTTATGTATTAGTTTTTTCAGATGAATAGTGTTTTTTATTTGAAAATTAAATTAAAAATATTTAGAAAATTATTTTCATAAAATGGAGTTCATTTTTGAAATCAGAGCATCAATATTTGGTTTAGGTGAATTTTTTGGGATTTTTCTGAAACAGTTGAATTTTAAGTGAATAGTGTTTTTATTTAAAATTAAAATTAAAAATATTAATAAAATTATTTTCACAAAATGGAGTTAATTTTTGAAATCAGAGCATTGATATTTGGTTAAGGTGAAATTTTGGGATTTTTTTGAGAAAGTTGAATTTTCAGTGAATAGTGAAAATACAGTTTTTGAGTTTTGGGTGTTTAATGATATCATTAAGGACGTAATAATTATGCAATAATTTTTGTTGACTTATGAATAGTAATATAAGGTATGAGGTGTACCATGTGGCCAATACCATGGGTAAATATCATGGGAAAGCCCTTGGTTTTTCCAATACCACCGATGAGGTGTCCCTTGGCAATTACTGCTTTGTCCCCTCACTTCTCCAATAAATACCAATCCTTTATCTCATTCATTTCACTCCCAACTCCCCATAAACAAAGATATGGTCTCATTACCCCCCAAGGAGTCCTTCCAAGGTGCGACTAAGCGCTCAAGGTCTCGACCTTCTAGTTTTAAGAGTTACATTTTAAGGTAAAGGATCCTACCTCTCTCTTTCTTTTCAAGTACTCTCTTTTATATTATTTATTTTATGCTCCATGTTATTATGTTGGAGGGTGTTATTTTATATTCACTTTAATATAATTTGTATTTTCATATGATGAGAGACCCCCTTACTCTCTTCAATTCATTTTAAGAATTTTTATGTGGCGCCGTTAGGCTGCCGAATTTTTTATAAGGGATTATTTCACCCTTCTCATTTTCAAAGCTCTATTTTCATGTCAAGTCTTCCATGTTCCTTTTTCTTATGCTGGGGTATGATCTCTACATCCATCATACTGTCCTTTTATTTTCATATTATGAGATACCCTATTTGATCTCATCAATTCATTTTTTTAGAAGTTTTAAGTGACGTCGTTAGGCTGCCGAATTTTTATATGAGAAATCTTGTTTTCGTCTTCCTTTAAAATTTTTCATTTCATATGGTATGTATTTAAAATTTCATTACCATGTTCTTATATCCTTTATATTTTTTCCCTCTACTGTTTTTTGGATCATTTATGAGTGGTTAACCCATGACCCCTCTCTTTTCAATGTTTTCTAAAACCCTGTAACATAGTCGTTATGCTGCAGAATTTTTGTCACAAAATGTCTCTCTCTTTTTCTAAAATTCTTTTATTTTATTAAGTGAATACTCAAAAAAATTTCTTCAAGAGGTGTATTCACATATATATCAAAATTTTCTATTTTAATTCTGGGATTTACATACATGAATCCCGCTTTCCTTTTTCTGTGGGTTTAAAATGACATAATGATCATGTCTTAAAAGTAGTTTTTAAAACGTTATGATTATGAAATGAAACCCATTTCATTTATGATATAAGGGTTATATATGACATGTTTGATGATTATATATGTGGTTCACATGATAATAAAGAAAAATTTAATGGTGCTCCCTAATAGCGCTCCAATGCATTGGGTAATGATGTAATCTCTAAGGATTACAATTTTAACGATACCTTGGTGAATAACCTTGGTAATTTTTTTTAAATGACACCTTGGGGATGGACCTTGGTGATATGTTCATGATTGTCTAAGTTAAATGTTGTATACACATCTTCAAGTTATGAATCATGTTCTTTTCAATATGATATGCCTCATGATCTCTTTCTCAAGCCTTAAAGTTATTTATCATGAATTAATTGATGTATCTCAAGTTCACATGTAAAATGTTTCCCTTGTTTCCCTTACTGGGACTTCTTCTCACCATTTACTTTGATGTATGTTTCCAAGTTATGAGATGCAATAATCAACTTAGGATGAACAAATTAAGAAGCCTTTAAAGTGTTTAAGAAGAATTTTTTATGTTTTCATGTATTAAGTTCCTGGTTTCCAAGACACAAAACCTTAAAGATCCTCAGTTTTGTATAATGTAATGAAATTTTATGTGATAAAAGGT
The DNA here is from genome assembly GCA_963277665.1 of Viscum album. NCBI lineage: Eukaryota > Viridiplantae > Streptophyta > Magnoliopsida > Santalales > Viscaceae > Viscum > Viscum album. The sequence goes on along the minus strand of OY728155.1, from coordinate 1,552,884,031 downwards.
AGGATTATATATTTGGAATCAAAGGATGGTTTAGTTATTTGTGGAAATTATTATTTTGAAACATTACAAGGTTTCTTGATGAAAATATTAAATATAGGAAAACATCCTGGTATTTTGGTGAAGTATTGAGTAAGTGGTTTCCAAACAAATAAATCCCTGTATGGATATAAACAAGTAGAGGTGGCTCTATCACAAATGTACCTAGGAGTGAAAACTCTGACAAGGTGTTTTGGGCTTGACCTGAGGTAACCTGGTGCACAAAAACGGGCCTTGCTGCACTCTTGGTTTGACACTCCCAGGGGATATGCTTTGGTAAATTCATAAGCTCAGTATGAACCATTATTAAAGGAACAAAGATAAAATAAAATAAAGATTCACATAAGAATATATGATTATGGATAACCTAGATTAGAACCTAGGGGATCACAAGTTAGGATATACTTTTCTTCTACAAGTTTATCCTTATGTGCTTAAAGTTTCCTTTTCATGATTATTGGCTAAGTATTTAAGCCCCCTAATCATACTTTCTTTTCATTGTTAATGGCGGGAAATAGAGGAACATATCCCAAAAACCATTGTGATAGTAAATGTGATTACTTCCCTATTAATATGACAAAGACGATGAGAGATCAAGTTGGACATATTGTGATTATTCCAAACCAGCTATCAAAAATCACAATTAATAATTGGTACCTATTTGAATTCCCAAATTCATCCAAGAATAGGAAGATGAAGTCTCAAGGATGTTCATCTAATAAAGCTGATAAGGGAAAGAAGACCCAATTTCCATTGTGAAAAAAGTATGGAAAGAGGCACCAAGGAAAATTTCACAAAATAACCGGGAGATGTTTTAAGTGTGGTATGATAGGGCATAAAGTAGCCAATTACTTTAAAAAAATGGATAATGTGATTAATGGAGATAAGGTTCAATCTAATGTACCTTATACTATTCAATGTTGTAAATGTGTAGAAGTTGGAAATTATCCAAGGCAATGATCTCTTGGAAGGTATGAGAATCATGATGGGCATAAAAAATCTTCAAGAACAAGTGAACAATGCAAGTCCTATGCTGATATGGATCATGATGACTGAAGTACATGTAACTTCTTCACAATAATTGTCTATGTAATGTTTTATTTTAGTTCATTCTCTATTAGCATATCTTTAATGTTTTATAAGAACATCGAGTCACTACCTAAGATAGATTTATATCATTAAAGAAAAAATCTACTATTATGTATCACATGTTGATGTTGTGATGCTGTTCTTCTTGAAAATAATGATTAGGGGATTAAAAGATGAATATTATTTTGGAAGATGTTCAGTAATTTGGGAAACCTATATGATCAAGGTAAATAGATTACTTTGGTATTTTTTTTGAGAAGTAAATGTTGACTTATATTTTTAAGAATAGATAAATTTAAGTTGAACTTATGGTAATTTAGGTTCGTTATGGAGATGATTAACCTATCTTGGGGAAAATGCGATTAGGTTAGTTACTTTTTTTATATGACATTAAGAGTGGTTGATGTTGTTTGGAGCTGAACGAATATGTTTATCTTGGAAGACTATGTTATCAAATCCTTCTTATATTTGGGTTTTAATCTGAGTTTGGTTTATTTTTATGAACTTTAAGGTTAATTATTTATGGAATGGTCTATGATGAACTTTGGGTAGTACCGTGGAATTTTGAAGATTAAAAGTAGTTTCCCTTCATATGGGGGTTTTTTTTGAAGAGTTGTTTTATATTACCCTTTCTATTTTTTTGGATAATTATTAAAGATAGAAGAAATATATAGTTAATATTTTTTGGATTATGTGATTATATAGAATACGATTCTTGTGCTTTTGATGATACCAAGTATTTTTGAATGATCATTGTTTTGATAAAAGATTAGTCTTAGTGGAAACTTATTAAGGGATGAAACTCTACTTGATGGTAAGTATATTTACTTAGGTTTTTATTCCATGTAGTAAATGAATCCCTCAAAATTATGAAAAGGAACGTAAAACCAAAACATTGTTGGTTTACGTTTCATACTGGGTAATCAAAGACCTTTTAACACATCTTAAGTTTGTGATCTTCTTGTCGTTAATTTTATCATTATCATGTTTTCTATCACTCTCTATCAGAACTTCACCCTTTGTTTTCTATTCCATATCCATGTTTTCCTATATGGAATCCTAGTATGGGTTAACTCGGGTGACCTTTGTACTACCCTTTCATTCTTTTAAAGTAATAGTTTTACTGACTCTTTTTCCGATGTGGGACTTTCAACAAAATTTCCAAGACCAATTTTAAAATTATGAGGACTCAATTTCTTAAGGGGGAAGATTGTAACAACCCAAAACATTGAATAATTTTTTATTTCCTAACTTTGTGTGTTAATTTATTTTATACTCAACAAAACTATTTCATTTAATAAAATGAGTATAATTAAAATAAGAACATTGGGTTTGGACTATTATATGACTGTTGGTCAATAAGACCGTTGGAAACTAGATGTTGCGATTATTGTCTAAATACCAGTGATCTTGATTAATTAATATAGAAATAATATTTGATGGCCCCTTCCAGTAGTCTCAGGACGATCGAAGCCCATCTGACGGAACTCGGGAAGGAGGTAGCACCGTTGGGCTTTGATCTGGACCAAACCCAATCCGAACATCATCGTGTGAAGCTGGAACAGAATCACCTTCGTGAGAAGTTCAAGCTGATAGAAATCACTAATCGAGCAATGTTGGCCGAGACACCCCATGATTCTATCACCCTAGCACACCTTACTCTTAGGTCCTATGCTGGTGTTATAAGGGGCTTTGTAACGAGACCGTAACTGCCTTGTGTAATCCTTTGATTTAAATAAAAAATGTGATTTATTCTTATGGTGATGTTTGTGAATGTTCAAATGTCTGGATAAATATAGTATGCATATTATTGATGAATTTTAGAAAAAGGATATTTTAAAAATATTTATGTAAACCTTAAATAATTAATAATGGGTAATAATTTTCAAAAAATGGTCTTTTACAGTTATGTTGAGTTAGAAATTTAGATTCTTATAAGACCAACTTAATTTTTGATGAATAGTTAATTATTAATAGTTATTTTATACTTATGATTAGTAATGTAAACAAATGAATTATGTAACTTCACTTAAGAAAGTATTAATATTAATTAGGCACCTTGATTAAGTAATGTGATTCAATAAAATAGGAAAATAACTATTTCAGAAATTATTAGTTAAGTATTAGTTTTTTCTGGTGAATAGTGTTATTTATTTAAAAATTAAATTAAAAATATTTAGAAAATTATTTTCATAAAATGGAGGTCATTTTTCAAATCAGAGCATCGATATTTGGTTAAGGTGAATTTTTGGGATTTTTCTGAAACATTTGAATTTTCAGTGAAAAGTGTTTTTATTTAAAAAATAAATTAAAAATATTTAGAAAAATATTTTTTTTAAATGAAGTTCATTTTTGAAATCAGAGCATCGATATTTGGTTAAAGTGAAATTTTAGGATTTTTCTGAGAAAGTTGAATTTTTTGGTGAATAGTGAAAATACAGTTTTTGAGTTTCGGGTGTTTAATGACATCATTAAGGATGGAATAATTATGAAATAATTTTGGTTGAATTATTAATATTAATATAAGGTATGAGGTGTACCAAGTTGACAATACCATGTTCAAATACCATGGGAAAGCCCACGGTTTTTCCAATACCATTGATGAGGTGTCCCTTGGCAATTAATGCTCTGTCCCCTCACTTCTCCTATGAATACCAAGCCTTTACCTCATTAATTTCGCTCCAAAATCCCCCTAAACAAAGCTATGGTATCATTACCTCCCAGTTAGTCCTCCCATGGTTCCCCCAATCCCTCAAGGTCCCAACCTTCGAGTTTTAAGAGTTACGTTTTAAGGTAAAGGATCCTACCTCTCTCTTTCTTTTCAAGTACTCTCTTTTATGTCATTTATTTTATGCTCCATGTTCTTATGTTGGAGGATGTTATTTTATATTAACCTTACTATAATTTTTATTTTCATATGATTAGAGACCCCCATTACTCTCGTAAATTCATTTTAAGAATTTTAATGTGGCATCGTTAGGCTAATGAATTTTTTATATGGGATTCTTTCACCCTTCTCATTTTCAAAGTTCTATTTTCATGTCATGTATTCCTAGTTCATTTTTCTTATGTTGGGGTATGATCTCTATATCCATCATACTGTCCTTTTATTTTCATATTATGAGAGACCCTATTTGATCGCATCAATTCATTTTTTTAGAAGTTTTAAGTGACTCCGTTAGGATGCCGAATTTTTATAAGAGAAATATTATTTTCGTCTTCCTTTCAAATTTTTCATTTCATATGGTATGTCTTTCAAATTTCATTACCATGTTCTTATATCCTTTATATTTTTTCCCTCTACTGTTTTTTGGATCATTTATGAGTGGGTAACCCATGACCCCTCTCTTTTCAATATTTTCTAAAAGCCTATAACATAGTCGTTATGTTGGAGAATTTTTGTCTCAAAATGTCTCTCTCTTTTTATAAAATTATTTTATTTTATTAAGTGAATAATCAAATATATTTCTTCAACAGGTGTATTCACATATATATCAAAATTTTCTGTTTTAATTCTGGGATTTACATACATGAATCTCGCTTTCCTTTTTCTGTGGGTTTAAAATGACATAAAGATAATGTCTTAAAAGCAGTTTTTAAAACGTTATGATTATGAAATGAAACCCATTTCATTTATGATATAAGGGTTATATATGAAATTTTTGATGATTATATATGTGGCTCACATGATAATAAAGAAAAATTCAAGGGTGATCCCTAATAGTGCTCCAATGCATTGGGTAATGATGTAATCTCTAGGGATTACAATTTTAACGATACCTTGGTGAATAACCTTGGTAATTTTTTTAAATGAAAACTTGGGGATGGAACGTGGTGATGTGTTCATGATTGTCTAAGTTAAATGTTGTAGCCACATCTTCAAGTTATGAATAGTGTTCTTTTCATTATGATATGCCTTATGATATCTTTCTCAAGCTTTAAAGTTATTTATCATGACTTTATTGATGTATCTCAAGTTCACACGTAAAATGTTTCCCTTGTTTCCCTTACTGGGCCTTATGCTCACCCTTTCCTTTGATATATGTTCCCAGGTTATGAGATGTAGTAATGAACTTAGGAAGAGCAAATGAGGAAGCATTTCAAGTGTTTAAGAAGATTTTTTTTATGTTGTCATGTATTAAGTTCCTGGTTTCCAAGACACTAAACCTTAAAGATCCTCGGTTTTGTATATTGTATTGAAAGTTTCTGTGATAAAAAGGTAGGAAGCTAAAATCGGGCCCTTAAGGATCATCGTTTTGGATAGATCGCTCCAGCGCTGCTACCTTCTTGCTTGTAGCCTCCAAGATTGCTTCTTGACCCTTTAGAACCCTCTCTTCATCAGTAGCCACAGAGCGCAGTTCACTGACCCTACCCTGTGATTGCTTTGATTCAGTCTGAAGTTCAGTCATTTGGTGATCTTCTTCTACTATCTACTCTTGGGTGTCCACCAGCTGGGCCCTCAATTGCTCAATGAGCATGGAGTAGTTTGCAATGAATTCCTCCCTTTCTTTTGTCTGCTCTTCAAGGCGTCAGACCTCCTGCTCTACCTTCAGGAATGCTTGGGTGTTCCATGACTCCTTCTGGCACTGAGTGATGTTGGAATGTTGGATACTCTCACATAGCTTCTCAGCCATGTAGCCGCGTATTGTTAGATGAAGGCGGTGAGCATCAACCCCTCTAGAATTGATAAAGTTCAACTAGGTGCGGAGTGATCCCATCTGTTTTATCCATTCTACATGAGGCTTAATGAGGAATCATTTGATATACTTACACCCTTTATGCCGCATCATCTGGCTCTCATAGGCTACTTCTGAATCAAATTCTTCAATCTCCTCGGGGTCTATACACCGATAGTCAGGGAAAGCAGCTAAGAGATCAGCTATAGGATCTTCTTATGGTACTCTTCCCAAGGGATTAGGCTCCTCAACATGTGGGATGCATTCGTAACTTTCCTTGGCCCCAACAACTTTACCCCCCACCAACTTCAGACCCCGCTTCTACATTGATATCATCAGTATCTATAGCTCTTTGCTCACTAAGTGCCCGAGCCGGCCTGGTTTGAGCAGTGGGTCCCAAGTGGGTCAGTGCGTTCGTCATTGAGGCATCTGCAGATGGTCGGGATTTGGTGGCTTGTCGAGCCACCAATGTTGTGATTACTTTACAGAAAAATGAACTCTCTAATCATTTGGGATCTTTAATAGAAAACATATGAGTCTAAGTGTTAAAACTTATAAGAACTCAGCACATCGGCCTCCAGTGTTTTCGTCACTACAGGAGCTGTCACTGTGGGAGATCATTCAGTGCTTTTCAACTCAATAATGGGTGTCAACTCCACACCTTTTTCTATCAGCACATCCTCCCCCCTTCGGATAGAGATTCTTAGTTTGTTCCAATATGCATCTGACCAGGATATAAAAAAAATCATGTTGATGAATACAATTGATGGAAAAAGGAAATGGATGCTTAAGGATTGAGGAATATCTTGAGTAGCTCACTTATGTCTATATCAGAGCCGATAATCTCACCACTCTCCTAATGCCTCCCTTGGTAGGACATCCCTTGGGAGACTCCACCTCCAAGCTCCTCTTCATATTCCCTTACATCTTCTCCTTGTCCGCCACCCTCTACTTCCCCCTCCCCATCTTCTAACTCACTACCCTCTAGCTCCTTGTCGTTGTCGTCACCCTCAGATGACATTATTTCTGGATCGTGCTCCTGGATGAGCTTTACCTTCACCAGGAGAGGTGGTTCCTCATGCCAACCCCGCTGGAATGCATACATGTCCATGGTCGTCAAATACACATGCCGATGATGGAAGTTCACCTTTTCATCAATCCGAATAAGTCCAACCTCTGGAAGTTGGATTCCACCTCACACTATCTTTATCCAAAGGGATTCGGTGACCACCGACTACTACAAGGTTAACTAGGCTGACCACATTGTAGGTAGGATTTCATCATTGGAAGGTTGAAGCATGTGCCTTTTCTGCTTCCTAAGAAGCTCCTTGACTACTACGCAAGGCTATTCATGATCCCCCCTTCCCCCAGACGACGAAGGCACAACCGCACCATGTGATGTTACCAGTGCTATAGTCCCAGCGTGACCTGGCCCAGTTTCCCAACTTTCTCCTAGCCTTTCCTCCCCAATGTCTCCTTGTTTGCTCTCTCGCTTCCCAGGTTCTACACTGGCCACCTTGAGGTGTCCGACCCGCTTCCGTAGAAGCCCTTGAGGGCATGCCACAACCAAATGTTTAGTTTATTTAATCGAAAGTACAACATCAACTCTGGTGGGTGGGGGGGGGAAGTAATGACTTCTCCCGATCCTTAAGTTGTACACATCAACAACATTTGGAGTAGAACACAGGGATGCATCTCCTCCCATACCTCTTTGTAAAACTTCTTTGGCATCCACTAAAGGCATCCAGACTACCTAGAAAATCATTATGGAACATAAGGCTTGCAAAGAATCTTCTCATTGACCCGAGACACAAGCACCCAACCTCTAATGATCTAGAAGTATTCCTTTTTCTTTAGTAATCCTTGCTCGTTGTCTATCATCTGGCCAACCGAGGTAGGGAACATACTAAAAGTAAAACTGGCCTAATTTACAATCCTAATCCTTACCCCCTTTTCATTGAGTGTCAAAGAAATGACCCAAACAATGTTCAACATGGATGGATGTAGACCGTTACCTGGGGGACGAATGGAATTTGGAAAGGTGTATCCACCACAGTGAGCCACTATCCAGCCATGAAGGAATTGGAAAGGGCCATAGATCCTCATCGGTGAACCCCCTCTCGAAATACACCCTAGGATGGTGTAAAAATAGGCCAACACAGGGACCCCCAATTTAAAACTTGATTAGTGGCCATAATGCCAACCATCACCAATGTTTCTGGATGAACTCCCATCCTCGTGTCCCTCACTGGTAGGAGCCACCCTCTCAGGAAGGTTGCATGAAATATGGAATACCAGATGTTTGGGTCTTGAATTTCATTCACACTAAAACCCTAGGAATGATATTCTCCAACCTCTAGGATCATCCAGAATGATCTGATCTAGCTTCTATATGTTGCAGTCAGATATCCTTTTCATATCCCCAACATCTTGACATTTGGGTTTTTCAATAGAAACAAGCTTAAGCACTTTGATTAGGTGATATCCTTCAGAAAATCCTTTACCGATAGCCTCTCCTTGGCCAGCTCTAATAGATTCCTTGTCAAGACTGGAGTCCGTGATCTGTCTCCCCAGATGTTCCTTTTCAGAAGTAATTCATCATACTTGTTCCCATCCAAAAGAATGCCTCCGATGCAATGAATTTATGAAAGGCTGATACCGACCTCCCCATGGTGGAGATGGAAGGTGTTGGTATCAGGGGACCACAGGGTAAAGAGCTCTAGCCCATGTCCATGCTAGCTGTAGAAATGGAACTATGATGTCCACACCACCGTGAAAAACCCAATGGCCCACAGTTCAGCCCCAAACTGAGCACATGTTTGGCATGCCCAATACGCCCTCACCCACTCACTTGTGAAGTTGCCTCCAGACCTCAAGTTCCATTCTTGCAGCCAGTCTTTGGTCTCATCAGTGATGCTCTCTCATAAAGTACTTCCATAATGAGCTGGAGAACCCTCAATGACCGGATCATTTCCCATGATAGTCTTAGTCATGGGGTTTAGGACGTAAACATCAATGTGCTTGGATTCTCTACCAGGATGGCCATTTTTAGTAATGTTGTATCGGGGGAGATCATCCTCCCGGGTCACCCATGACTGTGATTTGTCGACTTTGAATCCAGGAAAAGGTACCTCCTCTAAAATATCGAAGTCCCATATCGGTAGGTTCCTAGATGGCGCATATGCATTTTGGGATGTCATCAACATGTTTACTAGAGTTTCGTTGTTGGATACAATCTTTCAGGCACCATAAACCTCAGGGTTTGCAACCTTCTCAGCCCTTCGAGCAGCGTATTAAGCTTTTCTCTCAACATCATCCTGATTATCAGTCATCTTTTTTCAGTAAGGTCGAAATGATCTCGTTCAAAAAGACTGTTAAGGTGCGCAAAAAATGAGAAATCGGTGTGAAAAACTGAGGTAGTGGCTCAAAAAAGCCGATTTTGCACAAAAAACACACCCGAACTCAGGGAATTATGCGTAACAAAAGTTAGATTACGTGAAAAGGAAGGAAGTTTTTTCGTGAATGAGAGCTCATAACTTATCAGGTGTGAAAACCCGTATGGTATATGGGACCCATGAGGGTTTTTATAGGCATAGAGCGAGGTTTCCACACGCATGTGAAAATTAGTTTGTGCACAACATCACAATTTTGCATGTAACTAAAGGGTTTTACATGCACCGACCTCAAGAGATTTGACGTCTCAAAATTTCCCTCAGAATCCGACCTTCATGTTCCCTCACAGATTCGATTCTAAGGGGGGGAATTTGTAGACGTCAAAATGTGTTTAAAGCATAAATAGGGATTTTGCGGATAAAACGAGGACATATTCGGACTAAGAGAATAATTTCAGGAGGAACGGAAGTGGCGCACGAAAAATCCCAAAGGTGCATAAAAAACCTCTCTCCAACGCAAAGAAATGTGGGATCAGAAAGAGTTTTTCACGTGGCACAAAAATTTGCACACAGCCACCCCCCAATAGAGAATCGTGCGCCCCACCAATAGTGGGGGAAGAATATTTAACTTGGATGACACCAGGCACAGAATCTTCCTTACAGCTAACACCAGGAAAAAAATATTTCGTGCAGCTGGCACCGGATGCAGAATATTCTACGCAGCCATCACCAGGACCAGATTTTTCTGTGCTGATCAACTTTTTCATAGACCCGATGACCCTGATCTCCTATAATTAGAAATGTGACTCTTTGAATTCTAATGGATAAAGAATATGAACCATATCCTTTGCATGAAAAACACCTCTCCCTCACATAAAATATCTCTTTTAGGTATGATATTTTCTGTGACAGGTCTCTCAGAGTTCCGCCTTCGTGCGAGACCACTTTGGATTGACCCTTTCCCAAATCTAGAAATGTTGAATCCCTTGGGTAGAATCCATTTCCCTTGCACGCAATCCCTTTACCTTGTGCGCAATCCCTCTCCCTTGCACACAAAACCTTGGAAACCCCTTGTGCGAAAACATCCTCAATTTCATGAAAACTCAGCCTTTTCCACGCATCTTCTTTAGTTGCGCACCAATTGCGCGCAAACCTCCGGGTCCGCTAACCCCAGCCTTTTCCGCGTAGCTGTTTCATTTTCATGCAATCTGACCTACTTGTGCATTCCCTTTTTCTTTGATGTCCCTCTTTTGGACATCATATTTAGGCACTTCTTATGTTCAAAGCATCTATGTTACACAACCTTTTCTTGTACGACCTTCTAGGCTCGTACGAAGTAACATCAAGGTCCCTTGGGCAGTGATTCCCGTTGCGTTTCCTCGCCTCATGCTTCTTCTCATAGGCACGCTAATGTTTATTGGTTCTTTACATAGCCACGCTAACATGGACCCCTCAATGGATCACACCAGAACACCCCCTCTCAATGGTGTTAGTGATGCCTTCCCTTCCCCAGGTGCAGTTGGGTATCAGTTATGTATGTCTTAGGGATGCGGAGAGAACCTGCCTCGTTCGAGCTGCATGAAATTAAACTACCAATCACCATTGTCTTCAGCACATGATGTTAAATTGTAACCTTTCCCCATGCATTATATACGGGGTTCCTAGTCTCAGACAATCTCTATGCCCACTGGTCTCCACAAGAGTGAGATAATTTCTCACATGGAATGAGATCCTCTTTATTGGAGTGATGTTTTTTTGTGGGGAAAGGGAAAGCATCATGGTGTAAGCCCCTATCCTTTCTTGTAGGAGGTAGCATACCTGTTCCTTCTATATTCTTCCTTGCCAAAGAATAAGAGGTGAGAGGGCCACAAGGGACTATGTTACCTCAACCCTCTCCCTCTAGGCTTTATCTCAACCGGGCCTACACCCTAGAGTAAGTCCCAATCTCCATATCACTGGGCTACTAACCATGCATTAGCCCATGTTTCCTCTTTGGGTTGAAGACCATGCGTAAGACCCTATTTCCATTTTGGACTGCTAACTATGAGTCATCCCTACTACATTTCCCACGGATGCACCTTTCATGACGTGATTGTTAGGTCCTAACTGCCTCTTGTTTATCACACCGAGCATGACTCACGTGGACTTAGAGTAAGCATCAACCATGAAATCCTATCTGGCCATCCTAGAGTGTAATCCCAACACACCCCTCCCTAACTACGTAGACTTTGATCCATTCCAAGGAAAGGTACATAGGAAGCCTTCCTGAGGTTCAAGCCCAACACCCATTGGTCCCGGACATCTTCACATCGGTTCACCAAAACCCATACCAAACAATGTAGACTTTGATCTTTGCCAAGGAAAGGTATGTAGGAAGCCTCCTTGAGGTTCAATCCCAACACCCATTGGTCCTGAACCTTTTCACGTCGGTTCAACAAAACCCATTATGAACTACGTGGTCTTTGATCCTTTCTAAGGTAAGGTATGTAGAAAGCCTCCCTGTCTTTCAATCCCACCATCTACTGGTCCCGACTCCCTTCAAGTCGGTTCACCAACCCCATTCTGAACTACATGGACTTTGATATTTTCCAGGTAAGGTACGTAGGAAGCCCCCCCCCCCCCCCCCCCCGAGGTTCAAGGCCATCAACCACTAGTTTCAACCCCCATCACATCAGACGACCTTCGTCCTGCATGACGTTAAACTGCAGTCCCCCTTTTCGTCCTTCCCAACGTTAAACTGCATCCACCATCCTGAACAATGTGGACATTGATCCTTGCCAAGGCAAGGTATGTAGAAAGCATCCTTGAGGTTCAAGAACAACACAAATTGGTCCCGACCATCTTCACGTCAGTTCCCACCCATTCTAAACTATGTGGACTTTGATATTTACAAATTAAAGTATGTAGAAACCCCCCCAAGGTTCAATCAAAACAACCACTAGTTTCGACCTCCTTATTGTCAAACCACCTTCGTCTCACATGACATTAAACTGCATGCCCCCTTTTCATCCTTCATGACATTAAACTTCATCCACCATCTCGATCTTCATGGGATTTGATCCTTGCCTCTTAGAAATGGTACGTAGGAAGCCTCCATGAGGTGAAACCCCATCCAATGGTAAGCCATTGTGCCCCAATATAGTAGTAAGCAATGGTGACCCCATCCAATAGTAAGCTATTGTGATCCCCATCCAGCGGTAATCCGTTGTGACCCCATCCAGTGGTAAGCCTTTGTGACCCCATCCAGCGGTAAGCCGTTGTAGTCCCCTCCATTAGGACCCACATTTCTGGTCTTCCCCTCTGGCGTCAGACCAACTCTCGAGCCCCTAATCACACGTAAGCCCCCAGCATGTCATCTGGTCACTGTCCTCTGCACGCACCCCAATTTCAGGCCCTAAATTGGAGGTTCCACTTCCTTCAGGTCCCCTTCATATGGGTTACCTCCTTAGGTTTCCCATCACTTCACAAACTTCATATACTTTGATTCCCTGCCATGAGGATACGTAGGAAGTCTCTTCGAGACTAAATCTCGACCACACTGTCATCCTCATGTCAGTTCCATTTTATTATTCATCAAATCACAACCCTCCATCATCAAAACTGATTATTATCCAGGCTGCCACATCCCAGTGGGATCATGTCACCTCACTTCCCATTCCCTTTAGCAACAATCGGGTAACTAAACACGTGTTATCCCCAATATCGATGTTTCCTCCAGGGGTCACACCTATATGATCCACTATAGTCAGTGTTCAAATTATTCTGATCCATATCCTATAGAAATTAATGTCATGGCATACCCTGTGTTGAATATGGGAAGCTAAGGAAAACCACATATACATGCCTACGACATATAATTCCCCGCATTTGATGTGGGATGCCTCAGGCTTCCACGCCCTTGAGAAGCCCTATAATAAGGAGAAGAAACCCAGATGTGCTAGTGTTCCAGCATCCAGACATGCCAGTGATGTCCAACATGACTACTCCCCTGACCGAAGGTTGTTTCCCTTACCAGACCCATTGGAATGTCCCTAAAGAAGTAGTATAATTATCTAGTATCCATAAAGATACGGCACTGGGAAGAGTTTCACGAACAACTTATTAATCTATAAGGGAGACCCATACTAGGTGATGATTTCCGAGGAGAAATCCATGGAATGAGGAACATATATCCCATCATCCCGTTTCAATCATAGATAAAACATCCCTGAATAAGTGACGGATGCCACCAGTCTTTGGAAAGCAGGAATTCGGGGAAACAACCAGTGCATCCTCATCATCCTAAAATGGACAGATTCACACACCCTGACGAAAGCATCAGAAATAGCTATGTATGTAATTTAAAGATTAATATTGACCATTTCATAGAAGGGATTTAACAAATCATTCAAATGTCACTAGTCTCTCAAGCATTCTCATCATATGATGATATAATATCATGTGTTATCATGATGCAAAAAAATCTATAAGACTTATGGATTTTGAGGAAATTAAGAGAATAATAGAATGACAGAGAAAAAAGGGATATAGGGAAGAATAGAAATGGGACTTTTTCCACGTGAAATAATTATGGAAAGAAACACATGGGTAAATGAATAAAATAAAAAAGGATTTTGTTTCAACTCTAGATAATAATTCCATCATTCTCATGAATGGAATGGAAAGGGAAAATTTATAAAAGTATAGTGCTTTAACTATAAGGTGATGGGGTACTATTCCAGACAATTCCCCAAATGTCAAGGGAACCTACCATAAAAGAATCCAAGGGGAGAATGCCAAGACTGTACAATTACTACAACCAATGTGGATGTTTCTAGAGACATGGGGAAAGGTACACTTATCATTCACTATAGGATTGTTATTTTTTAATTTTATTCTAGTCATTACCACTCTTTTATATCAGAAGAATTTTCTATTGGTATTATATGACCACCACAATGATTAGATAATGGTTGGTAGTGAGAAATTCTAATGGAAAGATAACTTCATCTCAAGTATATAAATCCTCTCTGATATAAGTTTTTGGGTTTGGTTCTTCTTATGAATATTTTTATTCTTTCCCTAGTTTAATTATTTATAATTTTTTGTATAGAATGGATCTCCCTATATATAGACCATATCAATTATATGGGAATGGAAATTACATTTGATATTATAAATCAACCATGAAACTTATATTAGTGCGATGATGAACCTGAACACCCAAGGGAAATTACTTCCATCATATGGGATTTTCTTTTTACCACAAGGGATATTTGTCTAAAAAGTTTGGGGAGAAAATAAACATTGAAACTGTTCCTTGTTTATAAATATACTGATGTGTTTCTTAAGGAATTGAATAGTCTCACCCCAAATCATGAAGCTAGGTTTTCAAAATAACTAACACCTAGTGATACACTTATTTCAAAGAATCCATTTATAATGCCTTTGATTGAGTTGTACGAATTTAAGAAGTAACTCCAGGAGAATCTAGATAATGGATTCATTCAGCCTAGTTCTTTTCCATGGGGTTAACCCATTCATTTTGTTAAAGAAGAATGTTAGGAAAATGTATATTTTAATTGATTATCATAACACCAATAGTTTTTAAAAATTTTAATTTGTTTCAATAAATTAAATTTCTTTTTTATCTTGTGTTACACACAACATTGATTTTATATTACGTTACATGTGATACTAAGTTTTAACACCCCAAGATAAATTATTAATATTATTATTTAAAATGACCATTATAACATATCCATTAAGCATAGTGATATAAATAGTAACAATTAATTTTTAAATATTAATTATAAATTTTATATAACTAAAACATATTTATGTAATAAGTACTTAATTTTTTTAGAAATGTCTTTATATGTTTTGAAAACACATTTTTCTCAAAAAAATGTTTTTATTAATTTTTGTGAAAAATAATGAATGTAATTTTTCAAACCTTTAGAAAATTTATTAGAAAAAAAAATCTTAATTTTTTAAATCTACGTGTCAAAATTATCTTAGGGTGATGTTTTTAGATTTTTTTGCAAAGATAATTTTTTAATGAATAGTGAAAATATAGGTTTTTATTAAGAACATTCATTTCTATTAAAGAATTTAAACACGTAAAAATTGTTTTAATATGGGTTTAAACATATAATTAGTTCAATTATATATCTATTAAAAAAATTTATTTCATTGTAATCAATTTCATATATAATTTTGATATTAAAAATTCCTCTACTAATGAAATGTTTCTCTTAGAAAACCCAATTCTGATAGCATCTATGGGTTTAATTGTAAATTAAATCCTACTATTTATTTGAATTGAATTTTTAAAATTGTACACCATATTATCAATCCGAATGATTTATATTATGTAATAAGAACAAATTAATTTTTTTTTATCATAATTAATAGTAAAAATAGTATAAATTAATTATAGTAGTTAAGGTGAATATGGGTTTATCAGGGGTGATAAATTAAAAGTATAAGGGGTAAGATGACCTAAAGGATTTTCCAAAACCAATTATATTGACTTATTTAGACCTTAAAACATTAAATTTTTCTAAAATTTTCATTTTGGATCCTTTTTGAATGTGAAAAACATAGGTACACCATTTTCTTTTTAAATATTACAAGTGTGCCACTCACCTCACTTATAAAAGGAAACCATCTCTCATTCTTATAAACACTTCCAAAAACCATTATTTCAACTAATTAATATCAATATAACTACCTTAAATATCTCATATAATCCTATAATCCTTATTTTGGTCAAAAATACAATCTAAAAATCATTTTGGTGCAAACCAAATAAAGTTGTCTAAAGAAGAATTAATGTCCCTAACCGAGCATTTTATTTTATTTATTAATCCACATAATTTAATTATTATTAAAACTAAATGATATAATAACCAGAATATATTAAATATAATAATATGTTATTATGTTAATTTAATAACCTAAATACTTCTCCCTTTTCATAAAATCAGATATGAAATCATCATTCTTGTGTATAGTGGGCTACTGCCTCGCAAACCAATGTTATTAGTTTTTCATCAGAAGATCTCAATGAAAAAATATAATGATAGATTAAATTTTCATATATGATATATATGATATTATTATAATTATTATACTATTATATCACATATACCTACTTAATTTACATTCTGTGGGAATATGATAATGTTGATCATGTGTAAGAAAGACTATCACCATGTGAAGCGATGTGTTTCGTTCATTATTAACATGAGAGGTAATAAGGATGGATTTGATGATAATATGTGATATATATGACATAAATATTATTATATAATTTTAATATAATTTTTTCTTTTATTTATTTCAATCCATTGTGATAATGGAAATAACATTCATGTGTATGTGCGTCCCACCGTCTCCAAGCATGGTGTATTTCATTTTCTATATCTAACATTTAAAGATTAATATATATTATATTTATATCATAGTTAAAATTATGAATATTATGTAACCATGATCAATTTAAGAGGACAATATATAAAAAATAAAAACCTAAACGAAAAACAAACCTGTTATTACCTGAAACATGACTTTAACATAGAATTGTTAATAAACATGTAATAAAATTTCATAAAAATCATATATTGTATTATATATAAAATTATAGTTGTATAATAGATTTATAATAGATTTATATTTTTTTATAGTTTTTTTATTGTGTATGATGTAATTTGATACTAAAGGTAATGAATTTCCATATCACTTTTATTTTCTCTGAGACACATGTCATATTCACCATGTGTTTATTTTATGTGGTATACATAATAACCATGAATGTATTTTAATATTATTAGCCTTAAAATTAGTGGTATTTTTATATCCATTGTGGGATCTTTATTTCATTGTTACTTTTATTCAATTTTACCAAAGTGGTAATGGTTTTTTAGTATAATCTAATCATTTATCAAAGATTATTTATCATTATGTTTCCAATGATAAAATATTATGTACCTTATATAAATAAAATCATGAATTTTCTTATACTGTGGTTATTACATGAGAATATAGATTTTCCCTTCATCTTCCCATCTTTCTAAACTCAAGAGTTTAAAATAATGTTTTTAATGAAAAACCGGCTTTAATTATATCTTTTGTCAAAAAACCATTTTCCTTACAAAAACATGTTTTCTAAAAAAATTTTCAAAAATGTTTTTAACATTCTATAAATTGTTTATTGAGAAAATATTTACCCATGTTCAAATTTAGAAAAAAATTAAAAGGAATCTTCTTGTCCTTTTTCAAATAAAGACCATTTGGATTTTATGAATAATGTGAAAAGAATCTTCATTTTAATGTGTATATCATGAATAGAATTTCCCAAAATCATGACCATTATTTACTTTATAGATTTATTTATATATTTTCAAGTTTATTTTAAAATAATTTATTTCCATAATATTTTTTGAATTTTAAATTTTAAGAATGATATTTTCAAATAAAATACAATTTTCTCAAGAAATGTCCCAAGTGATTTTTCTTTCAAAATCATTTTCCATATAAGATTTCATAATTTGATGTTACTTATAATTTACTAAGTTTATCATCCAAAGATACAATTATTATTATTTTTGAATGTTTTATGATTATGATTACATGATGGTTATGAAACCCACTTCATTTCCAGAGGTTATTCTTTTATGAAATGGTAAAATTATTATGAAACCCGTTTCTTTTCCACAGGTTATGTTAGGATGAAATGTTTATGAGGCCCATTTCTTTTCATGGGTTCTGATATGATCAATGTTTTAAGATCTTTTTAAATACATATGAATGATTTTAATTATATAATGTGTGGGACCAAAATCTTTCCCTAATTATTTGGGAAACGATAGATAAATGATGACTAAATATGATATGTGTGAACTTGGTTACATGTTCAAAACATTATGGGTGAACCTGATTAAATGTTCACTAAGTAATGCATGGACCAAAATTTCATGTCCATAAGGCCATGCATAAACCTATTTTCATGTCCATAAGTTTTTGTGAGGGTCTGATTTCATGTCCTTAACTTACTGAGTGATTTTTTTCTAATTATACATGTTCGTAGTTTTATAAGATTATTTGTATTCCAAATATCTATTCCTTATGACAATGTTATGTTCTTATGTTTCATGATATTTGATTTCATTGATATTAATCTCTTATGATCTTCAAAGATTTATGACATGACTAAAGTTTATGATCTATGATTTGTATGGTATGATTTTAAAATGTTATTCTCATGTTCCCATACCCTTATGCTCATTATATTCTGATATCACCGTTGTTTATCTATACTAGGAATTTGAGATCACCCTTTATTATGTTTAATTTCCCTAGGTTATGATTAATGGTATTATGTATGATATGTATAACAATAGGTGATAGTTATGAGGAAAATAGCGGGAGATGAAGTAAATAATTTATGGACCAGTTGTTTATGATTCCAAGTTTTCGAAGGCACCAGACCTAAACAATTGCACCGTGGATCATTATATTATATAATGAATATTTGTCTATTAATATGTAATATTTATGTGTGATAAGATTGGGTATTTACATTTTCTATTAGATCATGCTTTATTCAACCTTTGGAAGCAAGGATGTGAATTTTTTTTGAGATCCCTAGGGATATTTATGAGGATATTTATAGGTATATTTATAAGGATAATTATGAGGATGAGTTAAAGAATATGAAAATGTCCTGTAATTTTAGTAAATAATATATTTAGTTGTTTCTAAGAAATTAAATCCCTATATGGATAAAAAAATTTATGTGGATCTAGCACGGAGATACCTAAGGATAATAACCATAAAAAGGGAACATTGAGATGGACTAGATTGCCACCTAGTGCATGACAATGGGCCTTTCTGCACACATATTTTGAAACTATTGGGGGATATTCTTTTGAAATTCACCAACTCTTTATAAATCATCATGAAGTATTTAAATAGATGACGACTATGTTTGACCTAGGATAATCCTAATGTGTCACAGATTAAAAATAATATGTTATGATTTAAATATACTATAATGGATGTTTCATGATTATGTGGCTCCCCACTATGATTATTGTTTCATACATTAGATTTTTTTTGGGTTTTAGTCAATGGTTGTAACCCATAGAAACCCTATTAAAACCAAGTATGATGGAAAATGAAATTATTTTCACCATGAGTAACCAACTATTATCAGAGCTAGAATAAAAAACCGCATTACTATGCTCATACAAATTTATAAATCCATGAATCATGTTGAAATTTAAAATCAGTAAAATGTGGAAGAAAATTTTGTTCGGCCTTCATGAGGAAATGTCCGCCTTCATTTAGTGATTTCACAGATCCATTAACTACTGATAAATGGATCAGAACTGCTGAAAAGATATTTTCCATTCTCCAATGTTTGGAATATGAAATATTCATTTTGGATGTCTATCATTTTGAAGGGGAAGTAGATCAATTGCATAATATCATCAAGAATACAAGGGAACATGATGAAATTGGCTCTATGGAGTGGGATGAGTTTAAGAGATTATTTTTTAATAAGTGATTTAATAATATTTTTTGAATTAAAATTGGTAATTAATTTCTTGAGTTTAATTAGAAGGATGATGGATCTACTTTCACCCATGAGGGAAATTTAATAGGACTTGTGAGGTAAAATTATAGTATTATTATCCAACCAGAAATTAAGGTCGATGTAGTATTAAATGGATTAAATCCAAATCTCTAAATAGTGTTTTCCATAGGGTACATTAGTAGATATTTGAAAATCATTCATTGTGTTATCAAGGTGGAAATAGAAATTGGATTTACCCATCAATATCAAGGTTTTTTCAAGAAAATGAATACTGGGTTCCATATAAGTTCCAATGATATGTCACATGAAAGGAATAAAAATTTTCAAACTCATACTTTCCAAAATTGTGGGAATGAGAACTTAGGTGAGTTCTTGAAAAGAAAAAGAAGGTGTTTCAAGTGTGATAATCTTATCCATTGAGAAAAGGATTGTAGAAGTGTATTAAATAATCCAATCAATGAAATTAATAGAGGAAGAGCTCATAAGAATGCACTAACCACACTCTAATGTTCCAAATGAAATGTGTATGGGCATTATTCTAGACAATTCTAAAATCCAAAGGTAAATAAGGTTGATAAATGTTGGTAACCTTTTAAGCTAAGAGACAAAGGGAAATCCCCTAAGATCCTTATTTCTAATGAGGGGTGTAATAACAACATGGTTAAAGGTATACATACACCCACTCTAGAACTACTAATGTTTTATTTAACTATAGATCTACACATTATTTATATTTGAAGTGTTTTATAATGGTATCAAGATGAAACCTAAATGATTTGATATAGAATTAGAATTGAAAACCCCTAAAGGTTTGATGATCACATCTCAAGTATATGACTCCTCTCTCGTTGATGTTTATGAGAATTTACATCCTAAAATATTTTCATTCTCTCTCTGGTTGAAATTGATGTTATCATAGGAATGGATTGGATTTTTCTACACAAATACCACATTAATTTCGGATGAAGATAAGTAATTGTTTATATTACAAACCAAACCTATGAGAATCTATCAATGTGATGATATATATGAACTTTAAATGGAAATTACATTCATTGTATGAGTTTTGATTCCTATTCAAAAGGATTCTTATCTCAAATAGTTTGGTATAAAATCAACATCAATGATATGCATATATGGTGGGATATTTTTGATGTATTTCTGGAAGAGTTTCACTGTCTTCCATCAAATCATGAAATTTAGTTTTCATTATAAATTATATATGGTTCCACACCAATTTAATAAACACCATATAGAATCTCCCCATTTTAGTTGTAGTAATTAAAGAATAAATTCCTGAAAATCCTTCAAAAAGATATTTATTTATCCAAGTGTTTCACCTTGGGGTGAAACTATTAATTTTTTAAAGAAAGGTTGATCGATGGGACTCCGAATTGATTATCAAGAGAAGAACAAGATTTCAATCAAGAAAAATTATAATATTCCCCATATTGATGACATATTTGATCAACGATATAGTTTTCAATACTTTTCCAAGACTGATATTCATTTTATATATCATTAATTGAGTTTCAAGAAGAAGGATATACCCAAGATATAATTCCATACAAGGTATGGAAACCATGAATATATATGGATTCCATACATTTTTCTAATTTCCTCGCTGTCATCGTGGATTTAATGAATAGAGTCTCTAGATATTTCCATAATCAATTTTTGGTAGTCTTTATACAAAATATCATAATTTATTTAAATTGAAATGAAGAGCATGAATATCAATTTCTAATTATTATAAGACCCTAAGGAAGAAGAAAATATATGAAAATTTTACAAAGTTTTAATTTTGGCTATAAAAGGTTTCCTTTTTAGGTCACATAATCTCAAGATAGGGTATATCTGTTGGTCCATAAAAAATGAAATCTATTGAATATTGGCCCAGACTAACCATGGTGACTAAGATCTATATTTTTCTTGGTTTATCTTGGTATTATCAATAGTTTGTGTAGAATTTATCATGACTATCTAATCCACTCACTAAGTTAACTTAGAAGGGATCCTAGTTCCTTTGGGAAGATTAGTGTGAGGAAAATTTCATGGAATTGAAGAAAGGATTAGTCAATGCACCTGTTCATATCTTACCCTACATTGGATCAGAGGTTTTAATCTATAGTGATTCATCAAATAAAAGATTGGGATGTGTTCTTATGTATAATTACATGGTAATATATTATGAATCATGAAATTTAAGGTACGTTAGAAAAATTACCCACCTCTTGATTTGTAGTTATTTGCGGTCAATTTTGAATTAAAGTTGTAGAGTCATTATCTTTATGTAGAAAATTATGATATATATACCGATCATAAAATTTTAAAGTATATATTCACATGGAAGTAATTGAATATGTGATAGATAATATTGTTAGATTTGATTAAAAATTATAAATACTCAATACATTACCACCCTTAGAAAGAGAACAAGGTGGTCAATGCTTTGAGTCTAAAGGATCATGATAGCCTATCCATGATGAGGATAAAAAAGATAAAATATTTATGGATTTGAAAAGGATGGATATGGAAATCCTGAAGTAAGGAGATAAATATTATATTTCTCAATTTAATTTTCAACCATTTATCCAAGTGAATATTAATGAGCTTTAGAAGGAATATATGGAGTAACCAAATATGGTTAGAAATGTTCTTTAGTTTAATATTGATAATGATTTAATAATAAGGTTAAATAATCACTTATGTGTTTTATACATACCAGATATAAAAAATGGTTTGTTAGAGGAATATCATAGTTCTTCATTCTCTATTCATCCTAGAATTACAATGATGTATAATGATTTGAAAGAGTATTTATGGTGGGATGGAATGAAGAGATATATCAAAGAGTTGGTATCACAATTCTTGGTATGTTAGAAAGTTAATTATGAGAGATAAAACACTAAGGGGATGTTACATCCATTGAACATATCAGAATGGAAATGGGAAAACATCACCATGGATTCTATTACCGGACTCCCCAAAACATCTAAAGGGCATAAAGCTATATGGGTTGTAATCGATCAACTTAAAGAGTCATCACACTTAATTATTATTAGTGAATATTTCTACTGGATCATATTTCAAGGATAAACATTAATAAAGTTGTAAGGTTTCATGGAGTTCCACATTCCATTAAGTCTGATTGGGATATGAGTTTTACCTCGAAATTCTGGTGGAGTCTTCAATAAGCTCATGATATAGAGTTGATTTTTAGAAATATATATCATCCTCAGAAAAATGGTTAGTCTGAGAGAATAATTTAAAACCTAGAGGATATGTTGAGATCTTTATCTATATATTTTAAATGTTGTTGGTATAAACACCTTCTTATATTTTAGTTTTCATACACCTATAGCTTTCACTCAAGCATTCAGATGGCTCCTTATGAATCCCTCTAAGGAAATAAGTGTAAAACTCTAATGAAATATAATGATGTTTTAAAAAAATATATTAGGGATTGATATAGCTAATGATATGGTCGATAAAGTCATATTAATTCATTAACACATAGGTTTTGTAAAAATTCAATGGAAAGGTTTTGCTGATAATCGCTAGCATGATCTGGAATTTGATGTTAGTGATAAGGTGTTTCTAGGAATTTATCCATGGAAGCAGGTTATGAGATTTGGGGAAATGGGATACTAACACCCACTTATATCAGTTTTTTGGAAATTATTGACCAAATAGGGGCCATGGCTTATATCCCGGTGCTTCCATAGGACCTCTCTCAAGTCCATATTATGGTCTACGCATCTCTCCTGAGAAAGTACATACCTAATCATTTACAGGGACTAAACTCAGAGGTCATACCAATAGAGTAAGGTATTTCTTATGAGAAACAATTATTGGAGATTATATATCATAAATTTAAATTTCTATGATACTAGGACACTCACCAAGTCAATTTTTTGGGGAAAAACCACTCTTTTGATGAAGCTATGTGGGAACCGTAGGAAATGATGAGACACAATTATCCTTAATGTTTATATCAGAGTGTTGAATATTGAGGGTGAAATTCATTTTAAGGGTGGTAAAATGTAACACCATGAGTTTTAATTAGTTATTATTATTGAATAAATTCAATTTCTTTGATATCATATGTCACAAGCAACACTGATTTTAACTTGTGTTACACATGATGCTGACTTTTAACGCACCATGATAAATTATTCATATTATTATTTAAATACGAATGTTATAACCTAAATTTTAAACTTAGTGATATGAATAATAATAAAAAAATTTAAAATATTAATTTTAATGGTTTCATATGAATAAGAGATATTGATAAAGAGGAACATATTTTTTAGAAATGAATTTATATGTTTTAAAAATACTATTTTTTCAAAAAATGTTTTTATTATTTTTTGTAAAAATTTAAAAAAATTAATATTTGAAAATTTTGATTTAAAAAAAAATATTATTTAAATCAACATTTCGAAATTATATCAGGGTAATTTTTTGATAATTTTAAAAAAAAGTTGATTTTTTCAATGAATAGTGAATAATACTAGTTTTTATTAAAAATGATCATTTATATTAATGCTTTTTAAACCTTAAAATTTATTTTAATATGCGTTTAAAAGAAAAATTAGTAAAATTATACATCTATTAATCAAATTTTGGTCAATTAAATTAAATTAATTTTTATTTTTGATATTAAATATTTCTCGACTTGTGAAATTTTCTCTTTGAAAACCAAATTTCTCATAACATCTACGGGTTTAATGTTAAAATTAATTATGCCAATTCTATGAGTAGAATCTGGAAAAATCTATTAAATATTTGGAATTATTATAATATTTATTATCTAATACTTCTAATTTTTTTTATCATAATGAATAGTAAAAATCATAAAAATTAATTACCACATTTTAGGTGAAAATGGGTTTACTGGGGTGTTAAAATAAAGGATAATGGGTAAAATAACCTAGAAAATTGTATAATGACAATTTTTTGATCATATTTTAGCCTTATCACATATATTGTTTGACAATGGCCCATTTGGGATCCTTTTGTCATGTGAAAAACATGGGTACACCATTTTCTTTCCAAAAATTAATACTATTCCACTCACCTCACTTATAAAAGGCCACCCACTGTCCTCTCCTATTCACACTTCCAAAAACAATTGGTTCACAAAATAAACACCCACAATAACTTACTTACTTAAATCCTCTCATCCTTGAATTCTTATTTTTATCAGAAATCCAGTCTAATAATACTTTTGGTAAAAACTAAAAGAAGTTGTCTGAAGAAGAGGAAACATCCCTAACCGTGCATTTTATTTTATTTCTTTCTTAATCTCTGTAAATTATTATTAAAACATGATGATATAATATCATTAGTATATTACATATACTTATATGTTATTCTATTAATTTAATAACCTAAATCCCTCTACTCTTCTACCAAAATTGGATATGAAATCATCATTCATGTGTATAGAGGAATACCGCATCGTGAACCGATGTTATTCATTTTCCATCCCACCTATCATGGATGGATATAATAATGGATTAAATTTTAAAATATTATATTATTATATTATTATACTTATTCAACTATTATATCACTTATACCTTCTTAATTTCCATTACGTGGGAATATGATAACGTCGCTTCTATGTACGACGAACTACTACACCGCGAAGCGATGAAATTAGTTCACGCTTTACAAAGAGGGTAATGAGTTTTTTTTAATGAAAATAAATTATATATATGAAAAAATGATTTTATAATGGTATTATATTATTGAAATTTATTTTTTTCAATACATCGAAAAAATGGAAAAAATGTTCATGCGTACGTACGACCTACTGGCTCCGTGAACGGTTTATATCATTTTCTATCTCTAAAATTTATAGATTACTCTAAATTAATTTTTAATTAATATATATGATATTTATATCTTGTTTTAAATTATTTATATCATGTAACAATAATAAAATTAATAGGACCAAAAATAAAAAATCAAAACTTACTTGAAAAACAAAGTATTTATTTCTCAAAAAGGGAATTTAACATGAGAATATAAATAAATGGGAAATGAAAGATCATAATCAAATCATATATGGTATGATATATTTACATATTGTTATATACTATATTATTAATAAAATTATATTTATTATACATTAGGTTTCTATGTGTACAAAGGAAGTGGAGTCTTAAGGTAAGGAATTTTCGTGACACATTTATTCTCTATGAGATACATTTTATATTCACCATGTGTTTATTTTATGTGTGGTATATACTTCCCAAGAATGTAATTTATGATTAATTTACTCAAAAATATTTGGATTTATATATCCATTTTAGGATCTTTATTTCACGAGGATTACAATTCAATGTTAGAAAAGTGGTAATGGTTTTATGATACAATCTCATTATTTATAAAAATTGTTTATGATTATGTTTGAAATGATGAAATATTATAATCCATATATAAATAAACTAATTAATTTTATTATTTTATTTTTATTTCATGATAATAAATTTCTTCCATTCATCTTACTCTCTTTATTTGCTCAAAACTTCAAAATAATGTTTTTAAGAAAAATCATTTTTATTTGTCTCTTTCGTCGAAAAAAAATTTTTCTTCCAAAACTATATTATATAAAAATGTTCTAATTTTTTTAAATTATATAAATGAATTATTAAATAATTTTTTACCCATTTTTTAGGTTTTACAATTTTTTAATGGGAAATTCATTTTGTTTTCCAAATAGTGCCCATTTGGTTTTTACAAAAAATATAAAAGGTATCATTGTTTTAACGTGTACTACAAAAAATGAATTTATCAATGTAATGGAAATTATTTTATATGAATAATATTATATAAATTTTAAATTTTATTTACAAAGAAAATTATTTCTAGAATATTTTATGAATTTAAAATTTTAAAAATCTTATTTTCAAATAACAGATATTTTTCTCAAGAAACATTCCAATTGATTTTTCTTTCAAAACCATTTTCTATATAAGATTAAAACCTTTGATATTAATTTTTATTTAGTAGGTATATTATCCAAGGATACCATTATTATTATTTAACAAAATGGTTTATGATTATGATGACATGGTGCTTATGAAATCCTCTACTTTTCCATGAGTTATTTTTTTGTTGAACTGATGAAATGATTATAAAACATGTTTCTTTTCCATAGGTTATATTATGATGAAATGATTATAAAACCCATTTATTTTCTTGGGTTCTAATATGATTAATGTTTTATGACCACTTGGAACACACATATATAATTTCTTTATGTGATAGGTCGGACGTATATCCCCTCCAATGAATTGGGTAAAGATGGATAAGTCATGAGTAAATATAATGAGTGTGAACCTAATTACATGATAAAAATGTAATGCGTGAAGATGATTAAATTTACAAAGTGTTATGAATTGAACTATCTTTCATGTCCATAAGTTTGACGATGGACCTGGTTGTATTTTAATAATTTTATGAGAGGGCCTGACTTAATTTCCTTAACTTAATAATTGACCTCGTTTATAATTATACATGTTCAAAATGACATAATATTATGTGCAAAACAAAAATATATTCCTTATTACAATTTTATGTTCTCATGGTATATATTCTTTTATTTCATTATGACTCCTATCTTATTAACTACTAAGAGTTTTTCCGTGATCCAAGTTATTGATCTATGATATACAGGGTGCGATTTTAAAGTGTTATTATTATTTTATCATACCCCTATATTCATTTTATGTTGATATCCCCCTTATTTACCCTTAATGAGCATCTAATATCACCTTTTCTTATGTTTTCTTTCCCAAGTTTATGTTGAAATCTGTAATGTATGATATGTCTAAGAAGGGTGCCAGTTATGAAGAACATAGTGGGAAACGATGTATCTTACTTATGAACCATTTATTTATGTGTCCAAGTATTCAATGGAAGTAGACCCAAAAGATTATAAAATTTATTGTTATGTATTTTAATGAATATTCCTCTATTAAGATGTAATATTTATGTATGAGAAATTTGGATCATTTAAATTATTAGGAACTTAAAAATATCATTATTAAGAACAAGTGTCCACTACACTATATTAATGATCTGTTTGATCAACTACGAGGAGGTCTAAATTTTCCTAAGATTGATCTTCCATATCTATATCATCCTCTAATGATTAAGAAAAAGTATATACCCAAGAAAACCTTTTGTATGAGGTATGGTCATTGTGAATTTAAATTAATTCCATTTGGACATACCAATGATCTTGATAACTTCATGGATTTAATGAATAATGTCTATAGATATTACCTTGATTAGTTTTTTGTAGTCTTTATATATGATATTATTATATATTTAATGAGAAAGAAATATAATGAAGAACATTTGAAAATTGTGTCGAGGACCTTGAGGAATGAGAATTTTTATGCTAAATTTACCAACTGTGAATTGTTTCTTCAGAGAGTTTCATTCATAGGATATATATTCTCAAGTCAGGGTATATCAGTGGAACCTTCAAATACATAAGTCATTGAGTAATGTCCTAATCCAATAATAGTAACCAAAATTATTAGTTTTCATAGTTTAATTGGATAATATGGATGCTTTGTGATATATTTCTCGTGACTCTCTAATATAATCACCATGTTGACTCAAAATGGGGATAATTTATTATAAAAATATGAATGTGAAGAGAGTTTAAAATAAGTGAAGATAAGGTTTCTTAGCACAACTATCTTCATAGTATTCATACTTAGAGAATGGTTTGTCATATTTACTGATGTATAAAATAAGGGACTATGAAGTTTACTTATCCAGAATGATGTGGTGATAGAATATTCCTCCCTCCATTAAAAAATTCATGAGAAAATTTATCCAACTCATTATTTGGAGTTGAAAGTGAAAATTTTTGGATTCAAGATATCAAGGTAATATCTATATGGTGTAAGGTATGATATAAATATACTAATCATAAAATCATTAAGTATATATTTACACAGAATGTGTTGAATATGTTAAAAATATTATGGTTTTAGTTGATCAAATATTTTTATTTCTCAATATAATACCACCTTAGAAAAGCTAAAAGGGTAGAAGTTGCTCAGAATAAAAATAATCATGCTAGTTTATCTATGATGAGGATCACAAAGGATCCAATATTTCTATATTTTTAAAGGATGGATCTTGAAATCTTTAAGTAAGGGGGAAAATATTATCTTTTTTTAAATGAGTGTTCAACCACCTATCCAAGTGAATATTAAAGAGGCACTAAAGAAATATTTTTAGCTACAAAAGAAGTTCTAAAATTTTCATAAGTTAAACCTTGATTATAATAGAATGATAAGGTTCATGAACTGTGTATGTGTTCCTTCCATACCAGATTTTATGGAGATATTGAATGAGGCTTATAAATTATCATTCTCTATTAATCTAGGAAGTAAAAATATATAAAAAAATTTAAAAGAGTATTTCTTGAGGGATATAATACAAATATATATCATAGATTATGTATCTAGGTGCTTGGTATGTCATAAAGTTAAGTCTAAGAGAAAGAAGTACAAGTGGATATTACGACCATTACCCATACCATAATGTAAATGGGAAAACATCACCATGATTTTGTAATTGAAGTCCTCAAAACATCTAAATGATATAATTCTATTTTGGTTTTCATAAATCTCTGTACTAATTCAACACACTTCATTGGTATTAGAGAATATTTCTCTCTTGATCAGCTTGTGAGAATATACATTAAGGAAGTAGTAAGATTGTAAGGAGTACCACATTATATTGTATCTGATCAGGATCTGAGGTTGACCTCAATGTTTTAGAGAATAATTTAGTAGTATCTAGATATAGAGTTGTGTTTTAGTATTCTATATCATCTTTAGATATATGGTTAGTATTAAAGAACCATTCAAACCTCAGTGGATATACTAAGGTCTTGTTCTATGGATTTCAAAGGTAGTTGGGATAAACACCATCCTTTAATAGATATTTATTACAATAATAGCTTCAAATGGATAATCTAGATGGATACTTATGAATAACTTGATGTAAATAAGTTTATAAATCCAATGTACATGGATTAATTTGGAAAAATAAAGAAATTGGGACTTGTACTAGATGAGTAAATTGCGAAAAAAACTTAGTATCATTCAACAACACATAAGGGTCACTCAAAGTGGAAAAAAAGATGTGATGTTTGGAGTAGTTGTGAAGGTGTTTCTGTGGATTTCTCTATGGAATAAGGTTATGAGATTTAGAAATAAAGGAAATCCAAGCCCTATGTATATTGGCCCCTTTGAGATTCTTGATCTAGTAGGTGCAACTGCTTATTGCATCAAACTTCCATTAAACATATATAAAAATCATGATGTGTTCCATGTATATATTATGAGGAAGTAAAAACCCAATCCTCCACATTTACTAAATTCGGAGTTCATACGATTAGAGCATGACCTTTCCTATGAAGAATAACTAGTAGAAATATTAGATCATAAAACAGTTCTACACAAAAAGAATACTCACCTGGTTAAATATCGCAGGAAGATTCAAAAATTTGAAGGATCTATAAAGGAAATTTTGATATAAACAGTTGAAAATTAGTCTATAGTTAATTTTTGAATTATTTTGAAAATATTATTTTTCAATTAGTAGTAAAAAATACAAATTTTTAATAAAAATTTTCTTAGCATTTAAGTCATGAAAAAAGATAAATTTTTTATTAAAAAGGTTATAAAAGTAAAATTCGATAAATTATTTTATTATTAATAAAATTTATAACATTTCAATCAATTTTATGTTTATATTTTTTTTAAAAACATTTAATACTTAAGAAAAAAAATTTCATTGGAAAAATACTTTTTTTCACATTTGAAGGTCAAATTTTCAATTAAATTATCCCAATTAGATGAATTAAATTTGATAAAATAGATCCCATATTTTAAATAATAATAATTAATATTAGTTACTAAGTTCAACATAATTTTGTTTCATAATGAATTCTAAAAACAGTAAATTTGTTTATCGCGATTAAGGTTAAAAGAAGTTTATTACGGGTTAAAAAAAGTTAAGGGTTAAAATAACCTAAAAATTTATCAAAATTATCTTTTGAGGAAATATATTAACCAGATATAATCTAATATTCTAGAAGTGTCTATGATCCATTTGGTGTGAATAAGATATTATTATTTTTTATTCTTTTTTAAAATTCCTTATGTGTCCTCTCCCCCACTTATAAAAGAAAACTTCCTCTCCTATCCTCTCCACACGTGAAGAGAATATTGGTTCAATCAATGTCTACTTTAATATTTTCATTAAATCAGTATCCATGACCTAGAGTCCCTATTTTGATCATAAAACCAATATGGGAAGTCTTTAGAAATAAACCTAAAGAGGTTGTCCGAAGAAGAGGCATAGTTCTTAACCATGAATTATCATTTTATTTCTCCTTCTACCTCTTTAAAATAATACTAAAATATGTTGAAATAACAACAAAAATATATTACATATACTAATATGGTATTTTATTAAATTTATAACTAATATCCAACTCTTTTTACATCAAATGGGAAAAAAACAGTCGATTGTGTGTACAAAGGACTACTGCATCGTAAACCGATAAAATTTATTTTCCATCACAACATATATCTGCTATATATAAATGATATATTTAATGTATATATATATTATATTTATTAAATAATAATACATATGACTTTATAATGTCACATTTACCTTCTTACCTTCTAATATTTTTGAAAACGATAGTGTTGCACATGCGTATGTGTGGACGACCACCTCCACGATGTGATGCGATTCCTTTTTCATTTTCTTTTGAAAAAGATAGTAATAAGAATATATTTAATGAATATATATGAAATATGTGATATAATAATTATTATGTAAATTTTAATTACAATTTACCTTTATTTATTCCATCCGTTAAAAAATATAAACAATGTTTATGCATATGTACGGCATACCGTCTCCATGAATGGTATAATTCATTTTTTATGTATATAAATTTAATATATTAATGAAAATAAATATATAATGAATATATATGATATTTATAGAATTATTACAATTCTAAAATTTATGGAACCAAGATCAAATTACAAGGACCAAAACTACTGACCCAAAGCATACATGAGAAACAAAGTAGTTATAATCAAGAATAGTTATTTTAACAAAGAATTGTTAATAAAAAGGTGATAAAAGGTTATAAGTAAATAATTTATGGTATGATATACATAAGTATGGTTATATAATATATAAATAATAATAATTTTATATTTATTATATATAATTTTTGAATATGTACACATGAATTCAAACCTGATGAAAGAGTTTATTTCACAATCTCATCATTATCCAAGAATGCAAATATTTAAGTCTTTATTGGGAGTATTATTTGATATTTCTATATTAAACCCAATTTATTTTTATTCTACTATGGTTATTTCTATAAATTAAATGTGTAACTTTCATTTTCCTCTCTTTAAGTACTCAAGATACCGAAATAACGGTTTTAAGGAAAACTAACCATATATTTTCTACTTAGTCAAGAATATTTCTCTTTAATTACCAAATGTTTATTAAAATTTATCAAATATTGTTTTTACCATTATAAAATGATTTGTTAATTAAATTTTACCCTTTTTTTTACCAATTTACCATTTTTATGAAGGAAAATCACTAATTTTTTTGAATAAGGTACATTTTGACCTTTTTATAAAAGTGTGAAAAAGATAAATTTTTATTTTTTTTAACTTATAAAAAATGAATGAAATTTCACATAATCATGAAAACTAATTTATTTAAATATTCCTTTAAAATTTTACAATCTAACTTTAAAATAAAAAAATTTCCTTAATATTTTGGAAATATTTTTGACTTTAAATAAGTGATTTCAAAATAAAAATGGTATTTTCCTAAATACATTTTCCAGTGATTTTTTAATAGATTTTCCTATATCTCAACAACATTTGTTGAATATTATGCTGAGAGCATATTGTAATAATACCATACACTATATTTCTCTTTATGGTTTATGATTAGTTTGAATGGGAAAAAAATTGATTTTTTTATATGCTCATTCTTCCAATATAGATAGTTATTGGTTTTATGGAATGTTGATTAATTTTTTTTATTTAGACATATGATAAATGCATTATATCTACTAATTGATTGGTGGGGGCCATAATTACATAGCCCCTTGATGCATCTGTAGGCCTCACAAGACAAACTAGATTTGGTATTAGGTTGAGGCTTTACCCATTTTTGTAAGATATCTTGGAACATGGACAAAATACTATGTTTTAGATGACTAATATTATGCATTCCATAATATAAAATACTTTATTGATTCCCATGTGATTATTTATCAGTTATAATATCCATTTATAAGTTTCAATCATATGTGATTATTTATATAGAATTATTTTATTATCATTTACTTATTTCATATTATTCATTCCTTATCTACTTTCACTATATGAATACCCTTACCGAGCATCTAAGATTATCCCATTTTTATGTTTCATTTACCTAGGATTATAAGAAGTGTGTTATGATTATATATAGGTATATTCTAAAGGGAATAATGTTGTGATAAGAAAACACTATGATCTATTTTATGATTTCAAATGTTATGTTTAATTCAAGTATTTATCATGTTTTATAAGAATACTGAACTATCAAGTCCTTCAGGATGAAACTCCTTATATCTAGCACCAATGTAATAAAATAGCTACAAGCTCTAGGATACTAGGGTTTGGGGTTTTACAATATGTCTCTAATTTGAAAATAAATTTAATTAATTTGATTTATATTGATAAAAAAACATACAATTACAAAGGTGAAGGTGGAATTTTAAATGATAATAAAGGATCACTTATTGTGCTGAAAGGGTAGAAAAAATTTGGAAGGATATATATTCTTCAAGGTTCAACTATTATCAGTGATGTAATTTTTTCTACTATTTCTTTATTTGATGATGGTATTTCCCAATTATGGTATATGTCATAGGATTATTTGAGTCAAAATGGAATGATTGAATTGACAAGGAAAGGTCTTCTTGATCTTGAAGGTATCAAATATTTTGAATTTTGTGAGCACTATATATTTGGGAAGTATAAATGTATTAGCTTCAGAAATGGTAATAATAATTCAAATGGAACACTTTAAATATAAAAACTCTAGTTCATGTGATTATACCCTTTGGATAATTTATATAATATGTTATATTCCATTCATGGAGTTTTCTGAGAATTTTGGGTTTTGTTTAGCCATGATGTTGATATATTAAAAACAACAAATATATTAACTTATGCACACAAAAAATATTAAAAATAATGGATTATATCATAAATATAGTCTCATATGAGAACAATGAGACCGCCGTTTAATATGGAATGTGGTTTTTAACCTAGTCACAATATAAAGTATATTCCCATTGTACCTCCGTTCGGTGAAAATTTACATAAAGATAATAGAGGAATTTCATTAATTAAATTAAATAATTAATTTAATTATTTAATAAAATGTTATAAAGCTAGTAATGCTATATATAATCCCTGTTATGATAAATCTCTAGAGTTTACCATATAAACCTAAGATTCTAGATAGTGGGCGACATAGTCAATGTAGGGAGAATCATCGACAAACAAATAAGGGAGGTTCATGGATCGACACGAAAAATCATTTGGAACCATCATGGAGCACTAAAGTGGATTTTTTCATTTTCAGTGATTGATCCATGTTGAGGTAGGGATTTATTTTTTTGGATTTACTAACTTGTTCATCGGATTTTATTTTTTCACTCTTTACTTGACTATGTATTATCATTATAAGTTCCTTCTTATTAGAGGTTCTAGATGCATTTATTATTATTTTTTTTTACATTCTACATTAGTTTGGTGTGTGTAGAGATATATGTACATGTGTATAGGTAAATTAAACTATGTCCTTCTATATGTGCGATATTTCTCTATGGTGGTAGTCAATAGCCCCTAGAATATTAGAGGAGGGATTGGTGTGACACCCTAGACTTACTTCCAACCAAGAAGGCCCTGGTTGGCTAGGTCATGTTAGAGTGGTATCAAATATGGGTTCTGATCCTATTCCCAAGAGAGGTACTGAAATATAATATAAGTAAGATTCACCTCATCAAGGGTGATCATTTTATTTTCATGGGTCATGGTTAAATAGAATTTTTAAAACCTCATAATATTTCCTGGTAGCTGAACAGAGTTGTCTCTCAAGAAGTAGGGTTTGGGAGTTTCACTATTATAGAACTTAGGTATTTTCAGTTTTTAATGTTTTTAAATTGATAAATTATAAGATCTGATATTTTTTTTGGATAAAATTAATTATAAATAAAATAAATGAATAAAACATGAAAAAAAGATCATGAAGAAATAAAAGAGGTCCTAAGGTAAATTATTGTGGATTGGACAATTATTTAAAATTGTTGTACTTCTCTTAAATCCATGCACATATGAAATATTATTCATCCATGAACCCTACACTATTTTACTTATCTATTAAAGAATATACTCAAGGATATATTAAAAATACCAAGAATCTCATATATTCTCCCCAGTGAAAGGGTACGAAAACTCCTCAATTGAGTTAATAAGATTACCCACTCACCTAATGGAATTCACGTACTATTCTCCCAATAAAATAACATGACTCCTATATTATTAAGTGTGATTTGAATATAAAGAGACATTTAAGTGTAGAAAGAAGAGGGGTTCTTCTGTATTAATGGAATATGGAATTTAGACCACCTCCACCACACACCATAATCACTATGACACCATAATATTAGGTAAATAGAGTGTGAAATTTAAGCAACAAACCTTAGTGTACCACTATGATTACCCTCATACCAATTAAAATGGTTTAGTAATCTATGTTTATTGATATTGAAA
Organism: Viscum album; assembly: GCA_963277665.1. Classification (NCBI taxonomy): domain Eukaryota; kingdom Viridiplantae; phylum Streptophyta; class Magnoliopsida; order Santalales; family Viscaceae; genus Viscum; species Viscum album. Next base: position 1,552,848,312 of record OY728155.1, on the reverse strand, counting down.
TCACTGGGATGTCATAGCAGCGAGAAACCCAAATAAAATAGGGTAAGAGAATAACACTATGAATATAGAATGAATATATTTATAATGAACATGTATTAAAATCTATAGATGTTGAATTTAATTATATTCAACAGATGCTAAATACTTCTATGTGGTGATGTGGAAAAATATTTATAAGAAAAAAATATATTCTTCCTCATTCTTACATTCATTTTGAAATCTTAGTGAGTTCATTCTCTAGTTAGATGATTTTTATTTTCCTTAACTTCAATGGTTATGATCAATTTCATTCAGATCAATTTCTCCACATTTTTGAGTCCATAAGTATTTGAGAATATTCCCCAATGGATGTGATTATTTATATTGGAGAGTATTAGAAATTCATTTTTTGACTCTAGGCTTGAGTGAAGTTGTGATAAAATATTGCACTTGGGATATTTCTGGTGAGATCAAGCCTAAACATTACTTTTTTCCATTTATAAAAAATGTAGTGCCCTTGTGAATTGTATGTTGGTGGTTGCGTCCTGTGATTGTCTTCATTTGAATTTTTTTAGTATGTAGTTTTCAGTTTTCTTCGGTGAAACTTCCTTGAAATTGGGGATCTCTAAGGTCTTTCCAATTTTCAATGTACACAGAAAAAATATAGGAAAAAATATTTTATCAATCTCATTCATGAATTTAAACAGTGAAGTCGTAACTATGGGTTTTATTTATCCATCGAGTTTCATGTGTGTCTTGGGGATCATCTCCTACCACCCAAATATGATTTTGAAAGCTTCAGTGTTATTGTTATACATTCCATAGGCATATGTTGGTATTTAATAGGCAGTATGTAGAATTCATTTGTTCATGGGTACAATTATATTTTAATAGGGTATCATTGATCTTCTTCAATGAGATTTCCAAGGGATTTTTTTCAAATTTAACTATGTGTATTAGGTTTTTTATTTCATAACATAGGGAGGGTGGATTTAGGATATCTAATTTAGAGGATATTCAAAATTGAGTTCTAGTGGTTTCTTCTTCAATGGAATGAGTTTTCTTTTTCAGATGGGAGGTATGTTCATCTTTGGATATATGTAGATCTATAATCAAGGAAGACCTCAACTATTGACATCTTATTACTTGTTTGGAGGTCATATCATGACATATATATTATTTAGAGGTGATGTGTGTTCTACTTATTCAATGATTTTATGATTCTTTATTTTTGGAATTGGTTATCTTCCTAGTTTACTTTGATCTTTGATTCATCTTCATCCACTCAAGAGATTCAGATATGTAATGTGGAAAGACTTGTAGTCACTTGTAAATTAGATTCTCTAGATATCATGGGGGAGTAGAAGGGAAGGTGGTTGCTTAAAAATATTAGGAACTGTCACTTATGTGACCATGGATATGTAGTATGACTAAGGAAACGATGTGTGGTCACTTGGTTAGATTTTTTATGGTAAATTTCACTACCATGAAGTGACTTGAGGTCACTATACTAACCATGAGAGTGTGATCAACTTTAATTAATTTCTTGTTCATGGTCACTTCAATTTTATCTTGTAGTGACTTGGGAATTTACATGTTCTCAATTTCCAAAACTTGTAGTTATTTGGTGGGAAAAGTCACTTAAGTGACCTTTCTTCCTTTATATAGTAACTTAACCCATCACCATATTTACAAAATATATTTCAAAAACACACACACAAATACACAAAAAAAATACACAAACACAAACACAGATATATAAGAGTAGATTTTTTTCTAAAAAAATTTCAATTAATTGAATCACATCAAATCTAGTCAATTAAATTTTAACAAAAATCTGAATTCATTTCTATCCAATTAAAAAATATATTTGTTTTTTCAAATCAATTTTTTTTCATATCATAAAAACCAATTTTACTTCCAAATTAAAAATTAGAATTCGAAAAATAAATTCGTTTATGTGTTTTTGTTTAATTCCATAAATATTTGAAATAATTAAAACTCTAAAATTAATACAGTTAAGAATTCAAATCCAAATTAAATATTTTTAATTTTAAATTCAAATATAGAAATCAATTTCAATTTTAATTTCCTAGATTCTTTATTAGCCGAAAAATTAATAAATCATTGAATATAATTAATTTTTTCCTATTATAAATTAATTAAGGAATTATAAAAGGTCATAAACGTCAATATTTTACTCGGGGTTTGATTGAATTGGGTTTTAATTATTATGAAAACAAGAATTGATTTTTAAATTTTCAACTCACATAAATCCCTCAAACTTGATCTATTATACTCCTAAGAAATTTTATCATTGAATTAAATTAATTCAAAAAGAAAAAATATGAAAATTTCATCCCACCTAGATCTAAATATATTATCTAGAAATTAATTAAAACAAAAATTCATCCAATTTTTGAATTATCATGCTTTTTCTATGAATTAAACCACAACATTATTTCAATCCAATAATGTTCCAAGTCTAAGAGTAGATCTTATTAGATTTATATGAAAGAAAATTTTTAACAATAAACACTTCCATTTATCCCTCTCATAATTTCCCAAACCAATGTTTACTTTTACACTTCATTTTTATAACTAAAATGATTTTTTATAAGTCAATTTTCCCATATATCATTCTAGTTCAATATTCCCTTCATGAAAATTAATTCTTTTTTAACTACTAAAAACTTATTAAATAGTTTTTGAATTTTCCTTATCTATATATGTTCAATAAACTATAAAAATAACTAATTAGAATATATACATACGAATTAAACACACACACCGAGTGTCTAATTTCTTAGAAATTTACCATGGGATCCCAATTTCCATTTTACTTCAAGTTAAAAAGACATATATTTATTTCTTTTGCGTTGTCTCTCTATAGTTTTATTTTTCACATAGGTCATGTTTCTTGAGATTAAGTTCAAAACGTCTAGTGAATTCATGTTATAATTTTGATTCCATAGAAATATTTTCCGTCACACCCCTTTATAAGGTCTAAGACCAAATATTCATAAAAACAGTGACCAATCCATTCAATAATCATTTATTCCTCACAATTTTTAGAACTAGTGAATTCTAAAACATAGCATGTTATTTTCAAACTATGTAGGGGAAAATGAATTTTACTAAAGGTCTGAAAAATCATAACAAAAAATAAACCAAATCTATGCCTCTACCAAATTTATATTCATAGTGTTCTTTAGGGAGTAGTTTATTCCTCATAGGTCCCAATACATCTTTATCTTATTCTTCCACTACTTGGGTGTTCTTATACTGACTTTCCCGGAATGGATGCATATATTGTGGTTAAAAATTATGAATCTTCCAATTTTTTCAACGTTTTTCAAACATTGGTGTCTTCATCCAATGAATATTTCCACATATTATCAAAAAATTCTTCGTACAACTCTTATTCTTCATTATCCTATGTAGGTGAAAATATTTCCAAATTAGTTGTTTTTTAAGAAAGGAAATAAAATTGTAATTCATGAAATTTTTATTGAAATTCAATCAAGGTAAGGAAATATCCATCAATTATTTCACCTTTTTATTATATTTTTTTAATAAATTGAACTATATCGTGATATTCTACTAGAATTATCAAGGATAGTAGTGAACCGTAAAACTTCTCTTTGTCATTTGAAACACTAGGGAACCCTACTGATAATGAAGTTTCTTCTCAAGGGAGTAGTTTATCATCCAGTTAATCTTGAATATATTGATTAATGTTTAGATGGAAGTATTTTAAAATTAAATCTACAATCTTAGTTGGTATCTACAATGGTTCTTCCATTCCTGATACAAAGTGGTGTTAAATTACTCCTCTTACATATTTATCATCCATTACCTACACTTAACTTCATAATTTTCTTTCTATAGCATAGGGGACGTCATAAGATCACTTATATTCAATAAAATAAGAGAAATAAAATTTCATTAAATAATATTCCTCGATGATTTGAAATCTTAATTCCTCTTTAAAATGAAGTACCATAGGGAAACCGAGTTTAGGGGTGGACAAGGATACTTTTTACTCTCCTTCAAGATCTTGAAGTCCCACCTCCACTACTATTCTTATAATAAGTGGGGACTTTAACTCTGTTTCTTCTTTTTCTACCTCCTTATAGTATTATTCTTATTCTTGTTCCATTGGATACTAACAACTATATTTGAGTTCATAGAGAAATTTATTCTTTCATCTAGGCCAAGGGGTGGGGGGGTTCTTCCTCTTCATCCATCATTGGGGAGACATTGTTGAGAAGATGCAGTTTATATATCAAATATTGAATCTTATTTTTATTAATCTATTATTCTTGGATTCTTCCCCATACAAGGTAGTATTGAATTTGGTTTTTTGTGTGGTTATTCTCCTAAATAAGCTATGGAATATATGGAAAGACAAATTGGATATAAAATAAATGAGAAATTTTTGAGTTCAAAACTAATTTGTTTTTTAAAATTTATTGAATCTTGGAAAAAATCTATGATCTATCATATAAAATGGTCACCCTTTACTTCTTGTCCTAGAGTGGAGTGAATTGGTAAATAAAAAATAATAAAACACTAATTATAGTTGTGCTAAAAATAGTGAATAATCGAACCCTACTCCTTGTAAATAGATGAAAATTTATCATGTGGTTGTCGTGGGCCATGGTAAAATAAAATTTTGTAAATATATTAATATCACCTAGTGGATGACTAGTGTTAACTATAAAGAAGTATGTTTTTTTGAGTTTCTATATCCTAGCACCAGTGTACTGTTTTAAAATATTTTTCAAGTGAGAAATCTGGATATGTGATGTTCATTTGGTTTTTTAATAAAATTAATTGGAAGAAGAATAAATTAACAAAACATGAAAAAAGTTTCAAACTGAAATCAAGGAGTTACTAGGGTGAATTATAGTGGGTTGGATCATTATTTTCATTTTCTTCTATGTCTCCAAACCTAATGAAAAAACTCAATATCATTCATCCATTCACCTTCTACTGTTTCTATTTACTATAAAACCACCAATCTACTCATACATCCCTTAAATAAACCAAAAATATCCTATATTATCATCATTTAATTTCTAAACACACTACTCAATTGAGTGAATGAACATTCATACTCACCTAACAATAATTATGTATCATTCTATAATTCAAATAACAAGACTCCACTGGAATAAAGTGTGGTCTAAATAGAGGGAGACATTGAAGCATAATTAGTAGATAGGAGAATAAGTATTTATGAAATGTGAAGCTATGGTTTCCTCCTCTAAACATTATCTTCACTACAGTACTATAACTAGAGAGATATAGAGGTATAAATTTAAGCCTAAAATCCATCGCACAAAAGTGATTCCCCTCATACCTCCGGCAATGGGTTAGTTATATATGTCCATAAATATTGAGATCTATTTTACATATCATAGTTGAGAAATATGAATAATATAGGGATAATATAACATGATTAATAGAGAATGAAATGAATTATATTTTAACATGTACTAAAATTCAGAAATATAGAAATTAATTACCATCATTAGATATTGAATACTTCTATGTGGATAAGAGGAAAAATATTTATAATCCAACATAGATTATTCCTAATTATTGATATTATTGTTGATACTTAGAGAGTCCACCCATCACTCAGATTATTTCTGTATATGTAGATTCAAATTTCATGATCAATTATGTTGAGATAAATTTCTTCCCATATTCAAGTCCATACGTCTTTGAGAATATTACCCATGGTATGCATTTTTGTGTGTTAGAGAGTTGTTTAAATTCATTATTTGAATTTGGGCCTCATTGAATTTTGGATTCAATATTTTACTTGTCCCATGTCTGGAGAAATCAGGTCGAGACATTAATTCTTTCCATTTAGAAAAATAGTTGGGGAGAACTTTAAAATTTTATACGGATGGTTGCTGACATGATTTTCTTATTTAGAATTTTTTTTGAGTATGAGGTGTGAAATATTATTTATAGTTAAAACCTCAACATTGGTTATCTATATGAATTCTTCAGGATCTAGTCTTTAAAGAAAAAAATATATGAATGAATAAAAAGTTACCAGTCCCATTCTAGAATTTAAATAGGGTAAAATTTTTTTTGGGTTTTCTTCATTTGTTGAGTTTCAACAGTGTCTCAGGGATCATCTCCTTTGGTGAAACTATAGTTTTGAAATCTTATTGAGGGAATCAACTATATTCCATAGTTTTGGATCAGTATTCAATAGGAATAACATCGACTTCTTTCACTCATGGTTCCAATCAAATTTAAATAGAACAACATCAGCATACTTTAACAAGTTTTTCATGGGATTCAGTGTAAATTAAAATGGGTGGATTAGGTTTTATCATTCATGGTACAATGATGGAATCTTAAGGATCTTGGATTCAAAAAAATATTCAACATTGGGTTCGAACAATGGCTTCTTCAATGTCATGAATTTTCTTTTTAGATGGGTGGAATGTTCATCCATTGGTATTTGTAGATCTAACATTAATGTAGCGGTCCATTCATGGAATCTTATTCCTTGTTCAATGGTTGGATCATGAAATAACTCTTCTTCATATTTGGTTTGAGTTTAATTTATTAAATGTTTTGAGTTTCTTTATTCTAGGAATCATTTGTCTTTCTGATTCATAGTGAGGCTCAGTTCAACTTTATCCCTTTTATGAACTTCGTATTTCCAATGTGGTATGGATAGTGGTCACTTGTGAAGGAGATACTCATAGTATCTTGGTTTAGGAGAATAGAATTTGGTAGATTCAAAATTTTAGGTATGGTCGCTTAAGTGACAATGAATATGCGGTAGGTCCAAGGCAATGAGGTTTAGAGACTTGGTGGGCTTTTCAAGTGGTATCTTCAGTTGTCATGAATTGATTTGTGGTCACCATATTGTGCGTGATAGTGTGGACACCGATATTTTTTATATAATAAATGGTCACTTCAGTTTTATCTTGGGGTCACTTGGAGATTTCTCTACAGTCACTTTCTAGCAATTGCAATCAATTGGTGGGAACATTCAATTATGTGACCATGCTACTTTCATGTTTTTACTTCCTTCAATGACACATTTCCAACCTAAATATTAATAATACACACACACACATAGTGCATAATTTTTTATAAAAAATTCAATTAAATGAATCATATAAAATGCACTCAAGTAAATTTCAATAAAAATATGAATTCCTTTAAATTCATTTTGAATTGTTTTTCTTTAAATAGAAATGTTTTAATTATCTAAAAATAATTTTTACACCCAAATTTAAAATTAAAATTCAATAAAAATCAATGTATATATTTTAGTTTAATTCAAAAAATTTAAAGAAATAAAACTCAAAAATTAATCTATTTAAGAATTTAATTCTCGATTGAATATTTTCAATTTTAAATTCATGTTTTAAAAATAAATTTCAATTTCAATTGTATGGATTCTTTATTAACCTAAAAAATGATTAAATCATTGAAAAATCATATAATTATAAATTCGACTCTAAATATTCAAATACCATAAACATCACTATTTTTCCTAGGGTTATATTGTATCGTGGGTTAATTATTATGAAAATCATATAAATTTTTCTCAAATTTTCAACTCACATCACTCACCTACACTTGAACTATTGCACTATTGAGAATTTTTTTCATTTAATTTAATTTATTCAAAAATAAAAAGAGGTCTTCTTGACTTATTCTCAACACACAAGATATAAAAGAAATAAAAAAATATTCATCAAATGTTTGAATTATCACACTTCCTTTATGAATAAACCCACTACTTTATTTCAATCTAATCAATATTTCAAGTCTAGTATTGGATTAAATTATATTTAAGTGTAATAAAGGTTTTTAAAAGAAAAAATTTTATTTATCTCTCTCTCCAAAGTTTGGTAAACCAAATTTCAATTTTCCACATCATTGATACAACTCAAATGATTTTTTTATAAGTATATTTCCCTGTCTTTATAGGGGTTCAATATTCCCCTCACCTAAAGGAATTAGTTTTTTACTCTTAGAAACATATTATTTTTTTTGAAATTTTTATATTAATATATGTGTGAGGAGCTAAGAAAAATCATGTATTAGAATATGTACAAAGGGATTAATCTGACACACCTGGGGAATTTATTCTCATAGATTCAGTATGGGATCCCAATTTATCATTTTAACCAAAGTTCAAATGGATTATATAATTTTTTTGATGGATATATAAGGTATTATTTTTCACAAAGGTCATGTTTCCCCAGAATAATTTCAAAAATTATAGTGACTTCATGTTATAATTCCAATTCCATGGAAATATTTTCACTCAGACACCCTTTATTGGTTATAAGACCAAATTTCTATAAAATCAATGGCGAATCCAATTATCAATAATTTACTCCCCAAAATTTTAGAACCATTGAATTATTTAACTTAGCTTGGTATTTTCAAACCAAAGTGGGCAAAAATGAAGTTCAATAAGTTTTTGAAAAATCATAATAAAAACTAAACAAAAGTAATGTACAATATTTAAATAATTTTTTTTATATATGTGTGTGTTTTTTGTTTTATTATGTTTTTTATATAGTTATTTATAAATTTACAAGAACCTCACTGAAAATAATAATTATAAATTCATTTAAAGATTATAATAAATTAACTAAAAAGGATTTAAATAACTAAACAAGTTAAGTTCCCTCCAACCCACTTATCAGTGACACTACTCACAACTATTTTCAATATGAAGGTTTTCCAAATATAGATATACTATTAATTAGTAGTGTTAAAAAAATAACATGGAATAAAAAACCTGGTGTTTTATTATTATTAATCAAATAAGTATTAGTGAAGCTCTCCCATGGTGTACTCTAGATAACCATGAGCTATCCTCTCGGGTTTCAATCCTCTTAGGGAAAGCCTATAGAAAATTTGATAAACACATAATTTGTTTTAAATAGAAAGAATGAAAATGGAAATATAAATAATTGGTAAAAGATTTTGGGTGTACAACACTCCTAAGATGGGTTGTATTTAGATTTTATATAGCTATATAATATTTTGGTTATCCCAAATTTATCGGAGGATGGAGTTTATATGGTAAGAATCACCACATGTTCTTTTTTCCAAATCTCATCATATTAACTTCTACATGGAGGTACACTTTGATGGAGTGCTTCATATCCATCCCCTAAATATTTTAGTACAACTCAAAAAGTTTGGGTGGAAGGATTGGGTTTGGGCCTTAGTGATCTCTACTACAACTATTATAGATTCTTTTTCATCTAGTGGAAGCTCTAATAATGCTTCTTGGTCATATTCATCAAAGGTAGAGTCAATAAATATTTAAAATTGAATAATATCAATGAATGTTGAGTTAAAGTAAAATTTTTCCCCCTCATAGGCAACAACTTATTTCTCTATTTCTTCATAAGGGACTAATGGTATATCCTTCTCTACTTTTCATCCCTACTGTTGATATTCATAGTGTTCTTTACGGATTAATGGATTTTTCATAGGTCCCAAGACATATTTATATTGTTTATTTACTACCTGGGAGAACTTATACTCACATTCTAGTGTTGGAGGTATATATTGTCATTTATTTTTTTTGAATATTCCATTATTTTATAGGTTTTTCATCCATTTTTGTGTCTTCTTATGAAATAGATTTTCACAGATTTTCTAAAAAATCTTCATCCAACTCTTCTTCTTCATCGTCCTAGGATGGTGACTATAGTTATGAATTAATAGTGTTATAAGTTAGAAAATCATAATGTAATTCATAAAAAAATGATTGAAATGTGATAAAGGAAATGAAATATCCCTTAATTATTTTATCTTCATGTTAATGTTATTTTTGAAAGTGAACTACCTCTTGGGATTATATTATAATTTAGGAGGAAATAATGGACCTTCCAGATTCTCTCCATAATTTTACACACTTGGGCACCCTACTGAAGATATATTAGTTACTCTAGGGACAATCTCATCATCTGGTTTTTCTTGAAATGATTTCTCAATGTTTAGTTTAATGTATTTTATGATTCCCAATTCATTCCCAATAGATATCCACAATGTTTTTTCCAATCCTTATTAAAGGTGGTGTTTATTCATTCATGATTCATCTTTATCTACTAGGGCCTATATCCAAATTCATAATTCTTATTACAAAGTATAGATGTGGTCGGAAAATAAATGATTTTTAATAAAATCAGAGAATGAAAAGATTATCAAAAGATAACCCTCTATGATTTAATATCTTAATTCCTCTTCAAAATCTAGTTCCACTAGGAAAATTAGTTCAAGGGTTGATTAGGGTACCTTTTCTTCTTCTTCAATATCTTCAAGTTCCATATCTACCTTGTTTGTTACAATAAGAGTTAAATTTAATACTAGTTCATCTTTATCTACCACCTGATTTTATTATTATTCATCTTCTTATTACATAACATACTAACACGTGTCTTTGAGTTCATATATAAATTTCTTCAGTTATTCAATGTCGGGGATTTTAATCCTCTTTTTCCAACACTATGGAAGCTTTTTTGAGTTGATAAAATTTATCCAAAAATTCTTGCATCTCACATTTAAAGATTTATTATTGTTGGATTCCTCCCCTTCTAAGGTAGTTTTTCATTGGTTGTTGTGGGTTTTTATTCTCATAGTGAACCTACAATACATATGGGAATAAATATTAGTCAAAAAATAAATAGGAAATGTGGGGGTTCATGAATTATTTGATCAATTCAATCGTATATAGGAATAAGATTAGTAATACATTATATATAATGATTACCCTTTACTATTTTTCCTAGTCTATAGACAATAGATAAAGACTAAAACAAAAAAAACAATAAATCACTAATTACATTTGTGTTAATAATAGTGAATACTTGACCCTTACTCCATTGAAATTATTCCAATTTGATTAAGTGGTTGTCACAAGATGAAGTTAAATATAATTTTTAAATCCTCTTAACTAAACCTAGTGGTTGATTAGGGTTATCTATCATGGATTAGGGTTTTGGAGTTTCATCAACATAACACTTATGTATTTTTTTTGTTTTTGTTTTTAATGTGATGAAAAAAATAAATCACTAAATGAAATTATTGTTTATATTTATAATAAAATTATTTATAAATAAAATAAATGGAGAAAACATGAAAATGGGGTCAAAAAGAAATACAGGAGGTCCTATGGTGAATTTTAGTGGATTAGACCATTATTTACATTTTTTATATATCTCAAACTCAATGAAGAAACTCAATATCATCATCCATACAACATCCATTATTTTCATTTACTATGAAACCAAAAATCTTCTTAGGGGTACCTTAAATAGACCAAGAATCTCATATATTCACCTTTTGAATGGATAATAACGCTCCTCAATCAAGTAAATGAAAATTACTCACTTAGATGGAAACAATCACGTACTGTTATCTCATTTAAATCATATGACTCCTATGGTATAATGTGTGATATGAATGTTGGGAGACATTGAAGAATAAAAATTATGGGGGTGTAATAGTATTAATAGAATATGGAGTGATTATTTCCTTCACCACAAACTATATTCACGTTCACACTAGAATTAGAGAGAAATAAAGTGATAAATTTAAGTACACAAATTTAGAAAACCATTTTGATTCCCCTAGAATCACACTCAATGGGTTAGTTATATAGGTTAATGTATATTGAGATCCCCGGGACATCATAGAGGGGATAAATACAAATAAAAGAGGGATAAGAGAATTTGACAATGAACAGAGAATAAACAAAATTATAATTGAACATGTATTAAAATGTAGAAATGTAGAAATTAAATAAAGTAAGAAGATACAAAATACTATAAAGTGTCAAAGAAGAAAAATGTTTATAATCCATCCTAGATTCTTCCTATTTATTGAGTTCAATTCTATGACTTAGTGAGTTCATTCTCTATTGGGATGAGTGAAACATGGAATAACTTCAAAGGTTATGATCAATTCTATGAAGATAAATTTCATCCAACGTTCAAGTATATGAACCTTCAATAATATTCCCAAGTGGATGTTATTTATCATATTGGGGAGAAGTGTAAATTTATTTTTCAACTCTAGGCCTAACTAAATATGGGATTCAATATTTCACAAGGGTTTGTCTGGTGAGCATGGTCTTGGACATCACTTCCTTCCATTTAAAAAAAAATTCCAGGGAACTTTTGAATTGTATATTGGTGGTTTCTCTACTGGATTGTATTCATTAATAACACTTTTTAAATTATGTGGAATGTATTTTTATTTAAATGGATATCCACAACATTAGGGATCTTTGAGGTATTTTTAGTCTTCAATATACATAGAAAAAATAGAGGAAGCAATTAAAATTTTATCAGTCAATGTTTATAATTTAAACAAGGTAGGAAATTTTTTTGGTTTTCTTCATCCAAAAAGTTTCAATAGTTTCATAAATATTATCTCCCATGTCATGAAATTTGATTTTCATGCTTTAGTAGAACTTATATATATTCTATAGGTGCATCTTTGTAATCAACGGGGAAGCGTGGATACTTTGTTTGGTCATGGTCCCAATAAGATTTCAACAGGGAAGTATGGGATGGATTTGATGGAATTTCCATGTTCTTCAGTTTATATTCAATTGGGATGATTAAGGTTCATATTTCATGGCATGGATAGAGCATCTCAAGGAGCTCGGATTTGGAGGATCTTCAACATTGGGTTCATGTGGTGGCTTATTCAATGGAATGGGTTTTCTTCATTAGAAGGGAAACACATTCATCCATTGATCTTCATAGATAAGTATCAATAGAGAGATATATTATTATCATCTTCTTCCATGGTCAGTGGTTAGATCGTGGAATATCTCTTATTGATAGGTGGTTCATGGTCAATTTCTTCAAATGTTTTGAGTTTCTTTATTCATGGAATTGGTTGTCTTTCTGATTTGTAGTGAGGCTGGGTTCGTCTTCCTCCCCCTCATGATCTTTAGATGTATAATAGGGCATTTCATGTAGTCAATTGTGATGATGAATCTTGTGGTATATTGTTTGAGGGGAAGGGAATGTGGTAGCTTCAAAATCATAGGTACAATCAGTTAAATGACCATGGGTATGTGGTAGGTCTAAGGCAATGATGTGTATTCACTTGATATGATTTTCATGTGGTATCTTTAGATACTGTGAAGTTAATTGTGTCCACTACACTGACCATGAGACTGTGTGCACCTATAAATTGTTTTTCTAGAATGTGGTCATTTCAATTTTATCTTTCAGTGACTTGGAATTTTTCTTTTAAGTTACTTTCTATCTCTTGTAGTTAGTTGGTGGAAACTATCACTTAAGTGAATGTGCTTCCATTATGTGATCACTTCCTCCATTGTCGCATTTCTAACCTATATTTCAAATACAAACACACACACAAAAAGAGATATATATATATACAGTGCATAATATTTTTATAAATAATTTTTAATTAATTGAATAATACCAAATTCCCTAAATTAAATTTCAATAAAAATACTAATTCATTTAAATTCAATTTCCAATCATTTTTTTTTCAAATAATTGTTTTTAATTATCTAAAAATAAAATTTATATCTAAATTGAAAATTAAAATTTACAAAAAAAATTAATTTATTTTAGTTTAATTTAAAAAAATAAATAATTAATACTAAAAAATTAATCCATTATAGAATTTAATTATATATTGAATATTTATAATTTTAAAATCATGTTAAAAAATCAATTTCAATTTCAATTGTATGGACTCTTGATTAATATAAAAATTAATAAATCATTAAAAAATATTAATTTGATCTTATTTAAAATTTATTTTAGAATTATCATAGATTATAAACATTACTATTTTACTCGCGGTTAGATTAAATAAGGTGTTGGTTATTATGAAAAGAATGAATTTTTTTTTCAAATTTTCAACACATATAAATGGTTTTGACTCATAAAGATCCCCCATTTCTCTACTAATACATGGTTAATACTTTCGACAAGAACCACCATCTGATTTGAAGGAGCTCAGATGAGTCATAATACTTAGAACACAGACTCTAACAGTCCTCTATCACCCGTTGAACAGGATCACCCTAAAACATGGGCAATATATTCCTTTAAAACCCATAAAGCATGCTCAAACTATACATGTAATTATCTTATAGATCTCATATTATATGACTCCAAATAATAGGTAAACAATCATCCTTCACTACCAAATTATGGTCTTCCCACTACTCAATGGGTAGAACTAACACTCACTATCCACCTAAAGGGAAAATGCCCTAAACATGTCACCGAAATGAGGCCTCGTCACTTAGCTAGTACACATCATGATCCTATCACAGAATCATGGATGGATTTCTATGTGGAGAAATCCTAAAATATTCAATATGCACCATGATAAATGATCATATCTAGAGAGAGAGTGTGAAAAGAAGTGATCAGTTACAGATAGTTGAGGTTTACGACCCAGAGGCTCTAGAAATGATATGAGGTTTTATCTATGTATTATATACTATAGATTCAGTTTTGATAGAAATAAGAATAATCCATTACTTTTTATCATTATCCCTTGTTCAATAAATGAGGATTCCAAAAGAGCCTTTAACCCAACCCTTATGGCTAGAGGCTCTTACTTGAAGGGATTCTATGATCACACTCCACTTTCGGTTGTGTAACTTTCTTCGTGGTAGAAAATTTTTCTCATGGGACATTTTCATGGTTCTATGAGACTATATAACATAATTATTTGTATGGAATAGTTATGAACCATCAATTCCTATATTTATTGTTTCTATCGGACCATATAGTGGACCCTCGTAGAAGGGTCGACATTTCCATTCACTAGATAGATGGAATTTAAGTCAAAGTTGACCAGTATTTTAAATAGTATAGCGTTGTCAATTTATCATTAGTTGTCTATCATGATTATTGGTGTGGTAAATTCAGCAGATTTTTGATTTCCTACTGTAGTAGTGGATTACTTGAATGTATTTACCAAGGATGTACATGCACTAGCTACTCATTGGGAGGTCAAATTTTATATCAACTATTATCCTAGGGTTTCTATGATAACTTGAGTGGAATATTGAATGCATTTTTTAGATATTTTAATGTTGGTGGTGTAGTTAGAGGACCTATAATGGAAAGGTTTTATTCAACCTAGTGTTTCCTGTTGGACAACTCTAATATTATTCACCCAAAAGGGGGATGAGACCTGAGGTTGTGTGTATATTATCATTTCTTGAATATAGTAATTATTACGATTATTTATCCAATAACATGATTCAATAACCTATTAAATCAATTAAAAATGGTAAAGTGCTTCTCAATTATTGATATCAGGTCAGGTTAAGATCATAAGTGGGTTCATGAGGTGGATGAACCTAAGATGAAATTATGAATTCTATGTGGTCAGTAATAGTATCTGGTGATTCCTTTTGGAGTGGTGTATTTTCTTGTGGTGTTTATGGTACTCATGAACTAGATATCATATCCTTTCTTACACTTGTTCATGGTGGTATTAATTTACGAAATTCTTATTTATGCAGTGATGGAGGCTAAGCATGAAAACAATTTGATAACGGTAGTATATGTACATCAATCACATCAAATTTATCAAACAATCTCAATGTTTAAGTTATGTATTAGAATTTTTCACTTTATGGTACATGTTGTCTCTTGGGAGCAAGTATATGTGGTCCTAATGAAGATCGAGGTGGTGTAAGATTATGATACACCTAAGAGTGTGATGGAGGTATAAAACATCCCCATGTTGGATGGTTATTACTTGAGATTTATAGAAGACATATATAAAATTTAAAATCCCTTTAAATCCTTGACATGAAATATAAAATTATTTATCTATACATAAATGTTTCTAGATGTTTTTGAGGAGTTACTGTAGAGGTTGACTAGTACTCTCATTCTTAGGTTTCCAGAAGAGGGGGTTGAGTATTTAGTGTTTTTCAATGCCTTTTGGATTAGGATCAAGTGTTTTATAAAGTAGGGGAAGGTAGTAATAGACTACAGTTCTTGGAATCTATGAATTTATGGTAAGCAATATTAATCCAGTGACTTGGAACTTGATTTTTTTTGTTTTTTCCCAAAAAAATGGAGACACTACATATGAAAATACATATCTATAATACACATTACTTCATGATTTAATATATAAATATAAACATAATTAAATCACAAAATATTATTAGGCCAAGTATATTTTGGTAAATAGATGCATATAAAAATAAATTTAAACATGTGTATAATGAAAATATTTAAAAACCTTGAGACACACCATTATATTCCATCAATTCTTCTAATACTACCAAAGATAACCTAGGGATGTACATAAAAAAGAGGTGAGATATAAAGCCTAGTAAAGGAATAATTAAATAATAAAATGATAAAATTAATACATGAGAGTCAGTAAGTATGTCCATGTGACATAAAATGGTGAGAATCAAAAGCATGAACACCGAATAATGATATAGGAATATAATATCAAGGAAATATAGGAATGCGAAAACAACATAAAACATGACATCATAAGAATGAGTCCAAGGTAACTACTGATACATCAAAACATAAGGTACGTATGATAACCTCTTGTAACAAGCATAGATTTTATGATATTTTTATTTTAAAAAAAATTAATTTCTTTTATAGCTTTCTTTTCACGCAACACCGAGTTTAAATGAACCATGATATAATGTTGAAATATTATTATTTAATGTTATAGTTATCACTTTGTCATTATATTGGCAGGTATAAATAATAAAAATTTAATAATTATAAATTTATATTTTACACATGTATATAATAGATTCATTAGGAATAATTTTATTATAAATGAAAATTAAAATCATTTTAAGATACAAGGGATGTTTTTCTAAAAAAATATTTTATGCACCCAATGTATTTTCATCTTAATAAATTTAATTGTTCATTACATTTTAATAGTTTTAATGTAATTTATATATTATACATTCAAAACAAAAATAACCTCAATTCTATATTTTTCTATGCTTGAGATAAGAAAAAAAATCCAAATTTATGCTTAAAAAGTGTATTTTTTGAAAAAACAGAATTCATCACATTTTGTGGACTTATTTTGAAATTAATTATTAAAATATATAGAAATTTAATATTGAAAAATTAATTACATATTTGGAATTATAATTTTATAATTTGGTAAATAGGCAAATCTTATTTTTGGTCATTATGAATAGTAAGAATAGTAAAATTTATCACCTTGGTAAAGGGTGTAATTAAAGTTAATAACTAATATGATAAGGCTTTAAAATTTCTCTAACACTTGAATTTATCCAATTGGATTCATATAGTTATACTATTTATATATATTTATAAAATATATGTCCACTTAGTTCCATATTTATTTTATTATGACATTTATGTTAGTTTAAAAAGAAAATAAATACAAAATGTCACTCTTTTAACTATAATAACTCTAAATTTATTATTATAAGTATAAAAATAATAAAATTTAGGTTTTGAATATTTATTTGAAATATAAAATATTTTTTATATCATAGTAATTTATTTATATTTTTTATTATATAATTTCCTTAAATTATTTCTCTATGTTGATTTAATATTTACTCTATTGATAGAAAAATAAAATAAATGATCCTCAAAATATAAAAAGTAATAAAATTTGGATGAATTTGTTGAATATATAAATTTTTCAGATAAATATCACATATTATGGATTTTTGAAAGGTTTATATTTGAATTCCATATTTTTCTTGATGTATTTAAGTAAAATTAAATTAAAAGAGTTAAAAATAACAATAATGATATTTTTTGAAAACATTATTTTATTAAATTAATTAAAATAACCTGAAATTGGAATAGGAGGGGGTGATATATGTTATAAATTTTCATTAATTGTCCTTTTATGAACCAATTTTTACTTTATAAATGAAATTATAACCATTTATGATTGAAAAACTCCTCACCATGGTTAATGTTAAAATTTGTAAAATAAGGGGTTAAACCAAAAGTTAAATTTTTAAATGACACAAAAACCTATATAAATTTCAATGAATTATGATATTTATAAATTATTTAATTTTTATTATATTCTATGGCCATTTGGAATCCTTTATCTGGAGATTAACATAGATATATTTTAATATGTGTTATAATTCCCAGTGTGTCATTTCCCTCCCATATAAAAGGAAACCCCTTCCCTCTCTTATTTACACAAATTTTAGCAACCGATATCAACCAATACCTACCAAATTATCTTATTAAAATACTTATACATTTTTTATAGGTTATTTTCATCCCAAAATACCAGTCCTACACTCTTCAAAATGATATCTAAAGAGTTCTTTCAAAAAAGTGGTTATCGCCTAAACCGACCAAATTATTTTTAATTATTCTTTTACGTCATATAAATTTACGGAAATTATCATAAAATAAAAAACTAATTATCCTAAATATATATAATAATAATTATTATTATTGTTAAACCATAATTTTAGACCATATTTTATATCAAATACATAGTGATAACGTCGTTTGTGTGTGTGTGTGGACTACCACCTCATCGAAACGATGTGATTCGTTTTTCATTTCTAATTTACATGGATAGTAATAAGATATAATTATGAAATATATATTATATAATAATTATTCTAGAAATTATATTTATTATTTATCTTTCTTTTGTTCTATCAATTGATAAGTAAAAATAACGTTGATGCATACATACAACCTACCATCTCCAAGAATGATGAAATTCATTTTTCTATCTCTATATTTTATTTATTACTATAAATACATATATAATTAATATATATTATCTTTATATAATAATTAAAATTATATATATGATTGAACCATGATCAAATTTCAAGGACTAAAACTACTGAACCAAAACAGACATGAAAAACGAAGCCGTTATTACCCGAGACATGATTTTAACAAAGAATTTTTAATAAATAGATGATAAAATATTATAAGTAAATAATATATGGTATGATATATATTATTACGATTATATAATATATTTATAATGAAACTATATTTATTATACATGAGGTTTATACACATATGATGGAATTGAAACATGAGGTAAGGGTTTATTTCACAATCTCATCATTAGCCATGATTGTTTATGTTTATGCCTATTTTGGGGGAACTATATGATCATTCTATATCAAAAAAATTTATTTTTTTAATACTTTTCCAATTTCTATAAATTACATTTTCCATTTATTTATCCTCTCTTTAAGTACTCAATATACAGAAATAAGTTTTTTATGGAAATCAACCTTTTCTATACCCTATCAAGAATATTTCTCTTAAATGTCTATATTTTCCATAAAATGTATAAATAAATGATTTTAAAATTATAAAAAGATTTAATAAATAAAATTTTACCATATTTTAATTTTTATAAAATTGTTTAAAAATAATATTCGATTGATTTTCTGAATGATTTACTTTTTTGACCCTTTACAAAATTGAGAAATGAAAGTTTTTTAACTTATAAATATTGAATGGGATGTTATTCCATCATGAATTCTCATTGATTTGATGATTAATTTTCATATTTACAAGTTTATTTTCAAATCCAAAAATTAAATTAATATTTGGGATTTTTTTTTGATTTTAAATAAGTGATTTCAAAGTAAATATAGGTATTATCCTTGATAAAATTTCCAATGATATTTTGAATGTATTTTCCTCTATGTCAATATCCTTTAATAAATATAATCATTTAATTAGGTTTTAATATAGTGATACCATCCATTATATTTCAATGCATGGTTGATGATCAATTTTTCTTGGGAAATTATTGATATTCTGGATTCAAGTTCTTCCAATATGGAAATTTATTGATTTTTAAGGCATGATGATAATGTTGTATTATTTATTAATAGGATGAATTCATTAAGATTATTAAGTGATGAGTGGGGAAAAAATTAAATAACCTATATATGTATTAGTGGTTCTCATGAGACAAACTATATTGAGTATTTGGTCAAGTCCTTACCCATTTATATAATATGACTTAGATTTAGTCCGTAATTGGGTGTTTAAGAGGTATTGGAATGATGCCTAAATGGTTAGTTTTAGATGTACATAATTAATAATTTAATAACTATGAAATAAATTATAGATTTCCATGATATTATTTGAATAATTCTGATATCCAGGGATATGTTTCTATCTTTTGGGATTATTTATATAAAATTTTTATCATCATTTATTCCATTTATATTATTAATGTCATATTCGGTTTTTTACGCAAACCCTTACTGAGCATCTGATCTCACCCTTTTATTATGTTTCCTTTCCTTAGGATTCTAGGAATTGTATTATGATTGATATGCATGGATATACTAAAGGGAATAATGTTTTTATCAAATAAAATACTACGTTCTATTTTTTGTTTTCAAATATAATGTGATATTCAAGTATGTATCTATTTCCCAAGACTACTAAATTATTTATTCCTATGGTATGAGATCACTAGTATCTAGTAATATTGTAATAATGTAAACACATACTTTGGACTACTATGGTTGAGTTTTTTATAGTTTCTATAAGAGGAAGTTTATAAGAAACCTTTGAAATTTCATTTAGTAAATCATAGATTAGGGAATATAACCCTTTTAGTGACTTTGAGTATAATTCTATGTATATGATAACATCCAAATATTTTGGTAAGTTTGATATTACGTGATTTTCCTAGAAATAAACCTTTTTTAGAATACTAAAAGTATAATTGGTCTCTACATTGATGAATCTAGGGATACTAACCCTAACAAAATTTGGTCTAGTATATCTAAACCATCATTCTGGTGCATGATGAGTGTTCCCTTACTATGCACCTAGTGTAACGACCCGTCCTAGAGGGGCTTGTGCTCTGACTACCCCAATCCCACCTCTAATAGTCTACGGGCTGGTGAATAGCACCAAGTATGCATATCCTACAAATGGGAGGCATTTTCCTAAGTACAAGTAATCTTACACACATCTTCAGGCCACAAATGTTGAAATGAAAAATAACTAAGTAAACAATGAAGTCCAACCACTATATCCTATAACTAGAGTAAAACGGTGAAAGTACTAAAAATTAAATAGGATAAAAAAACCCACAAAAATAAAAGAGTCTAAATCCACAAGTCCAACCTATAAAGTAATAAGTACTAGGACAATCATCAGAAAAGCTATTGGAACACACCTCAGTCTATACGATCTCACAAGGCACTGCTTGGTCCTAGTGTTCCATGAACTCCAATGAAGAGTTGATCATCTACACAAGACACAACACATACGGGCAAGGCCCATGTAGGGTTGAGTAAAACAATACCCAGAAGGAAACCCTAAAACCACAAAGGAATACAACAATGGAAATTCAAAAAAGGAAATACCACAAAGGAATAGCCCAAATTAATACCAAAAAGTAATACAAAAAATGAAATGCCATGAAATAATACCACAAAGAAAATACCATCAAGGAATATGATTAAGGAATACCACAAAGTAATACCAAAAAAGAAATGCATATTCAGCTTCACACAGATATATGTCTACAACAAATATATTAAGAACATCCAGTTATCCTCAATCCAATAATACACATAGTCTCAATAAGAAAAATAGTATCTATAAGACACATAGTCTCTATAGGACACATAGTCTCTATAATACACACAGTCTCTATAAGACACACAATATCAAGGTCACAACCATCCAGAAAAGTGATTTCGTAAATAGAAATGGTTCTGAGAGAAAGCACTCTTCAAGAAATTAGGTTTTATGTGAAAACCCACAAAACCAACTTAATATATCTTGAAATGATCATCACATCGTAATGGTCCCAATGCCGTAGACATCTTGTCAAACAGATATCTGATTTGAAAGTTATGGTTGTTTAAAAATTTTAAAAGTGTGTTAACTGGGCTGTGAACTAACTATAGTAATCAAATATGCCCCAACTACCATGGTTGTATGGTATATTGATCGATCATGGACCATTCTAACCACCTAGGTCTGATTCTAGTCTGCATTGACCCGCGGGGTCTGACACAACCCGTTGAGTCTAACCCAGTCCGCCGGGTTGACCTAGCCCAATCTAGCTTGGCCAGACCCACCTCACCGGGCCATCCCACTATGCCTTTCTGGCCCGCTCGACTGACCAGGTCCATTTTCAAGTTGGTCCTTCATGCGGTATCTTGCAGCAATCACCGCCATGTCCTGCGACCTTTGATCCTATCGGCTTCACCGACTCTCATGCAGTCGACTTCGTGTCCCAAACAATGATTCCACTAGTTCCTCTTGATGCCCCACTACATCTGTGAGCCTCTATTCTTCCATTGGTTCTAAAAACATTGAAATGAAAGAGCTTATGTGATCCTCGTGTCCTGATCTACACTAATCCCACCACTGTTTCATCTTTCTTCCAATCTATGGGCCTGGTTGCATTCAGAGCCTCCCAAAAAGTCGAGCCGTTGTCACGAGGATGCAAAGAAGAAGAAAACTAAGAATAGGGGATTGAAAAGAATGAATAATTACCAAAGAATGAACCTTTTCCTTTGTTCAGGTCAGTCTCGCTTCATTCTCTTTATAAATATAAATGAAGAGGATAAACTAATCTCCTGATAATCCCGCATTAATAACCCACCCTGCAACAAGGACAAAACCACAGGTCAATCTATTTCTAGATTTACCCACACTCATTTTGGAAATTAAGAACGGATAAAACAAACAATGAAACAATCTACCTACCTAGAGTTTGTATTGGTCATTGATGGGGAACGATTACGTTTCCATTGTCGAAGAGATCCTCCAACTTCATTGGTGCGATGATCCTTTATTTGTTCTTTGATTCATCTTTTTTCATTCAAGAGGATTCTTTCTCCACATTTCCAAGAAATTATAGGTTTATGGTGATAACCCTTGATTCATAAAAAAAGTTAATAAAAAGGAAACAAACCGATTCCTCACTTATAAGAATTTTTATTTGAAGTATGTAATGATGATTACGTCCTTTTAGAGTATTTCCATAGAGTACCCACACCAAAAAAACTCAAGTCGTTCCTAGTGTAATAATAATTTTCTAAGTTCAATAGTGACCTCATATTTGTGATCTAGGCACCATTTTAGGAGTTATTCTACTTATTCAGTAAAAATGTGTGTGTGTGCTATTAAAAAAATTTAATATTTTCCTAATAATTGTCCTTGGTAGACTGGGTCGCAGATTTGCAGGACATCCTAGTGCATGGTCTCAAAATCAATCCATATAATATCTAAAAATAATACATTGAAAATATGATATGTTACATTATCCCCAGATTAGGGTTTTACATCCCCAAAAGGCAAAACAACGGGCTACTCAAAAAAATGAAGGAACTGAGCATGAATCTGATCTGCTTGCTCCCATGTATTCTACTTGAGATTCATATGCTTCAATTGAACTCACACTAGAGGAATAGACCACCCAAAAAATATCATATCCAATCTATCCTTGATCTCCACTAGGTACTCAAAAAAAGTCTCCACAACGTCGATGTCCAGCTTGCCCCAATCAATGAGATGTGATGGGTCATGCACGTACCTCCTCAACTGAAATACATGGGAGACTTCGTGTACCCAATATAACTGTGGAGGTAGATCCAAGAGGTACACCACCTCTCCAACTATACATATTATTAATAAATTGCTGATGAACCTCAGAGATAGCTTTCCACCCTGGCCAAATTTCCATAATTTGTGTCGAGGTGAGACCCGAAGGAACACATGGTCTCATTCCTCGAACTCTAAAGGCCTCCTTTTTCTGTCACCGTAAGACTTATGATGGATATTTGTAATATTGTTCTTCTCCTGGATTATCTTCACCTTTTCTGTAGTCTCCTACACCAACTCTAGGCCCATGAGTGCTGACTCTTTTGGGTCATTCCATCAAATTGGTGACTTTAAAGGTCTCCCATAAAATTCATCAAATGGTTCCATACCGATTGTGAAATGGTAGTTTGTTTTGTATGTAATGTCCAACTAGGGTAGGTGATCCTCCCAACTATAGAGAAATTATAAAATTCATGCCCGTAGTATATCCTCTAGAACCAGTATGGTTCACTTTGTTTAGCCGCCTGTTTTTGGGTGAAACACTATACTCAACTGTAACTATTTCTAAAATTCATCCTTTAATCCCTTACAAAATTGGGATATAAAGAAATCATTATGATCTAAGAATATAGTTTATGGAACTCCATGGATTCAAACTATATCCTGAATATAGAGGCTTCCCATTCTCTCTACTGAAATCTCCTCCTGAATTGCTTGGAAGTGGGCCGACTTGGTGAGTTGGTCAATGATCGCCCAGATGATATCGTGTCCCCTTCACGTACATGGTAAAAATTTCATGAATTCTATAAATATCCCATCCCACTTCCACTTGGGAACCTCAAGGTATTAAGTCAAACCCACTGGAACCATGTGCTCGACCTTCAACTGTTGAAAAGTGAAGAATCAAGAAACTAAATCAGCAACTCCCTTCTCCATACTTGGCCAAAAAAACTAATGTCAAAGATCCTGGTAAATCTTCCCCATACATGGATGTACCACCAAATGGGATGTATGGAACTCCCTCAAAAACCCCTCATGAAACGCCACTACTACTACTGTGCACCCTCTAAAAAGAATGACATACTCCCTACCTTTTGAATATCCATCAAGGGCATGACTTATGGACATCTGATCTTGTAAAGTCTCATAGTAGGTATACTTAATTTGTTCCTCTCTGAATAGATGTAAGAGTGGAGGGGTAACAACCATAGATTGGTGGTAAGCTGATCCATCCCAATCCATAAATGATATATGCAATGAGGGCAACTACTCTGATGCCTCATTCAACAACTATGAACTGGATCTCCTACTAAGATCATTTTCCACCGTGTTCCCCTTCCCAGGAGTATAGACAATCTAAAATTCATAGTCCATAAGCAACTCTATCCATTTACTTTATCTCAAGTTCATATCCTTCTGAGATAAGATATAATTGAGACTCTTATGGTCAGAGTAAATGATAAACCACTGGCCCATCAGGTAGTGGTGCCACATATTCAAAGAAAAGACTACTATTTATAACTCAAGATCATGGGTCACATAGTTATACTCAGGTTGAATCAACTAATGTGAACTATAGGTAATAATCACCTTACCCTAGATCAGAAGATAACCAAGTTTAGTTCCTAATACATCATAGAAAATTATGTACTTAGTACAGTCCTTTGATAATCTCAAGATGGGAGAGCTCATCAATCTATTCCCCAACTATTGAAAACTCTCATGGAAGTTATCTATTCACATGAAATGTTATCCCTTTCATGTTAATGCTATTAAGGATGATTCCATTCAAGAAAATTTGGGTACAATACTTCAATAGTACGTATCCAAACCAAGGAGACTCCACAACTCGGTAACACTGTTGGGTGGCTCCCAAGCAAGCACCGCCTCAATATTCACTGGATCTAATACAACTATATCCTTTGAAATGATGTGCCCAAAAAAATGGACCTCCCAAATCATGAACTGACTCATCGGGATATTCTCATAAATATGGTGCTATCAGAGTGTGTCTAGGACCATCCTTAAGTGTATCTCATGATCCTCTTCGGATACCGAGTAGAGTAGGATGTCATCAATGAATACCACCATGAACCGGTCTAAGTAAGGCTAAAAGATCTAGTTATTATGTACCATGAACACTTATGGGGTGTTTGTCATGCCAAATGGAAAAAGTAATTACTCATAGTGGCCTTAACGACATCTGAAGGACATCTTTGGTATATCCTCATCCCAAACTCATAGCTGGTGATAGACATATATAAGGTCAATCTTCGAGAAAAATTGTTCCCATTTAAACTAATCAAACAGTTCATCGATCCTTGTTATTGGATACATATTCTTCATAGTCACCTAGTTCAATTACAATAATTCCACAAAAAACCTCAATATCAAGTCTGCCTTCTGGGAAAACAAAACTAGGATTTCCCAGGGTGAAACACTAGGTCCCACAAAGCCCTTCCTCTTCAAGTCCTCCATCTACACCCTTATCTCACAAAGATCTGAGGGATCTATCCAATATGTAGATATAGATATCAATGTTTTTCAATGGTATAAATCAATACAGTAGCCTACCTTATTTTGGGTAGGTAATCCTGGAACATACTCATGAAATATGTCCTCATACTCTGCCACAAATGCAGGAAAATATGGACTCAAATCATCTAATGCACTGAGCGTTAGGCTAACCAACTAATGAGTGATCAGTTTTACCCTTCGTTTTATGATTTCATCCTGTACTGCCTACATTTCCTTTTCACTATTAATGGAAAACCAAGTCCCATCACTATAGGCACAATACACTATGTGCCTAAAAGAGTCAATATGACCGAGAACTTTGGATAACCCTTCTATATCGAGAATGAATTCATAAGGCCTCGACGCCACTACTAAGAGATCCTAACCAAAACTCTTGACTCCGATATTAATTTCACACAATAAAAAAATGTGTGTTATTACTAAATCTCTTCTTGTAGGAGTCTCTAAGCGTAAGGGTTGAGTCAACGATTCAACTGGAATCTCTGAGTCTCGAACAAGGTTCATGGAAAGAAAAGAATGACTGGAACCAATGTCTATAAAAACTACATATAAGGTGGAAAGGACACATATCATACCTCTAATAATCCTTATATCCTTGGGGTCATAGGCCTCCATCGCCTGTAGCTATCCTTGTCCTTATCCACCAACTCACTGAGCTTTTCATGGACCAAATGAGGGTGGTGGTGGTAACAGTTCAAAAATCATACCACCTCATGTAGCCCTTCCTTATACCCTACCATGTATTCAACCCTACTTACCACCATTATCCCATATCTTCTTCTACCTTGGTGGCCTCTCGATCATATCCTAATTGGTTGTACTACGGGTCGGGAAATCCCATGTTAGATGTCGCCGAACACAGCAAGAGGAACATATCATGTCCCTCAGTTGACTCGAGTTACCTTGGGAGCCCATCACTACTGATCTAGTGTCTTGGGATCTTCTCCCAAATAACATAACCTAATCGAGTCCTTACGACTTTTATCAGCTACCTGATGCTAAAGTTTCAACTACCTGGTGTCTACTAACTTCTCCCACTTCTAGTGCCTACTTAGATAGAAAGATCTCCAATAATAGGGATCATTCAAGTACCCCAGCATAAGTAGTAATGATAAGGGATATCATGGATTCTTGGATCTATTGGTATAATCCCTACTCAAAGTTCCAATACCCTAATAATGGGTCTCGTACCATGTTTGTGCAATAGAAAAAATATCTGTAAATCTCACAGAATACTCTGCCATAGTCTGACTGCCCTGGTGTATATGCAGAAGCTCATGTATGCGCACCAACCCCAACATGGCAGGAAAGAACTCCTCCCTAAAGAGACACTCAAAGTACTCCCAAGAGAGAGTCATCTAATCATGTGTATGGGTCACTAATATCCTTCATCTCCATACATATCCCTAAAGGAGACTCATGACGAGGAATACCATCTAGTCAGAAGACATCCCCACAAGGCATAAGACATGAGTAAATGCCTCCATCAAATCCTCAACTACCTAGGGGTCTGGATCACCCTTAAACCTGGGATTTCACTACCTTTAAAACTCATGAAATGTGCAAAGTCTGCGTGCACCCTTATCTAGTAGTGTTGGTAGTAGCTGCTTCTCGACTGGTGGTGGTATAGCTAGAAAACCACATAGAGGTGCTATCTCTACTATAGGCCCCTGTACCGATGCCTCATCACTAGGCGAATCATTCTCGTAATCACACAACGGAAGCCTAGTTGGCTATTTTTGTGAAGGAATCCTGTGATAAAACAATTAATACCACTATCAATATAGTGTATCTGGAGAGATGAATGAAGAAGGAAATATGGATACATTGGTTGCCTCAACAACACTGGATTATTTTTCCTAAAAGATGAACTCAAACCACATAACATTGTTCCCTAAACCAACCTCAAAGAATTCTGGTCCTGAAGTAGAACTAACCTCCTTTGATACAACTCTGTCATGAACCTTCCCAAAGGGTTTCATGCCATGAATACCCCAAGCCCACCTCTAATAGGCTAGGGGTTGGTGACTAGCACCAACTAGGTATATCCCAAAAATGGGAGGCATTTCCCTAAGTTCCTGTATGCATGCACACATCCCCAAGACACAAATGCTGAAATGTAAAATCACCAATTAAAGAGGAATGAAAACCAGTATATCCCAAAACCAGAGTGCAATAGTGAAATCACTATAAAGTAAATAGGTTCAATACAATCCTAGTAAAAGAAAATATTTTGTAACCATAAGTCCAACATATAAAGTAAGAGGTACTGAGGCTACTATCAAAAAAGCTAGTAGAACACACCTCGGCCCATCCAGTCTCACAAGTCACTTCCTAGTCCTGGTATACCTGTAACTATATCGGATCTTCAATCATACTCACAAGACATAACACATATGAGAAAATCCCATACAGGGGTGAGTAAAACAATACTCAGTAGGACACCCCAAAACCAAAAAGAAATAGACCAAAGGAAATACCATAATGGAAATACCATGAAGGAACACCACAAAGGAATACCATAAAGGTATACCAAAAGGGAAATACCATGAAGGAATACAACAGAAGAAATAACAAAATGGCATACCACCAAAGAATACCACCGAGGAATACATAGTCCCCTCCATGTAGATATATGTCTACAACAAATATATGAAGAACATATATATATATATACTCAATCCAATAAGACACAACATCTCAACCGGACAAAAGTCTCCATAAGAGACATAGTTTTTATAAGACACATAGTCTCTATGAGATAGATAATCTCTATAAGACACATAGTCTCTATAAGACACATGGTCTCTATAAGACTTATAGTCTCTAGGTCACATTGAGCCACATAAATGTTTTCTCTAAGAGTGATTGTTTCGGTAAAACTCACTCCTCAATACATGAGGTTGTATTCAAACTCCCAAAAAACCAAATTAGGATATCTCAAAATGACAGCCTCATTTTAAGGGTCCCAACACCATAGATAGATCGTTAAATAGATGTCTAGTTTGAAAGTTATGGTCGTTTGAATTTTTTTGAAGAGGGATCACTAGGCCATGAACCGACTGTGGTGGTCAACTGCTCGGTCCAACTGCCCTCGTGGTCAAAAACCACATGACATATCAGTCGACCGTAGCTCATGTTTGACCTCTATAGCCAACCATTACCTAGTCCAACTGCCTGGGTATGACTCAGGTCTTCGCTAACCGGGGGGTTCCGACCCAACATGTCGGGTCCCACCCGGTCTAACATGTTGACCTAGCCCACTGGGACTAGCCTGATCTAGCTTGGCCTAACCAACCTTGTCGACCGGTCCTACTCACTCGACCCGACCAATTTCCAAGCCGGTCCACTAACATGGTCCCCTGTGGTGACCGCCACCACATCCCATGAAGTGACTCACTGCATCCTGTGGCCTCTGATCCATCCATCTCTACTAGCTCACATGTGGTCACTACCACATCCCTTGCAGCACCACTTCCATGTCTCGTGATCACCCCCATTTCTTTCATGAGACTCTGTTATTCCTTTTCTGCTCAAACTCTAAAACAAAAGAACCTTTGTGGTCCTCAGGTCATGATCTACACTGATTTTCCCTCTCTCTTTTTTCCTTTCCTCCAATTTGAGGGTACAATCATGTTAGAAGCCTCCATGAAAGTCATCCCACAGTCATGAGGATATAGTAGTGAATAATGCCAATAACAGGGGAGAGAAAAGAACCAAGAACCCCCAATGATTGAACCTAGGACTTTGTTTGTGTCAGTCTCGATTTATTCTCATTAGAAGGATAAACTAAGAGGATAAACTAATCTTCCAATAATCCCGCATCAATAAACCATCCCACAATAATGGAAAAAACGTGGATCAATCTATTTTTAGATTGACCCATGTTCATTGTGGAAATTAATAATGGGGAAAAGAAAAAAAACATCCCTAACTAGAGTTTGTATCTGTCATTGATGTAGAATAGTTGTGTTGTCGTCGTTAATGAGATACTCCAACTTCCTTGGTGTGGTGATCAACAATCCATTCTCCGATCCACCATCTTTCGTTCACAAGGATTCTTTCTCCACATTTCATATGAATTCCAAGGTTATAGTGATAATATTGGATTCCAAATCAATTTTACTAAAAAAGAAACAATTCATTTTGTCACTTATAATAGTTTTTATTTAAATTATTCAATGATGATTACATATTTTTTGAGTTTTTCCACAGAATACCCATTCTGAAAATACATAAGTTGAACCGTGGGTAAAACTCACTTTTTGAGTCCAAGTGTTCCCTCATATTTCTAATAAATCCATATTTGTAGGATTTATTCCACTTTTTTAGTAAAATCATGAATGCATGATATTAAAAAGTGTAATATTTTTCAAACATTTGTTCCAGGCACACCGGGCCTCAGATTTGAATGCCGTCTAAATTATTAGCCTCAAAATAAATCCATATAATATCTAAAAATAATACATGGAAAATCCTAAATGTTTCATTTTATCCATCTTTGGGATTTACATCCTCGAAATCCAAAACAAAGGGATACTCAAACAAATTACGGAACTGAGTATGAATCTATGCCTCCCTCTCCCATGTTCTATTTTAGATATTCTTATGTTATCATCGAATGTGCACCAGAGGAATCGAACACCCATGAAGGATCCTCTCATGTCGATCATTGATCTCCAATGGCTACTCAATAAAATTCATCCCATCATTGATGTCCATCTCACCCCAATCAATGACGTGTGATGGGTCATGCATGTACCTACTCAGCTGCGACATGAGGAAGACGTATTGTAACCGCTCTAACTATGATGGTAGAGAACGGTGCTATTCCAACTCACTAACTCTACATAGTATCCAGAAAATTCTGATGAACCTTGATAATAGCTTGCCACCCTTGCCAAATCTCTGTAATCCATGTCGAGGTGAGACATTAAGAAACACATGGTCTCCTTAATCGAACTGCATAGACTTCCATTATTTGTTATAATAAGATTTATGAGGGACCTATGCAGCCTTTATCCACTGCTGGACAATCTTCACCTTCTCTATAGTCGCTTGTACAATCTCCAAGCCCATGAATGCTGAATATTTTGGGTCCATCCAGGAAATTGGTGACTTGTAGGGTCTCCCGTAAAAGGTCTTGAATGGTTCCATAATGATGGTGGAATTGTAGTTTTTATTGTATGTAAACCCTACCACGGATATAGGATCCTCCCAACAATGGTAAAAATCTTACATGAAATCTTGAAGTATGTCCTCCAAAACCTATATGATCTGCTCTGCCTGGTTATTTTTCTATGGGTTAAACACCATGCTCATGTGTAACTGAGTCCCAAATTCCTCTTATAATCCCTTACTCAAATGACATGTAAAGATATCATCCTGATATGATACTATCATCTATGGAACTTCATGGAGTCGAACGATCTCCAACATGTGAGACATCCTAGGATCTCTAATGAACTCTTCCCTCAAATAACTAGGAAGTGGGACAACTTGGTGAGTCATTCAATGATCACCCTGATGGTATCGTGTGCCCTGGATGTATGTGGTAAACCTATCACAAAGTATATCTATGTCCCATCCCACATCCATTTCGACACCTCAAGGGGTTGAGTCAAAACTGTTGGAACCTAGTTCTTGGCCTTCACCTGCTGACATGTGAGGCATCAAGAAAAAAACTCTACAACTCCCTTCATCATCCATGGCCACTAAAACTAACATCAGAGTTCCTAGTATATCTTCAACACACATGGATGTACCTACAAAGGAGTTGTATGGAACTCCTACAAAACCTCCTCTGACAACACCACTGGTATTACAGTAAACTATATGAAAAGAACGACATGCTCTCTACCTTTTGAATATCTATCAGGGGAATTCCCTATAGATATATGAGAATGTAAAGTCTCATAATAGGTATCCCCAAGCTATGCCACCCTGACTCACAATAAGGGTGGAGGGGTAACAATCATCGACTAGAGGTAAGCTTCTCCATACCCATCCATAGAGGATATCTTCAACATGGATAACTTCTCTGATGCCTCATTTTTCAATTGTGAACTAGATCTACTACTCAGAGCATCTTTCACCACGTTCCCCTTCCTAAGAGTATAGACAATTTCAAAGTCATAGTCCTGGAAAAACTATAGCCATCACCTCTATCTCAAGATCAAATACTTTTGAGTGAAGTTATACTTGAGACAGCTATGATCAAATTAGAGGATAAACAACTCACCCATCAGGTGGTATCACCACATATTTAAAGTATAGACTACCACTTCTAACTTAAAATCATGGGTCATATAGTACTGCTTATATGGTCTTAATTGGAATGAAACATAGATAATAATCTCTTTCCCCCACATCATGAAATAACCAAGACTAGTTCTTAATGCATCACAAAACACTATGTACTCAGTACCCTCCTCTGGAAATCTAAAGTTTGTAGTGATCATTAATCTCAGCCACCACTACTGAAAACTCACCTACTAGTCCTCCATTCACCTGAATGGCTGTCCCATTAATGTGAAAGATTTCAAGGATATGAAAAATCTGGAAATTTTGGGTATAAACCTTAGATAGTACCCAACCAAACCAAGGAAAATCCACACCTTGTTAACACTCTTGGGTGGCACCCAAGAAAGCACCACCTCAATCATCACTGGATCCACTACATCTTTAGCCTCTAAAATGTTGTGTCCCATAAAATGGACCTCCCAAATCCATAATTGACACTTCGAGAGATTTTTTTAAAGATAGTTCTCTTAGAGTGTGTCCAGGACCATCCTC
This sequence comes from Viscum album, assembly GCA_963277665.1. Lineage (NCBI taxonomy): Eukaryota > Viridiplantae > Streptophyta > Magnoliopsida > Santalales > Viscaceae > Viscum > Viscum album. The sequence goes on along the minus strand of OY728155.1, from coordinate 1,552,815,385 downwards.
AAGTGTATCGCGTCCTCCTATTTGGATGTCATGTACCCTAGGATTTAATCAATGTAAACCACTATGATCCAGTCTAAGTAGGGATAAAAGATCTGGTTCATGAATCCCATGAAAACCACTAGGGTGTTCATAATAAAAAATGGAATCTCCAAGTTCTCATAGTGGCCATAATTATATCTTAAGGTTGTCTATGATATATCCTCATCCCACACTTGTAGCTGCTAACAACCAGATTTGAAGGTAATATTCGAGAACCACTACACCACTTTTAACTAATTAAAGAGGTCATCGATCCTCGGTAGTGGTTACTTATTTTTCATGGTCACCTAGTTTAGGCATCGAAATTCCACACATAAGCTCATGCTCCCATCTAGATTCTTGGTAAACAAAATCAATGCTACCCAGGGTGAAACACTAGGTCTCACAAATCCCTTACTATTTAAGTCCTCCAACTACACCCTCAGCTCACGTTGCGTTGTGGGGTCCATATGATATGAAAGAGTAGATATCGGCTGTATCCTGAGGTATATATCAATACAGAAGTCTACATCACTATAGGTAGGTAATCCTAAAACATCCTCAAGAAATTGTTCCTCACACTCCACCACAACTACAGGAAACTGTGGACTCAAATCGTCCACTACACCAAGGGTTAGGCTATACAACTGATGAGTGATAAGATTAACCCTCATATGTGTGAGTTTATCCAATGCTGCATGTGTTTTATTATCATAAACAAAATAAAACTTGGTCCCATCATTACAAACACACCACACTCTGTTCCTAAGACTGCCAATCTGAGCATGAACTGTGGATAACCAGTCCATACCAAGAATGACTTCATAAGGCCTACACCCCACTACCAAGATATCCCAACCAAAAGTCTCACCTCCGAGATTAATTTCACACTTTTAGTACCAATTTGTGATAATCCAATATCCTTTTGTTGGAGTCTCTAAGAAAAAGGGTCGAGTCGACAATTCAACTGGAATCTCTAAGTCCTGAAAGAAGTTCGTGAAAAAAAGAATGACTAGAACCTATGTGTATCAAAACTACAGCTAAGGTAGAAATGACATAGATCATACCTATAATCATCCCTATATCCTCGAGGTCATAAGACTCCATCATCTATAGCTAGTCACATCCCTATCCACCAGCTCCCTGATTCTATCGTGGACAACCTAGGGGTGGTGGTGGTAATAGTTCGAATCTCTAACCAACTCCTTCCACCCTTAATGATCCCCTTACATTATAACACCCTATGAAACACCATGGTACTTCATATACCATACCCTAAATGGCCCCATGAATATCTCTTGATTAGCCATATGACATGTCTGGTAACCCCATACTAGATGTTCTCGACCACCGCATGAGTAACACAACATGTCTATCAGCTGACTCAAGCTTCCCTGGGATCCCCACACCAATGATCCTATGTACCAGGAGAATATCCTAATGTTTATAACACTATTCGGTCATTGTGACTTTCGTAGGATACCTGATGTTGATGTGACATCTAGTTGGTTTCTACAGATAGATCCCACTATCGGTGCCTGCTCCGATTGAAATCTGTCCACTATCAGGGCTCGCTTAAGTACACTGAAATAAGTATGAATTATGAGGGATATTATGGATTCCATTATCTCCAAATGTAATCCCTACTCAATGGTATGATCCTTAAATAATAGGTATCATACCATATATGTGGAGTAGCAAGAAAGATTAGTGAATCCCTCCGAATACTCCACCACAGTCTTACTACCATATTGCAGATGCAGAACTTTTGTATGCGCACTGACCGAAATGTGGTCATAAAGAACTCATCTCTAAAAGGACACTCAAAGTCCTCCCAAGACAGAGTCATCTCATCATGTTTCTAGGTCACTAATCTCCACCATTACCCTATAGATCCCTGAAGAATACTCATATAAAGGAATAACATTTGGTTAGAATGCATCCTTGCAAGGATGAAGAAATGGGTAACTCCCTTCAGACAATCCTCAGCTGCCTAGGGGTATGGATCACCCTAAAACATGAGAAGTCACAGCATTTGAAACTCATAAAATTCACTCAATCTGCATGCATCCTCACCTGGTAGTGATTTTAGTAGTTGTTACTCGATAGGTGTTGGTATAGCTATTAAACCACCTAGAGGTGATGTCTCTAGTACATTCCCCTATACTAATTCCTCTTCTATAAGAAGATCATCCTCGTGATCATGAAATCGAATCCAATATGGATATCTTTGTGAAATAATCCAATAATAAAACAAGATGTACCATGGTCAATAGAGTATATCTAGAGAGCTTACTCAAGAAGGACATGGCAGAAAAAATCCATTCATATATGATCCATGTACCCTAATTTTTCCTAAAACTAGTGTTTTCATATACCCAATTGAATAGTAGGTTCCCAGATTCCAACAGGATGGATATGTCAGCCGCCACACAAATATTGCATTCCCTAGTCTGAAAGCTAAACTTGAAATTATTAACACAATTTACCCAAATCAACCTCATAGAATCCTAGTCCTAAAGTATAAACATCCTCCTTTGATACCAATTTTTCATGTCCCATCCCTGAAGGGTCCATATGGTGGCTACCTTAAGACCACCTCCAATAGGCTAGGGGCTGGAGACTAGCACCGAGTATGTATATCCCACAAATGGGAGGCATTAATAAGTAATTGTATACATGCACACATATCTAAGATATAAATGATGAAATATAAAAACACTATGTAAAAAATGCATGAAAACCATTATATCAAAAACCAGAATACAACAGTGAAAGGACTAGAATATAAATAGGGATAAAACAAGCCCTCCAAAAGAAAAGAGTCTACATCCACTTGTCCAACATATAATGTAATAGGTACTGGGACTGTTGTCAGAAAATCTTTCAGAACACACCACAACTTGTTCAGTCTCACAAGGAACAAATTTCTCTTGTTCTTCCTAGAACTTTGTCGAAGAGTTGATCATCTTCGCAAGACACAACACGTGCATGCGAAGCCTCTATAAGGGTGAGTAAAGGAATACTCAATAGAACACCCAAAGACCTCAATTAAACACCACAAAGGAAACAAAAAAAAGGAAAATACCATAACTGAATACCACAAAGGAATACCACAAATGAATACCACAATGAAATACCATGAAAGAATGCAATAAAAGAAATGCCATGGGGGAATACTACTAAAGAATACCACAAAAAAATACCAAAAATGAATGCATAATCTCCTTAAAAAATATATTTTTCTAAAATAAATATATCAAGAACATCCAGATATAATCAATCTAATAAGACACATACTCTCAACAAGACACATAGTCTCCATAAGACACACAGTCTCCATAAGACACATAGTCTCCATAAGACACACAATCTCTATAAGACACACAATCTCTAGGTCACATCCTGTCACATAAATGTTTTCTCGAACTGTACTCATTCTGGGAGAACTCACTCCTAAATCCATTAGTTCATATGCATACTCCCATAAAACCCACATAGGATATCTAGAAATTACCATCTCATCATAAAGGTCCAGAAACCATAGAAAGATCATCAAACGGATGTATGATTTGAAATTTATAGCAATTTGAAAATTTTAGAAGGGGGGTCACTATGCCATGGACAGAACATGTAAGTCGACTACTACATTCAATTTATGTGTGGCAGCTCAGTTGACCATTGCTAACAGTCGACAACCACAATCGACTGTGGCCTAGTCTGGCTATCTGGGTCCAACCTAGGTCCTCCCTAACCCGCATGGTATGACCTAACCCGATGGTTTTAACCCATTCCTCCCATTGGACCTAGCCCACTTGACTTGGATTGCTCCAGCTGGTCCCAACCCACCTCGCTGGCCTAGTCCGCTACTCCGACCCCACCCAGTCACCTTACTAGGACCATTTGCAGGTCGATTTCCCCCCACAACTTTCGTGGTATGTAATTCTTCCTCTAGTGCTAAAAACATTGAAACTAAATCACCTCTATTATCTTCAGGTCTTGATCTACACTAATCCAACATCTATTTTGTCTTCCCTCCAATCTAGGGGTCTAATCAAATTTGGAGCCTCCCGGAATGTTGAGCTGCAGTCATGAGGATCCAATGGTGAAGAATGCCCATAATGGGAGAGAAAAAACCAACAAGAATTACCAAATAATGAACCATGTCCTTTGATCATGTCGGCCTCAATTATTTTTGTTATAAGGATAAACTAATTGGATAAACTAATCTTCTGATAATCCCACATCAATAACCCATCCAACAACAACGATTGAGATGTGAATCAATTTGTATGGGGATTGACCCATGTTCGTTGTAGAAATTTTGAAAGAGGAAGAGAAACAATGAAACAAACACCCTACCTAGATTTTTGATCCGTCTTTAATGAGGAATGGTTGTGTTGTCATTATTGATGAGATCCTCTAACTTTGTTGGCACGACGATCCACAATCTGTTCTCTGATCCATCAACATTAATTCAAGAGGATTCATTCTCCACATCTAAAAATAATTATAGGGTTATGGTGATAACATAGATTAATAAAAAGGTTTAATAATAAGTAAAATATCCACTACATCACTTAAAAATAATTTTTATTTAAATTTTATAATGACTATTACATATTTTAGGAGTTTTTTTCTAAAAGATCCACACCGAAAAAACTTAACTCATGCCTAGGGTAAAACTTACATTATGAGTTCAATGGTTCCCTCATATTTCTGATCCCAACACCCTCATAGGTATTATTACAAATTTTTAAGAAAACTATGCATGCATGCTATTAAAAAGTTTAATATTTTTCCAACAGTTGTTCATGGAACACCAGGCCTCAGATTCACACGTCATCTCAGTTCTGAGTCTCGAAATCAATCTATATAATATCTAAAAACAATACATGGAAAATACAAGATGTTACACCTAGTTTGAAACTCCTTGGGGTATGCTTGGTTTATTTAAAATTTTATTTATAATAAATTATGGAATATTTGAAAATATTTCTCTTATTTTAGAATATTCTCAATAAAACCGAGTTTATAATTAAGATATTAGATATGTATAAATTTTTCAATTTTTGTTAAGTGTTTCACTAGTTTTGAAATTATACATTATGATCTATAATTTTATGATCTAATATAGTGTATTAATTTATTTATAAATGGTACCTAGTAAAAGGAATTGATATCATATTAAAACACATAACTTGTTAAGGTATTTTAATCTATGGTTAGATAATAAAGAAGGATCTAGAGTTGATGTTGGAGGTGAATAAAGTACAACTATATTGGGGAAGTTAACTCTGGTTATGACTAATAACCTTTCATGTATAGAGTACCATTATGATATCCAATGTGGTGTAACAATGTTAGACTACTTCAAGCATTATAAACATCCATCATTCAATGGGAAAAAATATCTATTTGTATCTAATCAATTGATAAGTTCCTTAGAGAATATATTTCTCACTTTGAGAAGTAATGAAAGGGAGAAGGTTGTCATGGATGTTTATCACCGTTAAGGGTATGAATAAAAATGGTGTTCATTGATTTAAATCACTTATTTTTAAGAGGATATAAAGATCATAAAATGGAGGGATTTTAAAAAACCTTTATTGGAAACATATTTTCCTCATGAACAATGAGCTAATATGGAGAGACGATTCTTAATTTTGAGACAAAAATAGAAGTAAAATGTTTCCAAGAAGGATAATAATTTTTTATGGTTAACAAGGAATGTTGTGGAATATATATATAACCCAAAATAAAATATAAAAAATTTATTTTATGGGATTAAGCCTATAATTATATGGGAATTAGTCTCCAAAACATTCTCTTCATATGAGGATATTGTATCATGAGCTTTCAAGATAGAGAAATAATTTTACAATTCTTATGGCTTTGAAGGAAAGAAAGAGAATAAGAGGGTGATCAAGAAAAAATGGATAAAGGGGAGATGTGAAAGGAAAAATTTCCAACATGTGATGATTATAGAAATAAACACTTGGGAACATTATTAAAAGGAAAATGAGTTTTCTTGAAATGTGGAGAAAGAGGCCATTATGCTCATGAATGCAAGGATAAGGGTGAATCTATCAAAGTGTAGTTACTTAACTATAAGAAGATGTGGAAATATTCCAACCAATTCTTTAAAAATCAATGTAAATGACTAAAACATAATCCAAGGGTAGTAGTATATGATTATGAAATTACCACATGCGATGTGGAAGTTCGTAGACATGTGGTGAAAGGTACACTTATCAACCAATCTTGGATTAAAAATGTATAATTTGATTCTAATTTTACCCTCCCTTTTATATCTGAATAATTTTCTAAAGGTATATCATAACCACCTTAATGATTAGATATTGAGTTGGTGGTGAAAATCATAATGGTAGGATGACCACATCTAAAGTATATAACTCCTTTCCAATCTAATTTTTTGGGAATGTTCTTCCTAGGAATCTTTTCATTATTATTTTAGTTTAATTTAACCTAAATTTGGGTATGTATTGAAACTCCCTATATATGTCCCATTTCAATTTTCAATAAAGAGAAGTTAAATGAAATATTCTAAATTAACCTTCAATTTTCAATCAGTGCGAGGATGAACCTGAACACCCCATGGAAATTACTTCTATCATATGGGGTTTACTACTTATTCATGAGGTATTTGTTTCATAAATGGTTGGGGAGAAACTAAATATTGAAAATGTGACTATTTTTCAAGAATATATTAATGTATTTATAGAGGACATTCCTAGGCTTCCACCAAATTAGGGAGTTGAGTTTTCAACAGAACTCTTACATGGTGTTATGACTATTTCAAATACTTCATATAGAATAGACCCAATTGAGTTAGAGGAATTATTGAAGAAACTCTTGTAGATTCTAGATACAAGATTCATTCAACCTAGTTCTTCTCCATAGGGTACAACCGTTATTTTTTTAAGGATAAAAATGGGTCATTTCATATTTTCATTGATTATCAATAACTTAAGAAGATCTCTATTAAGAACATGTATCTTCTACCACATATCAATGATCTGTTTGATAAATTAAAATGAGATCTATATTTTTTCAAGATTGATCATTAATTTGGGTATCATCAGCTAAGTATCAAGAAGGAGGATATACCCAAGATATCCTTCTGAAAGAGTTATGGTTATTATGAATTTATTGTAATTCCATTTGGATATAGAAATTATCTTGATTTATTTGTGGATTTAATGATTAGAGTCTTAAATATTACCTTGATCATTTTGTGATTGTATTTATAGAGAGTATTCTTATATATTTAGAGGGTAAGGAAGAGCATGAATAACATTTGATAATTTTTCTAAAGACCCTGAGGAAGTAGAAGTCTCATTATTAATTTACCAAGTGTAAATTTATTCTTTAAAAAGTTTCATCACTGGGTCATATATTCTCAATTGTGTGTATATCAGTAAATACCTCAAAGATATAATTTATTGGGAAATGACCGATACCAACCATGATAATCAAAATCTATATTTTTCATGGGTTGTTTGAATACTACTGATACTTTGTGAGAGATTTATTATGATTATATAAACCAATCACCCTATTTAATTAGAAGGGGGTTATGTTCTTATGGACAAAGGAATGTGACTAAATTTTCAATGAAGTGAAGATAAGGTTGTCCAGTATTCCTATTATTACACTACCCTATACTGGATAAGGGTTTGTGATCATTAGTGATAAATTAAATAAGAGAAAAATATGTTCCCTTATGTAGAATGGCATGGTGATAGAACATGACTCTCATGAATTAGAAATTCATGGGCATCATTACCTAACTCATGATTTGGAGTTGGTAGTAGTAATTTTAACATTGAAATATGGAGGAATTATCTTTATGGAGAAATTTGTAATATAGACAAAGAAGGATTTTAATATACACAAATGAAGATGTTTTTAGGTGATCCAATATTATGATTTCTCAATACATTATAACCTCGGGAAGGTAAAAAAGGTGGAGGATGCTCGAAGTCGGAAAGTTTATGCTAATTTTTACATGATGTGAATTGAAAGAGATCCAATATTTAGGGATTTGAAAAATATGAATCTTGAAATAATGAGAAAAGGGGATTGTTATTATATTTATTATATAAATATTCAACCATCTATCTATTATAGGATTAATAAAGTGAAAAAAAAGATGAAAATTTATAGAAGGAAAATATAAATGTTCCTGAGTTCAACCACGATCATCCAGGAATAATAATGTTTAGGAATTGTGTTTGTGTCCCATATATATGAGTCATTAAGAATAAGTTGTTGGATTAATCTCATAGTTCATAATTCTCTATTCATCCATGAAATACAAAGATGTATAAGGATTTGAAAGAGTATTTTAGGTGAGACAACATGACAAGAGATATTTCAGAGTATATAACTTAGTGTCTGGTACATTAGTAAGTTAATGATAAGATAATAAAATATAATGGGATGTTAAAACCAATACCCATACTAGAATGTAAATGGGTAAACAACACCATGTACTTTTTATCAGACTCCCAAAATGTCTAAATGTAATATTACTTATTGTGTTGTAGTCAATCACCTTACAAAGTCATCATTCTTTATTATTGATTAGTTTACCATAATATAAAATAATGAAGTGGTAATTTTTCATGAAGTGCAAAATTCTATTATATTTGACCAGTATCTGAGGTTTACCTTGAAGTTATGATAAAGTCTTCATTGGGCTTTGGATACAACGTTGAGTATTAGTATCACTTATCATTATTGGGAATATGTTTAGTATAATAGGTCTAATCAAACTCTATAATACATGTTGAGAAATTTATCTATGGATTTAAAATGTTTTTCGGATCAACACAATTCTTTAGTAGAAGTTTCTTATAATAATAACATTTACTGAATCATTCAGATGGCTCCGTATGAATCCCTCTATAAAAGGATGTTTAGAACTCCAATGTGTTGGGATGATGTTAGAGGAATAAATATATGGGGAAATAATGTATATGAGGAAATGGTAGTAAAGGTTATATACATTCAAAAACATATAAGGGAAGCTAATATTTTAAAAAAATGTTATGCTCCCAATCATCTATGAGATCGATAGTTCAAATGTTTTGAGAAGTTATTTCTATGAATTTTACCCAGGAAGAATGTAATGAGATTTAGATAGAAGGTAAATCTGATCCTTATATATATTTTAACCTTTTATATTCTTGATTATATCATGATTTTACCTTAATAGTTTGTTCTTCCACGAAATATCTTTCAAGTTCATGATGTGTTCCATGGTTCTCCAAACAAAGTACATACCTTATCCTTTACATGCACTAAACTCATAATCCATACCACTAGAGACACATCTATCATATGAGAAACAAATTAGGATATTCTAGAAAATAGGAAGAATTTTTTTTTTGAAAAAAATATTACTTACTTGGTCAATGTTTTGTTGTGAAACTATAAATATGAGGAAGTTATGTAGGAACCTGAGGATATGATGAGGTAGAAGTATACTTAGTTGTTTGTATTCGAGTGATGGAATTTTGAGATATAAATTATTATAAAGGTGGTATAAAGTTAAAATACAAGATTTTGGGATACATCTCTTTAAAATAAATTTTATTTCTTTAATATCTTTCATTACATGCAACACTGAGTTTAAATGAACCGTGATATATTATAGAAATATTATTTTTTAATGTGAAAATTATTATATAGAAATTGGATTGGTGGGTATAAATAAGACTATATAAATTATGAAAATTTTATTGTCTACATATGTATAAAATTAATTCATTATATATAACATTATTAGAAATTAAAAAAAATCTTTTGAAGATAAAAGTGATGTTTTTCAGAAAAATTCTTTTATGCACACAATGTATTTTTATCTTAAGAAATTAAATTGTTCACTATGTTTAAATTATTTTAATGAAATTTATAAATTATATATTCAACCAAATTTTTTAAAATCCATTGAATATTTTTATAGGTATGAGATAAGTATAAATTTAGATTTATGCTTAAACAATATTTTTCTAAAAAGTTTTTTTCATCATGTTTTGCGCACTTATGTTAAAATTAATTTCTGCTTCTTATAGAAATTGAACTTTCAAAAATGGATTAAATATTTTTAATTGGGAAGTTAAAATCTGGTAAATAGTACTTTTAGTTTTGGGAATTACGAATAGTAACTGTAGTCAAATTTATCACATCTATAAAGGGTAAATCAGGTAATTAAGGTTAAAAACTGATGTGATGAGGTTTTAAAATTTTTCTAACACTTGGATATATCCTATTAGATAAGTGGTGTTCAAAAATTTCCTTCCAAGTATCAAATATATGGCCACTTGGTTCCATATTTATTGATTATGACCTTTATATTAATTTATGAAAAGAATAAATACAAAATGTCACTATCTTGACTTTAATAACTATGACATTTTATTATATTGATAAATTTAGAAAAATTTAGGTTCTAAATGTTTATTTAAAAGATAAAACAATTCTTTCAATCATTTTAATTAAATTAAAATTTTTAGTGATAAAATAATTACAATAAATGCTTACATAATATCGATATAGTTTTGATTTAATTAAATAGAAAATTAAATAAATGATTATAAAAATATTAAAAGTAATAAAATAATGATGAAAAATTATATTAACAAATATATAAATAAAATATATTATTAATGTGTGAAAATTTTTATTATAATTCCCTATTATTTGATGTATTTACATTCAAATTAAATGAATAGTGTAAAAATGACAATAATGTGATTTTATGAAAACATTATTTTATTAAATTAATTTTAAATAATAAAAATGATGAAATAGGACAAGGTGGATAATATAAAATTCTAAAATTTCTTCTCCTTTCCATTTATAAATAAATTTTTACCTTATAATTAAAATTATAACCCTTTATGATTGAAAAAGGCGTTACTCCGGTTACGGTTAAATTAGGTAACCAAGGTGTTAAATCAAAAGATAAGGATTAAAATGACACTAAATTTTGTCTAAATGTAATTTTATGATTTAATAAAGACCTTATAATCATTTTATTTTAATATTCAGACATTTGGAATCACTTTTATTGAGAATTACCTTGTAATATTTTAATATTTTTTATAATTCCAAGTGTGTCCTTTCCCTCCCATATAAAAGGATAACACTTCCATCCATTATTTATACCAATTTTTGCAACATAGACCAACCAATACCTAAAATTTCTCTTAACAATATCCTTATACACATTATATATGTGATATTACTCCCAAAATACTATCTCTATGGTCCTTAAGATGAGATCCAAAGCAGTTCTTTCAAATAAGAGGTAATCACCCTAACCAATCAATATATTTTTTACTAATTAATTTACCTCCTCTAAATATATGTTAATTTTTATAAAATAGTAATATAAGTATAATAAATATACTAATTTTTTTATATTATTAAACTCCAATTATACATCCTCTTTTCTATCAAATGAAGAATGATAATGTCGCGAGTGTGTACGTGTGGACTACCAGCTCCACGAAGCGATGTGATTTATTTTTTGTTTATGCGTTTCATGAATTGAAATAAGGAGAGATTTAATAAATATATGATATATGATATATATATATATGATATAATAATGATACTATAAAGGTGAATTATTATTTATCTTTTTTTCTTTAAATCTGCCGAAAAGTGAAAACAGTGTTCATGCGTACGTATAGCTTACCGTCACCATGAACGGTGTAATTCATTTTTCTATCTCTAAATTTTATGGATTAATCGAATTACATATTTAGTTGATATATATTTTATTTATATCCTGATTAAAATTATATATAATATGGAACCATGATGAAATTATAAGAACTAAAACTACCAAACAAAAACTTACATGAAAAATTAAATAGTTATTACCCAGAATAGTGATTTTAACATGGACTTGTTAAAAAATGGGTGATAAATGACTGTAGGTAAATATTACATGGCATGATATATGTGACTATGGTTATTTAATATATTTATAATAAATATGTATTTATTATACATGAGGTTCATGTAGAAACCTGAGCCCGAACTACCAGACTCTGCCTTTGAAAATGCTGTGTAATTTTTTTATAAAAAGAAACATAATAAATACACCACATTTAATTCACATATCAGAATATTTTACTGGACCCAATTTTAGAGAATTAGAATAAAGAAAACATTAAAATACAATTTTAAAAAACATTTAAATCATTAAGCAACAAATCATCAGTGCACCATCCCCACTTTAGAAATTTATCATATCATCACTGCTAAACCTATAAGAATCATTTTAATACATGGGGTGAGTGAAAAAATGCCTATTAATGGGGTTAAAAACAAATAATAATCTTCTTAAACATTAATTTCAAATAAATATACATACTTAAAATATATTTTCAAAAATACATGAATATATATAGAAAACTATATTTCATAAAATAAATGTACTTGAAATGCAATTAGGAATTCTCCTATGGAATATTAATTTTTTGTAGGTCATTTATAGTGCTTGGTAGACCATCTCTAAAATCTATACATAAGGCCACCAGTCAATTCTTATACTCACAGGTTCACTCCCCACAATGTCACTTATTTCACTAGTGCCGAATATTTTGAAAACATTTTCCCATGGACTGCTTTTCTCATCTCTTTCGCAAAACATTTCTAAAGTACATACATAATACTAAATTGTTTTAAAAGAATAAAAAATTCCCCCTTTCAGCCATGTACTCTAAAATATTATAAATTAATTTAATATAGAATCCCATGTTTGAAAACCTTTTAATAATTAATAACCATAATTCCTAGATACATGGTTTAAATACTTTCATGTTCTCATAATGTTGATAATGTCATGTAAGGAATAGATGACGATCATACATTTACATTATTGACTTGGTAGCTGATGAAGATACTAGTAAACACATAAAATGGTAAATTATTTCTAAATTTCACATAAAATGATAAGATTTATCTAATTAAGTTGAACAATAAAAGTGTTTATAGGAGTTTAATATCAGTAAAAAATAGTTTGGAAGTTGATAAATAAAATTTATAAATAATAGGGAAAGCAAATCTATACATTAGTAGGTTATATTTAAAAGAATGTATATATATATATAAATATATAAATATATATACTTATATAAGTATATGTCATTTTTATACATAAAACACATTCAATATTTAAATCAAGAACCCTCCCATATGAACACACACCAAGAAAAAGTTGATAAATATATGTAAATGTGTTTACCTACATCTATGATTACACACATACCCACATATATGTATATTACCCTTATAAGAATTAATTTTGAAAAATAAGTAAATACATAAGTTTATTAGAAATAAGATTCATGGAAAAGAAACCCTTAACATATATACATATATATTCTGAAATTATTAATATATATATATATATATATAATTGTGTGTGTGTGTACGCATGTATATACACACATGTAAATGTAATTTTTGGTAAAACAACATAATTCAGTAATGATATTTCATTATTAAAACCATAATACTTTAAATATAGATCTTCTAAATTGATAAAAAAATTTATATATACCATTTTATTTAAATGGATATCGAATACACACATATATACATAGATACATATGTATATATATATATATACATATAATAGTTTTCACAAAAATAAATAATAAAACCCCCTTACTTTATTTAGATCAGGAGAGGGATGAGGTTTCTGGAACCAATAGAGAGAGAGATCTTGATGGAGTAAATTTTCTATTGGCACATTGGTTTGAAAATTGAGGCATCTAATAAAACCAATGATTCAATTATTGATCCGGAAAACTAAATCTAATCAAATAAAAATGTCGATTATTGCAAATTCTATGTGCAACATGGTTAATTGACATCCCAAAATATAAAAACTGAAACAATGATGGAGTTCTCAGTTAGGGGAGTTGATTTTGTTTCATTAAAATAACCAATTTCCTTGGAATTAATTGAAGAAGTCGAGATGAGGGTTGAAAGATATCATCATGGGAAAGAGGGGATGAAGAGGTGCTGACAACTACAAGGTTGGATAGGGACTACTGCAGCTCTACAAGTAAGAAAAAATTAAAGATAGTGGAAGGCCTGGATCAATTTTAATCTGATTCAAGGGTTAAAAATAACCCTAAATTTTTTTAATGAAGGGAAACTTGTGACAAGATAATGGAGGGACATGATATGGCCGCATATCTAATCGGACGTCCCAAAATTCAACAGTGTGTTTTAAAGGGATGAAATAATGAGATTAGATTAAAGGATCAGATGGATACTATGATCTAGGGGTTTTAAATAGGGTATGATGGTCCAGATCAGGTGACGACAGATTTGATAGTGGAGAAAAATGTAGCGATAGAGATGCAATGATTGGGGATTGAACGTGGTACCGGTGTAGATGAATAGGATCTCGCATAATGAGATCTTGTGAATAAGATCATGTGTCCTGAAAAAATGCATGCCCTACATCGAAACATCGTTATTTTTGGTAATGCTTTATAATCCTTAGTGTGTTGTGCCTTGTATCGATGACACAAACACACAAAAGGTGTCCTAATACATGTGACCCCTTCGTGGGTTCTCTACCCACCCTATGATCGCTCCTAACTAGGGCCTTATAAATGGGTCTCTGCATATATTTCCTTTAATATTCCCTCCTCGTTCTCTTAGTGCTTGAGCCTCCTTGAGATCAGGTAGATGCCTCCTTGATAGTGTTAACCATGACCCCTAACTTTGTTGAGGTATCCCCTTAGCTTAGGGATGGTTCCATTTTTTTAATACTTAAATATTTTAAAATAAAAAATAGATAATGATGAAATTATTTTTCCTTATTGTTTAGTTCCCTCTTTAACTTCTTCGATTAACTAAGTTTCCCAATACAATTTTTTTTTAACAAAGATCATTAAAACCATACCATTTTAATTTGGAAACATTAACACACTAATACTCATAAAATACTATAGTTTTATACCCATGTTATTAATTTAAAAACATAATTTCATTTAACTAAAAATATTATTTTAAAACATTTAAACACACCCAATGTATAAAAAACCCAATAATCACTTTAAATCCCAAACTACTACTTATAAAAGTCACATTATGAAGTATAAATACACATTAAAGTTACTCAAAGATCATTTATTGTTTTTAGAAGGATGGTGTTCTATATTCCTTTGATGATTCAATTACTTATTTACTACTTGTTTAACAATTTTTGTTATGGTAGATCCAAGGGATGTCAAAAACACCATTTTCCATCTTGTTATGCTTAGAGGTTTTCCATTTATCTTATTGGGTCTTGCAATTATTTTTTGTTACTAGTTATAATCTCTTGTATTACTGTAATATTTCAATGTTTGAATAAAATTTTTCTCATTTTATTTTGTGTATTTTTATTAAATAACACCATAAAGAATAAAATATGAACATAATAATTAAAAAACATTATTATTATACTTATAATTTAGTTTGGGGTGTTATATTCTCCCCCCTTAACGAAATTGTGCCCTCGTAATTCTATTGTACTCTTACACTCCCACCAACAACAAACATCTGACATCATCCTCGATTTCCCTAGAAAAACATTTTATTATTATTATTAATTAACAAAATTTTAATGAAAAAAATTTAATTTATACCTTCACTAGGTCCACCACCATCAGAGACTTTCTTGGTAAGTTATTCCAGTGAGGTGGATCCCTAAAACATTTTTAAAATTTTCAATTTCATTTTCCCAAATGCACCTTGAGAAGCTAGGGTAAAACTCATGTGAACAAAAAATGGGACCTTGAGAGAGTGGAATGAGAGGTGAAAAGTTCAGAGATATTAGAATGGATTTTGTTCTAATAGACTAGTCTAACAAACATTTTTTTCCTATAAACTATATATTATAAAGTCTCCCATATATGCTAAATCCCAAAAATTGAAACAGATAAGCTGCACGTGGGTTACCCACCTCTGTATCTTCACAAAATTTTTCTAAGGCTAGAGAAGTCTCAAACAAGGTGAAACATTGTAAAAGTCCTCTACAAATTCGTAGAATTTTTCTATGATCAAATAAGTCTCAGACATGTTGAAACATTGTAAAATACCTTCATAGTGATTTCCTTTATGTGCATAATATGTAAGTTTTCTATATGACATAATGTGATATACATGTTTCATTCATTTGTATTAGTAAAGGATGTTTGGGTTAATTGACACGTGATATAGATTTTCACAGGATAGACGAAGGTTTGCAAACTGTTGGTAAGTATTTGAAGATGATTTAAAAATTATGGTCTTAAGTAGCTCAATAGGAAGAGACAAGAGGTTAGTTAGTGAACCCTCACCTTCCATATTAAAATTTAATAAAGGGGTTTCACTATATAAAACATTCTTAAATTATCATTTTCATTCTAATTTTCCAAATTTAACATGGACATTGCTCTGATGCCAACTGTAGAGACCCGAGCCTGAGCTACCGAACTCAGCCCTTGAAAATTTTGTGTATTTTTTTTATAAAAAGAATGTTAATAAATATAGAAAATTTAATTTTCATATCAGCATATTTTTCTAGCTTAGGTTTTGGAGAATTATAATCCAAAAATACATTCTAATTCTATTTTACAAAACATGGAAATATTTAAGAAAAAAATCATCAATGCACCGCCCATACTTTATAAATTTACCATAGCACAATAGCTACACCTATAAGAATCATTTTAATACATGGGGTGAGCACAAAAATACCTATTAAGGGGTTTAAAACCAAAAATTAGTTCCTTAATCATTTCTTGAAAATGAATATATATACTTAAAATATATTATCACAAATACATGAATATATAGAGAAAAAATATATTTCCCAAAAAAAATGTACTTGAAAATCCGTTGGGAATTCTCCTGTGAAAATATTAATTTTCTGTGGGTCATTAATGGTACCTGGTAGACCATGTCTAAAATCGATTCAAATTTCCACCAGTCAATTATTAGACTTACGAGTTCACTCCTTACAATGTCACTTATTTATCAAGTGCCTATTTTTTCAAAAACATTTTCCTGTGGCCTTCTTTTCTTATCTATTTTTTAAAACATTTCTAAAGTTATTACATTGTACTAAATTCTTTTAATAGAAAAAAACCTCCCCATGTCACCCACAAACTCTCAAATATTATAATTTCATTTTAGAGAGAATCCCATGATTGAAAACCTTTTAATAATTAAGAACCATAATTTCTAGATACATGGTTTAAATGTGTACATGGTCTCATAATGTTAATATTGTCATGTAGAGACTAGATGGTGGAAAATACTATCCATGATTGGCTTCGAAGAGGATGTAGATGCAATTACACACATGAAATGATACATTGTTTCATAATTTCACATAAAATTATATAATTTATCTCATGCAGTTGAGAGATCAATTTGTTTATAAGAGTTTGAAATCACTAAACATTAGTTTGGAGGTTGATAAATTATATTTTTAAATAATAGAAAAAGAAAATATGTACTTAATTTGGTTATAATTAAATCCTTATATATATATATACTTATATAAGTGAATGTGGTTTGTATACTTAATGAAGTTCCCAATCAGGATCTATGTATCACTGAGAGAGGGAGAGGTGAATCAGTGATATCTTTTTCTTTTTATGTTTCCTTCTTTTTGAAACAACCTTCACCTCCTGTTAAAGAGTTTTTTCTCTACTGAACACACACAACCATAGGAACACAAGATTTACAAGGTTCACTACTCAACAAGAGACGCTACGTCCTTGGTATGGTATAGAAATAATCCAGTACCATACAATCCACTAGAAAACAATCCTTTGATGTCGAATACAATGAGTAGGATATACCCTTACATGCATGTAGCACCTGGAAAACAATATTCAAGTGTTTGTGCACCCTATTATCACAAATAGGGAATTACGGTATTTCAGTGCTTCTTTACAATTGAACAAATGTATTCTTTGAGGTACAAATGTTCACCTTCTTACCCAGAATCCGGTAAGAACTATCTTACGCACAACCAAATACGTGTGAAGGCCATAATTTTTTTGTGCAACCTTTAGGTAACCTTGAGAGCAATTCAAATGGCTTGCGCGTAAAAATCCCCTTTTGGCATGAAAAACCTTTTTCATTCAACTTCCTTTTTATGTGAAACTTTCCACTTTTCGCGCAACTTCCCATTTTTTTCCATACACCTTTCCTCTTTGTGCGCAAACCAATTTCTTTTTGAGAAACTCACTTAGCCTATAATTTTACGCACTTTAGAGCTTGATATTTCTCTATGTGTCGAGCCACACAAAATGAGAGGGGGTCACCTCTTATTTATATTCCCTTTCAACCCCGCATGAAAAAAATAATCCGCATGTAAAAACTTCTTATTTTGCGTAAAAATGATTTCATGCAACATCATATTTTGTGCAATACTCCATTTTTTTCACCTCATGCCTTTTCTAACTCTCGAGCTTTTATCTCGAAACACCTCTTGCGCAAAAAACTTCATTCCTATATTTCGTGCACAACACCAATATTTCACACACCGCTTTATTTTTCACACACCCCTCTAATATTTCGCGCACCACTTTATTTTTTGTGTATCCTGTTAATATTTCATGAACCACTTTATTTTTCATGCGTCCCACTAATATTTAGCATGTCACTTTATTTTTCATGCATCTTGCAAATATTTCACAGAAGGCTTTATTTTTAACGCATCCCGCTAAAATTTTGTGAAGCCTTTATGTTTTCACGCACTTTGCCCAATTTTTCGCACACTCCATGCCTTTTCCATCTCTCTATTCACTGATTCCCATAACAATTCTTCATATTTCATCATAAACTCCACTATCATGATATATATCCTTTGATATACCAGATTTAGCATCGTCATAATTACAATGGAAAGTACTGAAACTTCCTTATCTTCTAGTAGTATCATTTTTTCCAATCAAAATTTTATATGACTGGTATCATCATTTCTACATCTTTACTTCATGAGGCTTGAATCAAAAGTTCTCTTAACTTATGATATTTGTGAAATACATATCAGAAATGCATCGTCTGATTTTCAAGTCCTTTACAAAGTGAATTTATTTATCTTCTTTGACAACAAAAAAACAACACTCTATTATTGAAAACTCTTCTTACTTCTTTATCTATCTAACTTGGTCCCAACAATATCCCCCTTTGGAGTTTGTTGTCAACCAAGATTCATAAATCACTGAACTTTTTAACATTATGAAATGGATTACTTATAAAAAATTATAAGCCTACGTGAGATAAATCATTGTAGGAAACAAGAATTAATGACAGTCAAAACCTTGCTATCCAAAAGTAGTGACTATGAAATCTCAAGATCGTATCTCCTTAGCCTTTTTCAGAACATCATTCAACATGAAACCAGATGATCATATCTCCTCAGCCTTCTTCACAACATCTTTCAAGCTTCTACTTCAGCATTCTCCACTTCTTCAACTTTCCTAGAAAGAAACATTTTTTCCTACAACCACTCCAACTAAAAGTTAAAATAGTTCACACACATACATTCTGGATTCACAGATTACCAACAACTCCCCCTTTATCCATGCTTCCATAAGGATATATTTATGAAACAATTCTCCCCCTTGAAAAAACTATCCAAAGGTAAGATGAGAGTGGGGACAGACACATGTACCTCAACCTTGATGAGAAGGAGGTTGGACACCCATGTTCAACCTCAATTTTTGAAATGGTTCCTTTGGTAAAGGTTTTGTGAATATATCAGCAACTCGTTCAGATGTAAGAATGTACTCTGGCCTCAATGCATTCTTATCCACTTGCTCTTTGATGAAGTGATACTTTATGTCAATGCGTTTTGAACGAGAATGTTGTATCGAACTCCTTATAAGATCGATCACACTGTGATTATCATATCCCAAGAGTAATGGTAGGTTCTCTTCATCAAGTAGATCTTCCAACTGAGTCTTCATCCACATGAGTTGTGTTTCAGCTTGAGTGGAAGCAACATACTCAGGTTCAGTCATTCTAAGAGTTACTGAATTCTGTTTCTTTGTATGCCAACTAACACAACTTTTTTCCAGAAAGAAAACTCCACCAGATGTGGATCTTCAATCATCAACATTTCCTGCCAATAAACATCTGAATACATGAATAGATCAATATTTCTTGAGCTATAATACATGATCCTAAATTTTTTTATTCCTTTGATATATCTAAGAATTATTTTTCTAGAAATCAAAATGTTATTCTTTAGGAGTGCTCTGAAATCTTTCACATAAAGTGACAACATAGAAGATGTTGGGTCTCGATGAATTTAAATTCAACAGAATACCAAAAAGATTTTGAAACTCTTTCTAATCAACTTACTTTACTTATCCATATTTAGAAAACTTGGTTCCCACTGAAGTTGGTGTGGACACTGGTTTCGAATTTTCCATGCCAAACTTTTTCAGAAGTTCCATAGCATACTTTCTTGAGAGGGAAAGAGGTGATTCTTCTTCTGTGAGATTTGTAGCCCAAGAAAGTATTTCATTTCACCCAGCATGGAAATTTCATATAAATTCGTCATATCCTCATCAAACCATTCACATGATCTTTCATCATTTCTAGAAAATATAAAGTCATCGAGATAAACAATAACGATTAGTGAAAAATCCTGACACTCCTTGATGTAAATATTGCTATCAACTCTACCTTTCATAAAATTCATCTTCTTCAAGAAAGTATCTAATTTAGAATACCATTCCCTAAAAGCCTGTTTTATCCCATACAAATCCTTCTTCAACCTACACACATAACTTTAAACATTTCCAATAAAAAATTCACAAGGTTTATCAATGTAAACTTCCTCATCAAGGTCAACATTCAAGAATACATATTTTACATCCATTTGAAAGATTTTGTAACCTCGTTGTGAAGCAATAATAAAAATGATTCTGATTGTTTCTAATCATTCCACCAGAGAAGAGGTTTCATCAAAATCAATGCCTTCAATTTGTGAATACCCTTTTCAAACCAGTCTTGATTTGTTTCTTTTTTTACTTTTCCTTCTTCATTCATCTTGTTTTAGAAAACCCACTTTGTACCAATAATGTTCTTATTGTCCGGATTTAGTACAAGTTCCCAAGTATAATTCTTCTCTATCTGATGAAGCTTTTCATTCATAGCACAAACCCATTCTGGATGCTCAAATGCTTCAATTACATCATTCATTTAATGTTTTGAATAAAGAGAAGTATGTGATATAGAATTCGTTGTTCTTCTTGTTTGAACCCTTTGATGTTTATCTAAAATAATTTTCTTAGCCTCTACTTTTTTTCTCATCCTAGGATGAGTTGTTTGAACTTCATCCTCATCACTCAACATTTCTAAGTCAGATTCCTCTTCTTTAGTAGTATTAAAACAGTCTCCAGCATTGTCAGAGTTGTTAACAAACTCATCTCTATCCTGCTCAACATCCTCATCAACATCTGACTAATTTTCTTTCACAATGTTTTCAACAACATTTACATATGAAGAATCAATAATTATTCTTTAATCTTTGTTGAGGAATCTATATCCTCTTCCTTCTGAATCATAGACAATAAAAATTCCATCATCTCCTCTTTTCTCAAACTTTACAAGGTTTCCACCTTTCTTCTTTATAATTCATGGACTCCCAAAAACTCTCAAGTGTTTCAAACATAGAGTTTTTTCATATAACATTTCACATGGAATCATATTTGAATTTTTCCTATAGAAACATCAGTTCTGAATATACACACTAGTGCTCATGGCTTGCCTCCAATAATAATGATAAAGACTATGATCAAGTAACATAGTTCTCCACATTTCCACCGGACTTAAATTCTTTCTTTTAGCGACCCTATTTTGTTGAGGTGTGTATGGTGAACCGAACTCAGGCCGAATTATATGTTTATCAAGGTAACTTTCAAACTCTTCATTCTTATACTCTCCACCTTTATCAGTTCTCAACTTTTCACTGAATACTCACATTCCTTTTATTCTTTCCTCTTGAAACACATAATCATTTTCAGAGCATCTGACTTATGTCTCATGTACGTAACACAATTAAAGCGAGTAAAGTCATCAATTAAAGTAATGAAATAATTATCTCTATTTTTAGATTTCTTTCTCATTGGTCCACAGATAACAGAGTGTATGAGTTACAAGGGTCTTTTTGAGCGAATTTCAACACTCTTATGAATAGAGTTTGTAATCTTCCCATTCTAAAAAATAGTGCAATGCCAATCTCTTCTTCTTGATAAATCAGGCATATATCAGACACTATCTCTCTTTGATAACTTGAACATATTTCTCTGATACATATGTCTTATACTTTTATGCCAAAACAAATTTTCACTTTCCATTCCCATGTAACAAGAGTTATGCACTTCACCAACTTGGAACAAATTCCCTCTTGTATGTTCGCCTATTGTAATTATATTTCCATCATTTTCACTTTTCACAACAAATCCATATTTTCTGAAAATAAATTTGTTTCCCCCATCATATAGTTGTGACACACTAATTAGGTTATGTTTTAGCCCATCAACATACAATGTTTTCCTGGATTTCATCTTTTCTTTTCCAATTATAGCTGATCCAACACCTTTGATCCTTAGATATTCATCATTTCCAAATGTGACTGTTCCATCATTGAAGTATTTCACATTCCTCAACATCATTAAGTATCCTATCATATGAGAGGAAGACCCACTATCCAGAATCCATGTACGTTCTCCTTTTGTATCTTTCAAATTAGTTTCGACAATGAGAGCTTTTTGTTCGTCCTTTTCCTCTACATTCTATTGTTCTATGTCCAATTTCCTAGACAAGTCAATGTGTTCTAGCTAGACAACCATGCACTCTATATTTTCAGACTTATCAGACCCATACCTTTTATCTTTTAAAAACTATATCTTTTGTGAATAATTAAGAAGCATTCGTTTATCTAGTAACACACTAATGAAGCCCTTGTTAAGATGTCCAAGCCGATCACATCTTTCACAAATAGTTTCCAGTGGTTGGAACCTATTCCAAACTTTCACACCAATCATCTCAGATATCTTCTGAAATTTATTTAGATACTTTCTATATTGAATGGATTGAGTCCCCCACAATACTTGTCTTTCAAAACATGTGGTATAGTTGTAATGATGTTGGTTGAATCAACACATATTTTCCATGTGTCTGATCCACTAAAACACCAGCAGTAACCATAGAAAGAATATTTGTCTTTGAAACTTCTATAATGACCAGATTTGTAAAGACGCTTCTCAACCACCTTATTAATAAAACTATTTCGACCATCAAATTTAATGTTTTCATTTGTAACTCTATTCTTCTATTTAGATTTATCATTACCAGAAGTATTAGAAGTCTTTCTTCACTCATGATTTTTATGCACTTATGATTTTTCATGATTACTGACTTTGGTTACATACATGGTCTTTCTAGCCTTGTTCTTATCAAAACCAGTTTTGTATTATAATTATACCATTGAAGGTAACTTTTGTGGATCCTTATTTGGTTCATTCTTACAGATACATTCACTAACTTCTGAGATACATATTTTCAAACTGATATCCATTTCGTTAGCTTTATAAAGATTCTTTTGGACAAGTTACAACTCTTCTTCTTTTGCCTTCAACTTTACTTCAAGATAATCATGGTGATTCTTTGCATTCTCATGTGAATTATTTAGATCATCAATCTCCTTTTCCATATTGATTTTCTCATCATGAAAATTTCCTTCATTGTTTAATGTGGAATTTTCATTTATCAACTTCTTGTTTTCCTTCTCAAGTATTCTAATTTTTCTTAAACATTCCTTCAACTCTTCTTTTAGATACTGTTCAAGTTGAGTTTCTTCTTCTACATTAATACTGCTCTCATAATCATCATTATTCACTATTGTAAAAAATTTACTCTCTCTAGACTTCTCAACAACATATTTTTCAGATATAGTATCACTATAATCATCTTCTTTGATTTTTGAAAACAAGCTTCTTCTTTTTGATTCGAATAACTTTTTATCCTTTCCTCTTCCAAAATAATTTTTTTCCACCGTGGTTCTTTCATGACCTTCTTGATCTTCTATCTTCATCATTACTATCTTCATCTTTCCCTTTTTGAGGACAATTAGCTGCAAAGTGGCCAACAAATCCACATTCAAAACATTTCCAAGGGATTTTCCATTTATATTTCTCTATGCCTCTATTTACATTTTTAGAAAACAAGGAGAGTATTTCATAAAATTTTTGACATACCTCGTTTTTAGAGTCATATTCACCAGCTTTATCTTCAATAAGAATTTTCTTCGACTTCTCATTATTTTAAGACATGAAAGAAATTTCTCTATCAACTTTTGATTTTCTCTTCATAGTCTTCTCCCATCTCATTTCATAATTTATGAGAGTTCTATGAAAATCAGCCAGAGATAATGTTTCATGATCTCTGTCTTCCAATGATGAAACTTTAGCATCAAATTTATCGGGAAGAATTATTAAGATCTTTTCAACAACTGTAGAATATTCCAAATTTTCACCAAGACATTTGATTGTACTGATAATGTAATTTATCCTAGTAAATTAGTCACCAACAGATTCAGATTATCCCATTTTCTAGTCTTCATACTTTAGCCTCCTGATTTGCAGTTTTTCCATCATCACTTTTGTATTTCCTTGATAGATTTTCTTCAACTTATCCCAGATTCCTTTAGCTGTAGCCACACCGTTCACTCTAAAAAACACACTCTCAGAAAGATATGGGAGTAATTAATTTTTAGCTCTTCCATCATTCTCAAGATTCTTCTTATCAATAAGTGTAATAGGAACCTTGTCATCAATAGGATGTAATCCATCAGTTGTAGTTTCATGAACTTTATACCCAAGAGACATAAGATAAGGCATCATTATATCTTTCTAGATATGCTAATTATTGCCATAAAATACCGGAATCCCATTAATATTCATGCATTTCAGATTCTCCATCCCAACTTCTCTTCAAACACTTTAGAAAAGAATAAAAAAAGGAAACCTCCCTCTGATACGAATTGAAGTTCCAAATTAGGATCTAAGTATCACTGAGAGGGGGAGGGGGTGAATCAGTGATATCATTTTTTTATGTTTCCTCCTTTTTGAAAAAACATTCACCTCCTGTTAAAGAGTTTCTTCTCTTCCAAACACACACAACCACATGAACACAAGATTTATAAGTTTCACTACTCAACAAGATTAGCTACGTCTTTGGAATGGTACAAAAATAATCTAATACCACACAATCCACTAGAAATCAATACTTTGAAGTGGAATACAATTAGTAGTATATACTCTTACACTCATGTAGCACCTAGAAAACAATCCACAAGTGTTTGTTCACCCTCTTAGAACAAATAAAGAATTATGGTATTTCAGTGCTTATTTATAATTTAATAGATGTATTCTTTGAGGTAAAAATATTCACTTTCTTACCCAGAAGCCGGTAAGAACTATCTTACGCAAAACTGAATACATGCAAAGACCATAACTTTTTCATGCAACCTTTATGGCACCTTGCGTGCAATTCTAATGGCTGGCGCATAAAAATCCCCCTTTTGGAATGAAAAACCTTTTTCATGCAACTTCCTTTTTCCGCACAACATTCCACTTTTTGCGAAACTTCCCACTCATTTCTGTGAGCCTTTCCTTTTTTCACACAATCCTTTTTCTTTTCACTCAACTCACATAGTTTATAATTTTACGCACTTCAGAGCTTGAGATTTCTCTATGTTTCAAGCCACACAAAATGAGAGGGGGTCACCTCGTATTTATAGGCCTTTTCAACCCTATGCGAAAAACACTAATCCACACATAAAACCCTCTTCAAGCTCGTAAAAACTCTTTCATGGAATATCATATTTCGCACAATGATCTAATTTATCATGAACCACATTCCTTTGCCAATTTTTGATATTTTTATCTCGAAACACCTCTTGGAAGAAAAACTCTATTCCTCTATTTTGCTCACCATGCCAATATTTCACGCACCACTTTATTTTTCACGCACCCCACTAATATTTCGCACACCGCTTTATTTTTCATGCATCCCGCTAATATTTTTCTCAGTGATTTATTTTTCATTAATCCCATTAATATTTCACACAATGCTTTATTTTTCGTGCATCCCGCTAATATTTCGCGTAGCGCTTTATTTTTCATGCATCTTGATAATATTTTGCACAACGTTTATTTTTTCACGCACTTTGCCCAATTTTCAACACACTCCATACCTTTTCCATTTCTCTCTTCACTTATTCCCAATACCATTCATTATATTTCGTCATGAACTCCACTATCGTGATATATATCCTTTGATTGAATGGATTTAGCATCTTCATAATTACAATGGGAAGTACTAAAACTTCCATATCTTTGAGTAACATCATTCCTTCCAATCAATACTATATATGACTGCAATTATAATTTCCCCCCCTTTACTTCATGAGGATTGCATCAAAAGTTATCTTAACTTATGATATTTTTGAAATACATATCAACAAAGCATTGTCTGGTTTTCAAGTCCATTACAAAGTGAGTTGATTTATCTTCTTTGACAACGAAAAAACAATACTCTATAACATCAAACTCTTCTTACTTCCTTATTCATCCAAATTTGTCCCAACACATAAAATCTTTCAAAATTTTAATCATGAACCCCCCCATATGAACACACACTAAGAAAAAGTTAATAAATAATTGTAAATGTGTTTATATGCATGTAGGATTACAACATACCCACAAATATGTATATAACCCTTATAATAATTGTTTTTGAAAACAAAGTTAATAGAAAATTTTTTTAGATATAATATTCAAGGTGAAGAAAACCTTAACATATGTACATATATATTCTTAAAATATTAAGCTATATATGTGTCTATACGCATGTGTATACACATATATATGTAATTTTTGGTAAAAAGAACTTAATTCTGTAATGATATTTCATTGTTAAAACTACAATTCTTTAAATATAGGTCTTCCAAATAGAGAAAACATTTCATATACACCATTTTAGTAAAAAGAATATGGAATATAGACACCCAAAAATAGATATAGATATATATATTTATATATAGATACATATGTGTGTATATATATATATACATATATTAGTTTATACAAAAAAGAAATAATAAAATCCCCTTACTTGATTCAGATCAGGAAAGGGCTAAGGTATTTGGAACTGAGAGGGAGAGATAGATCCTTACAGAGAAAATTTATGAGTGGCACTTGGGTCTGAAAAGTGAGGTTTTAAAAAACACAAAGTTTCAATTGTGGATCTGAAAAAACAGAAATTAAACAGAAAAATGGTGATTATCGCAAGTTCTACATGCAAGAGGGCTAATTGACATCCCAAAATATAAAAAATGAAACCATGAGTGAGATCTGAGCCAGGGATGGTGTTTTTTGGCTTAAAATCACCACCTTCTTGAGAATTAATTGAATAATTAGCGATGAGGGTGGAAAGATATCATCACCGGAAAGAGGGGATGAAGAGGGGCTGATGACTATAAGGTTGGATGGGGATTGTTGTGGCTCCATGAGGAAGAAAAAGGTAAAGATAAGGGAAGGATCTAACCAATTTTGAGCAGATCCAAGGGTTAGAAATAACCCTAATTTTTTAAAGAAGGGAAGCTTGCGACTAGATAATGGATGACTAGGATGAAACCCTGGATCTGATCGAATGACCCAGAATTGATCATCGCATTTCAAAATGATGGAAAAATAAGATTATATGATAAGGATCAGACGACTAGGGCGATCACAGGGTTTTGAAATGGGTTTGGCGGTTCATATCAAGCGAATCCAGATCAGAAGGTTGAGAAAAAACTTGATGATAGAGATGCGGTGGTGGGGGTTCGAACACGGTACCGACACAAATGGTCAGGATATCGTGCGACAAGATCTTGCCGCTGAGATTGCACGTCCCAAAAAAACTCACTCCCACATTGTGACCTCACTGATTTTAGGGACGCCTTATAATCCTCGGTGTGTAGGGCCTTATCTCGATGACACAAATACACACACAAGGGGTCCTTATACATGGGACCCCACTGTGGGCACTCAACCCACCCTCTACTCGCTTCTGACTAGGTCCATATACATGGGTCTATGCATTACGAGCCTCCACTATGCTCACCTGGTTCGCCTGCTGCTTGAGCCTCCTTGAGGGTGGGTAGATGCCTCCTTGCTAGGATTCACTAGGTCCCCCAACATAGTTGAGGTGTCCCCTTAGCTTAGGGATGGTTCCAATTTTTGTAATTCTTAAAGAAATTAAAATAAAAAAGTTAGATAATGAATAAACTATATTTTCCTTACTGTTTAGTTCCCATTTTAACTTCTTCGATTATCTATGTTCCCCAAAAAACAATATTACATAAAAATTATCTTTAAAACCTAATATTTTAATTTGAAAACTTTGACACAGTAATACACAGAAAATAATAATGTTTAATACCCATGTTATTAATTTAAAACTATAATTTTATTTAACCAAAATTTTTATTTTAAATCATTTAAACACATATAATGGTTATAAAATCCAACAGTCACTTTAAAACCCCAACAACTACTTATAACAATCATTTTAAGCCATATAAATATTCGTTCAAGGTATTAAAATATCATTTATTTTTTAATTGGATAGTCCTCTATATTTATTTTATGCTTATCATTCTCACTTTAATGCTAGTTATAACATTTTTTGTTATGAAATATCCAAGGGATGAAAACTACATGATCGACCTTCTTTTTATGCTTAGTGGTTGACTATTTATTTTTCTAGGTCTTGCAATGATTTTTCTCAAGTAGTTATAACCTCTTGTATTAATGTAATATTTATGTGTTTGAATAAACATTTTCTCATTGTCTTTTGTGTATTTCTATTGAATAACACCGTCAAGCATAAAACAAGACCATAATAACAATAATATTTTTAAAAAAAATTATTTTTATGGTTATAATTATGTTTGGGGTGTTACAGTTCATACATATATGAATGAAGTCAAACCTAGGGTAAGGTTTTATTTCACAATCTCATCATTATTTAATCTTGTTTTTGTTTAATTCTACGTTGGGGGAATTATTAGATCTTTCTATCTTAAACCAAATCTATATTATTATAATTTGGTTATTTAGGTAAATTAAAATATTTGATATCATTTCCATCTCTATGAGTTATAAATATATAGAAATAGTATTTTTACGTAAATTGTCCTTGTTTTTTCACTTGGTTGGGAATATTTATCTTCTATGTCCATATTTTCCATAAAATATGGAAATAAATGTTTTTAAAATTATCCAATGATATAATAAATATATTTTTACAAATTTTTAGATTTAAAAAAATGAATTTAAATGAATTTTATAGTCATTTTATAAATTAGACACTTTTTGAAATTTTTACAGAAGTGTGAAAGGGATCTTTCATAGCTTATAAAACATTAAAAAAAATTCCAACTATTATGAACACTCATTTAATTAAAGATAAATTTAAAAATTTTTAATTTTATTTTTAAATGAAATGTTTCCTTATTATTTGGTATTTTTTTATATTTTAAATAAGTTACTTTAAAGTAAAAAAATAATTTTCCTCATAATTTTGTTTCCAGTGATGCATTGAATTTATTTTCATCCATGTTGACATCCTTTGTTGAATATTATATTATAATGAGGTTGTACTCTAATGATTCCATCCACCATTTTTATATGGATGGTCTATGATCTGTTTTAATTAGTAAATTTTTTATATTCTATATTATAGTTCTTACAATATAGATAGATATTGGTTTTTAAGGTATGTTGAATAAGTTGTGTTTTTTATTTATATGATGAATGGATTGGAATTATTAAGTGAAGGGTAAGTAAAAAAATTACAAAACCAATAGATGTATCATTAGGACTCATGATAAATACTATATTTATTATTTGGATGAAGCATTACCCATTTATGTTATATTTCTTGGCTTGATTCCTTGATGGTATGTTTTATATGGCTTAGTATAAGGCCTTGATGGTTAGTTTCAGATGTCTGACATTATGAATTTAATTATTAAAAAATTAGTTATTGATTTCCATGAGATTATTTGAATAGTTTTGACATACATGGATAAGTTTCAATCCATTATTATTATTTGTATTTATTTTTTTATCATAATTTTTTATTTCAATATTATTCATGCCTTATTAGATTCGGTTGTACATATACCCTTACTGATCATCTGAGATTTTATGTTTACTTTCCATGAGATTATATAAGGTGTATTATGATTGATATATAGTTTTGTGATAAAGGTAATACTAGTGTTATCAATTAAAATACTATGTCTTATTTTATGTTTTCAAATGTAATTTCAAATTCAAGTATGTATCTAGTTTTCTAATATTAATAAACTATCCAATCCTTTGGTATGTGATCGCTTGTATCTAGTACCAATGTAATATAGTGGACACTAACTTCGGGCTACTAGGATAGGGGTTTTTACACCTCCCATGAACTATACATGCTATATCATGAGATAAAAACATTTCCCAATTCATTATAAGGCTATATAATGTTGGTCTTATCTATCACATTCATATCATATACATGCATTTCTGTACATCATAAAGCATACAAAAAAAGAACACATTTAATCAATTTTTATCCAATAATTAAGGAGTTTGTTTTAAATAAATGGATTTTAAAAATCAATAATGGATTGGAATATCTAGGTTAATACCCGTGATTGGAAAAGGGGATGGGTTTTCACTACACAAATTTTGAGTATAGAAAATCACATGGCAATTTCAGCTGCATAACCGGTGTATATAAAGATTAATAAAATGTTTTAATGAGAGTTAAAGGATGTCTCTAATTATAGATAAATCATAAGTATAGTAAATGGTATTTGTAAGAATACATTCCAACATGAACCACTGACAATCAAATGGAATAATACAAAGAAAGTGATTTAATAAAGATGAGTATAGAATCTCTAACCTTGAAAGGATGCTTCAAAAAGCTTGAGAGGAGCTTCTTAAGATATTGAGAATTACTTAGGAGGGAATTATAAAGGGTTATGGGGATTTGATTCATGATCAATTGTTTTGGAGTAAATAAAAGTAAAAATATGCATGTGTTTTTATATAAAAAGAGTGGGGAATTCATAATTAATTTATAAACTTAGGTTTTGGACTCTATATGATATAATAGTCAAAATAAAAAACACATCCATGGTTTTTATACAAGGTATCTACCAAATAAGAGTCTTTTCCATTATTTTATAAGTCTAAGAACCAAACATATTGAAATAATACCATTGGCCATGTGGAAGTGATTCATGTTCATAAAAAATTGATTTTAAAAACTAAAAACACGACATCATTTTTTGATGATTTATTGAAGGATTATAAAACTAATAAAATAACTATAAAATAATTATTTTAAAAGGTAAATCTACATTTTTTAATGTATTTATTTTATATAATTTATTACATCACTTTTGGTCTATTATGGTGTAATAATATATACCATATATTTATGTAGTATTTAATTCATATCCAAAAATTTCACTCTTAGAAAATAAAAAAAATGTCATTTTTCTAATTTTTTTAGAATTTGAAAAATAATATTTATTTTCTCAAAACAATTTTACAAATATGAGAATTTTAACTTTTAAATAATAATCCCTTTTAACTAGATAATACCAGTTTTTATGATATTAACCACTTTTTGAAAATTACATCAAACTTTATTAAGTTATTTTATAATTTTTATTTAAATAATTATTATCTAATAAAATAATATTATTAAAATATAATTAATTTAAAAAATTCTTGAATTTATCAAAAGAGTGTCTTAATTGAAACTATATATTTTCCAAAAATATATCTTTGATTTCTTCATGTCAAAATATAATTTTTATCAAAGTCATTATATAATCCTTGATAAAGTACTAATAAAAGGGATAAAGGTAGTCATTATTTTTGAAAAAATAAATTATAAATTTTTTAGTACAAGGGTTAGATACATAAACTCTTATTACACCATCATGCACTATAAGGGTATGTTTTGTGACAATAGTGTTTTCTAGGGAAGTTTCAATGGAAATGGTTTGGGATGTGATATCGATAAGCTTGAAATAATCTTATAAATGGTTTCACTCAAGATTTTTATGTTTAATATCGTCTTTGTATTTTTCATTGGTAAAACCCAGTGATTCTATCCCCCTTGAAAGCTTTGGTAATTGGGCTTCATAGGGTATGATCCTACTGGTCGGGGTCATCGCTTCTTCTATCTATGTCGATTATACTTTATCATAACCCTTAATATGTACTAATTTTAACAATAATTGTGCAATGTCTATTTTACCAATGAATAATATTCTTAACGGTCTTTTAAATTTGACCATCTATATTTTATAATGGTCCAAAATAACTGAAGTAGTGTATATATTTTTTATGTCTACATTACTTAATAAGGAATTTATTCATTGAAAAGGGTAATATTATTTATAAAAGGTTTATTCATTACATTCATCCCACCTTAATAATTTTCACCCACTAAATTACACTTCATACACTAGAATTTATTAGGGTACTTCTGTTTCATCACCTCTTCTAATTCCCATGTTATTTCCTCAAACTTGTGGTTCCACTAGAAAACTTTGACCTAGTGAGTTATCTTATTTATGTGATCTAATATCTTAAATAGTTTCTACTCATATAAAAGTTCATTCTCCATGGGTAGCACCATTGGATTAGCACATGTGTAGCGTATTATATGTACATCCTCAAGAGGGATACATGGAAATATCACATACTTAAGACTGGTTAGGTGGGAGTGCTAGTCGATAGGTCACCACTCAAATGAAATCAAGGATACAAATGGCGACGATGTATCTAGTACTAATCTTACCCTTACTAACAAAACATATGAATATATTCCATGTTGATTTATGAGTGAACAACTTATCTTTGACCCAAAAATCCAATTCACATCGATGATTTACATCATATAATTTTTGTTGGATTCATATGGATTTCATATGTTTTTGAATAGATTGAACATTATCTATCATCTCTTGGATAATATTAGGTCCCATAAGTTTCCTCTCACCAACTTCATCTTTTCGTATTGGGGTATGACACCTATTTCTATATAGAGCCTTATAATGTGACCTATGAATGATAGAATAGAAACAATAGTTATATGATAACTCCTCTAGGGGAATGTGTTGATCCTAATATTATTGGAAATACATTGAGTATAATCTTGACATATCCTTTAGAGTTTTAATGGTTCTATTAGACAGAAAATCCTTCGAAGGGTGATAATCCATACTAAAACTCATATCTATATCCATTTCATGGTGAAAACTTCTTTGGAACCTTAAGGTAAACCTCATATTTATATCAAATATAATAGATAGTGGTACTCCTTGTAGTTTTACCACTTGACTTATGTATATATTATATAGTTGGTCAAGATCCATGATATTGATTAAATGTGATGAATTTTTAAGGTGGTCAACTACCACACAGATAGATTTATTACCTTTCAATGTCATGGGTAGTCCTATAATGAAATAAATGGTTATGTTTTCATATTTCCATACTGTTATGAGAAATAGTTTCATCATAACCTTATAATTATTTCATTCACTCTTGAATTTTTGGCATACCAATCATTGAGATAAAAATTCTTCAATCTCCCTCTTCCTGTTATCCCGCCATAAGTTTTGATTCAGATCTTTATACATCTTAGTGAAGAAAAAATGAATACATTAGGATGATTTATTCACATCATCCAAAAGTTCTCTCTATATATGTGGGTTTTATGGGACCCATATCCTTGTTACAAATGTTATGATTCAATATTTAGTAATTTTGAGCTTCAGAATATTCAATACCCTTTTATGTAGCTCATCATCATCTTTTCAGGCCTCATTGATCCTCTTAAGAATGGATAGTTAAACACTTATTTAGAAAAGTTAGGATGATGTTCCTTTAATTATTCCCACATCCATCCTTTTTATGTACAATAAGATTGGGTCCCTTTGAATCCTCATCATGGATAGGGTTTCAGGATCCTTTATCTAAAATTATCTTTCACTATTTTCACCTTACCAGGATGGTAATGGATTGAACAATGATAAAACATGATCAGCTCTAACCACCTTCATTGGTGCATAATGATCTCTTTTTTTGTGAATATATAATTGAGGCTTTCTGATCTGTATATATTTCACACTTCTCAATATAGAGATAATGTCACCAAATATTCATTGTGAAGATCATTTTATCCAATTCCAAATCATTCATTGGGTAGTTATTCTCATGGATCATTAATTGTAAAGAGGTATAGGCTATCAACTTTTCATATTTCATGAGTTCAAAATGTAAGACCTTTTTATATGCATCACGGTAGATAAAAATTACTTCTCAACATATGGGTAATGTGATAAATGGTTAATTTATTTTTCTCTTCATTAACTATTTAAATATCTCATTACATTCTTTACTCTAGAAAATATTCACTCCATTCTGAGTTATCTTGGTTTTTATGCTTGACAATCATGATAATTTTCTCAAAAATTGATGATAGTACCCAATTAATCTAGAAAACAACCACATTTTCTCCATCCCTTGTATACTTTTTTAAGGATCCATATATATTTCTTTTTTGGTGATAAAATTCCCTAGGAATGTCACTTTATCCATTAAAAAATCATATTTATTATGCCTTTTCATATAACTTTTCCCTTTATAAGGTCTTCAGTATATTTTCAAAATGATATTAATGTTCATCTTTTCTTTTGAATTAGATACAAATATCATTAAAAAATACAACCATAAATTTATCAAGGTGATCCCAAAATAATCTATTAATTAAGTCTATAAAGATAGTTGGTACTTTAGTGAGTCCAAATGGAATCACTATGAACTCATAGTACCCTTAACTTTTATGAAAACTAGTCTTGGGGATATACAACTTCCTAAAATTTACTTGATAATATCCTGACCAAATATCCACCTTTGAGATGGTCTGAGTTCCACATAGTTGTCACAAACCATCCCCCGAGGCTTGTGCCACAACTACCCCAAGCCCACCTTCGGTAAGGCCAGAGGCTGGAGACTAGTTCTGAAGGTATTATACTACATTTGGGAGGGATTAGCCGAGTACCTATACACATGCACACTCACAACCCCAGCCATCAATGCTAAAAAAGAAAAGATTCATGCCATTAAGACACCCACTGAGTGTAAAATAATACAAGTTGAAAGTAAAGGGGACATAATACAAGACCAACAAAGAAAAGATGAAAATAAGAATGTATAAAGGTCTATAAATCCATCATAGAAAACCCTACCTAAAGGGTAGGTGTAGAGTAGCTACCAAAATCCATTGGAGTATGCCTCTCCTATCTAATCTCACTGGGTACCGCCTCTCACTAGACCATCAAGGTCTCTTTCAAAGTGTAGATCATCTGCATAAGACATGACACATGCAGGCGAAGCCCGTGCAAGTTTGAGTAACACAATACTCATTAGGGACCCCAAACCACAATGAAAGGCCACAATGGAAAAGTAAACACGAAGCAATGAACAAATCTCACAAGATTAACCTAAAATATAGATAGTATGATTATTGATCATATAGATGAACATATTGTACAACAAAGGGAGTCATACCCAATGAGTCACTGAGGTCTATTCGACTATCAGGCCACTCGGGTCCACATGACTACTGGTCCACTGAGGTCCTCTCTATTACCACTTGTCTATCGGGCCACTAAGGTTAGTTCAGATACTATTCATCTACTGGGTCACTAAGGTCCACTCGGCTACTTATTTTTTTCTTGGCCACTGAGGACTGCTCGACTACTGATCATCTGTTGGGAAACGAATGTCTGCTCAGATACTGCTTGTCTACAAGCTTAATTTTGAGATAATCTACATCTCAAGCCATTGGTCATATCCCAACTTCCACAAAAACACACTTGGAGTATGTAAAAAGGATCATCTCATTGTGAAGGTACCAACGCTACAAACGTCTCATCAAGATGTTATGGACATTTTAGTAAAAAGCTGTTGAAAGGTCCTGAGTTCGGTCTAACCCAACCTGACCGGGATCTGACCCGATCCACTGGGTCTGGATTGGACTAGCTGGGTCTAGACTAGATCATCTAGGTTGTGGTTCTGGCCCGTCTTCTAATTCCATTCCCACTATGACCAGGCTAGCTTGTCTCTCCTAGACATGGCAGTAGTCGCCACATCCACTCCTGATCAACGTGAAGAGTTTTCCGCATGCCCGTCCCATGGGTCACCATGGGGACCTCATACTGTGGTTCCATTGGACCGTATTCCTCAGGTCACATGATGTGGCTCACATCTGTGTTTTCCAGAGACCCTTCCATCAGCTTTTTTTGGTGACCCTCATCCGCTGCCTTGCGGGTGATGTCGCGGGGATCTCTACCACTGTGGCGCACCGGCGGGTCCTTCTACGGGCCACCGAACTAGATCTAGTGGTCCGTTCTCCAATCTGGGAGCTATTTTAGGGTCCTTAGGTCATCCCCATCCATT
The DNA here is from genome assembly GCA_963277665.1 of Viscum album. Lineage (NCBI taxonomy): Eukaryota > Viridiplantae > Streptophyta > Magnoliopsida > Santalales > Viscaceae > Viscum > Viscum album. The sequence goes on along the minus strand of OY728155.1, from coordinate 1,552,778,705 downwards.
ATACAGTTTCAAAGTAGTGTTGTTGTCAAGCCAGGGTTTTGGTCACAGATAACACAACAACACCCACATTGGCGGGATCCAACATTGTTTGTGTTGGCCTGATTCCTCCTCGTTAGAATTAAAGGGAGAGGATTAACATAAGTTTCTATCTATTAGGCACCAGCCTTAAACCTTACTTAATATTAAGTTATTACAAGATTACACATTGAGGATCTTTTCGGGTTTAGAGTTTTAGAGAATTAGATCATAAAACTTCAATTACATTCCACATATAAACAAAGTGGTTATATAAAGATAGTATTCTTCTTTCCCATCAATGGAAACATATTTAAAATAAAACATGGATTCTTTCTTGACACTTCCTTGACACTATCAACATATCATGTACCTTTCCCTTGACCTGTGAAAAAACATTTCAAAAAAACTTGGGATGAGCATAAAAAACTCAGTAAGGGATATAAAAAAATGGAAAGGAAACATGGGTACATATATACTTAAGAATGAAATCATACTTTACCCATAAAACATAATCACTTTAACATACCTCATCAAATCATGAATAAATCATAGAAATCATAATACATAAAGGTAACTTGAGGCATTCATAAATTTCTTACGTAGGGAGTAACCCTCTTGGTTACGTTTGGAATACCCATCACAGTATATTCCCTAAATCTCTTCGGAAAAACCTTAACGTTTCACTCCTTCGCGTTACCCAATGCATTGGTGAGCTATATCGGGCTCACCCGCCCTTAGTCTATCACGGAACCACCCATTTTCATAATAATGCCCAAGAACCTCAACATAATCGTATCACATAAAACATGCATAAATGAAACATAACATTTCCAAATTTCAATCACAAGATATCAATACAACACATTGATATAAAAACATTATGAAAACAATTTTCAATACCAAAATAAAAGAAGAGTAAAACATGGTATTTATTTTTCTTTTTTTTTTAAAAAGGTATGGCTTGTAGAGGAAGCCGAAACTCAAATAATGGTCACGGTGGTGGAGAAGTTGTTGTCGCCGCATACGTACGACAAAAACATTCCCTTTTGTCGTTTAGTAAACGCTTCGTATAAAAAAGATTCCTTTTGAATAAACGTAAAATTCAAAGGGGTTTATACACCATATAAAATAAGGTTGTGTATAAAACAAAATATGCCTCAATGAAAGGAGATTGAGACGAAGTCCCATACCTCGGGTCTGACTTGACTCGGTCGTTCTTTAATATCCTGAATAATAAACATCAGTTAATTTCTACTTGTTTAAGAACCTTTTTCAAGTTCATTATTCCTTTTATATCACTTATTTTCAGGTCATGAACACTATGTAATTATTTAAGTTAATAACGGTCGTTTTAACGATCATTGGTACTTGAGTAAAAAATAAGCCCTTTATAATTACATGTTGTTAATGTATCCATTATATCTAGAATGTTATTCATGATTTAGATATCATATATGTCATATATATCCAGTACATGCATGCATTTATAATATTACATAATCATTTAGAGGTAAGAAATGAAATGCACCGTTCATGGAGACGGTAAGTTGTATGTACGCATCAATGCTACTTTCATTTCTATTTCGTATTTTATAGAATGGAATCATAATTATATAAAGGTATATTATAATTCCAGTATAATATGTTATATAATATCATAGTTCCATCCTTTATACGTCCCACATATGGTATTTAACAAATCAAATCACATTGAGGGGGCGGTAATCCGCACTTCCTTAAATGAAGATATCGCGTTTACCCATAATGGAAACCATAAAGGTATGACCAAAAAGAAAAATACAGAAGCTTAAATAAAACATAAACATATTATATATCATATATAAATATATTTTCATCTTAATGGTTACCTTTGAAGGTGATAAATGAATGTTGAACAATCATCGTTTTGGGAGGCAGAAATTCACCATCCACGGAAACAGTATATCCTTTAACCATTAGATATAGGTGTGTGTAAGTGTAGCTCGAATCCTACTTATAACAAAATCCTAGTATATTGAATATACTGGAGTTTTTACAAAAGAAATGAATAAAAAGAGTTTAGGGGGTTGGAGAAGCAAAATAATACAAAAGGACTCAAGTGAAGACATTACCTTAAAATCGGGTAACTCCCTTTGGTTTGAGCTCAAAGGCTTCCTTGGGAAGACTTATTCCCAAAGTGAGGCTTCAAGGAGTAAGAGAGGGATGTGGAGAGACAAAATGGGAAGGGGTTGGCCGAGCCAAAGGCTTTGGGAGTGTGGGTAAGGAGGTAGAGGTGGGGGCCTTTTATAAGAGGAGAGGAGGGGCACTCTTGGAAAGTAAAGAAATGTTACTTTATTTTAAAATGAGTTTCGGATTCAAAAGGTCCCACATTGATAAAATTCTAGGGTAATGTGATAAGGGTTATAATTACACCCATAAAATAGGTTTTGGACATGTTTATATCATTGATTTTACATTATCATTTCATTTTATTTAAATCCTTTATTAATGAGGTAATCGCTGCATCATCATGATTTCATAAATAATTTATTTTATTTAATTTATAAAAATTTTAAAAAAATACTATGATGTAGGAAATATTTTTATCTTTCCAATGACTATTTATAATCAAATATATGACTTGTATAACCCTATGTAAAAATTATTTTTTTAAAACATTTCTTGTTTGTGTCATTTTTACTTTAACATTAAATAAAAAGTTATTTATGTCATTTCCCAACCAAAGTGGCTCCATGGGGTCCCCAAGTTGACCCATGGCTTTTCGTGGTCAGTCATGACACATCCAATAAGGTTAGGACATGTTTCAAGCTCATCTCATATTATTAAAACATTATTTTTACCTTAAACTACACTAATCACCACTAATCGCGATTAAGAACTTAAAAGTTACTATTCACCAAAAAATTATTTTAATCTCATTGAACTACATTTTACTTCTTAATGAAAACCATGCATGTCAGATTTTTGAAAATCAAATCACAGAAGTGGCGAAGTTTCAATTAAAGAAAAATCAGTTTCTTTAACTACCACGTAGTGGTTTCACTATTCATCAAAAATTGAAGTTTTTCAGAAAGATGCCAAAACTTTACGCTAAGCTATATTTGATATTCGGAATTCAAAAATGATGTCTATTTTAAAGAATTCAAAAAATGTATGTTTCATTAATTAATTTAATAACTAATTCTTGCTGTCATGACAAATAGCGTGTTTTTTATGAAATAATAAGTATCAAAAGATTGACACTAGTTTAAGTCCAATTTCAAAGTGAAATTGATTCAAATGACCACCATTGGATAAAATGCTAAAAATATATTCTAATTTCACTTCAAAAACAATTCAAAAGATAATATAATCATATAAATAAATTAGATTAAAAAGAGGTTTTGAATTAAAATACAACATTTTCACTATTCATTAAAAAATGAACTTTATCGGAAAAATACCAAAAATTCACACAGAGTAAATTTTGATGTCCCAATCATAAGTAATAAGTTTATTTTGACAAACATAGCTTATAAAATTGTCAAAAGATAGATTTAAAAAGGGTTTCCATCAAAAGGCAGTAAAACAATATTTTAAGAATATTAGTGTATTCCATGAATAAGATTGTATTTATTTTCATTTTAAGCCTCTAAAACACTATCTTAATCATTAATAGACATAGATAAACATATCTATTATTAATTAATTACTTGGGATGTTACATCCTTCCCCCCTTTAGAAAATCGCTTCCCCGCAATTTATTTACTTATCGAATAAATGGGGGTACTTATCCCTCATTGCATTTTCAGAATCCCATTATGCCTCATCCATCATGTGGGTTTTTCACAAAACCTTTACCTGGTTAATCACATTATTTCGTAACACTTTCTCCCTGTGGTCAAGAATCTGGACCGGTTGTTCCTTATAAGACAGGTTCTCTTCCAGCTGAACTACCTCCAGACTCAAAACATGAGATGGATCTGGCATATACTTTCTCAACATTGAAACGTGAAAAACATTGTGTACCTGAGATAAACTCAGAGGTAATGCCACTCGGTATGCAAGTGATCCAACTCTCTCTAGAATTTCATATGGTCCAATGAACCTTGGACTCAGCTTTCCTTTCTTACCAAATCGCATCACACTTTTCCATGGTGAGACTTTGAGAAAAACATGATCACCTACCTCAAAAGAGAGATCCTTCCTCCTGTTGTCTGCATAACTCTTCTGCCTACTCTGAGCTGTTCTCATGTGTTTCTGAATCAGATGAACTTTTTCTGCCATCTCTTCTACCAATTCTGGTCCCATCAACTTCATTTCACCCACTTCATCCCAGAAAGCTGGAGTTCGACACCGCTTCCCATATAATGCCTGAAATGGTGCCATCTGTATACTAGAATGAAAACTGTTATTATATGAAAATTCAACCAAAGAAAGGTGTTGGTCCCAACTTCCTTGATAATCCATAGAAAAATCTCGTAGCATATCCTTCAAGGTCTGAATTGTTCGTTCTGACTGCCCATCTGATTGAGGATGAAATGTTGTACTAAAATTTAATTCAGTACCCAACGACTTCTGAAGGCCTTTCCAAAAGTTAGAAGTGAACCTGGGATCACGATCAGATATAATGGATAGAGGAACTCCATGTAGCCTGACTATCTCTTTAAGATACAAACGGGAAAGTTGATCTAGGGAAAAATTATCTCGTATAGAAAGGAAATGAGCAGATTTAGTCAAGCGATCAACAATAAACCAGATTGCATTATTACCTCGAGATGTCTTCGGTAATCCCACAACAAAGTCCATAGATATATTCTCCCATTTCCACTCTGGAACTGGTAAAGGTTGAAGCATCCCTTTCGGTAACTGCCACTCTGCTTTAACCTGTTGACATGTCAAACACTTCACAGTAAAATCAGCAATATCTCTTTTCATTCCATCCCACCAGTAATACTCCCGCAGATCTCTGTACATCTTAGTACTGCCAGGATGAACTGAAAATGGAGAACTATGAGCTTCAGATAACAACTCTCTCTTCAACTGTGAATCACAAGGCACAAACAATCTCTTCCCAAATCTCAAAACACAATCATTATCAATGTTGAATTCAGGAAACTTACCTTTCTGAACCAGCTCTACCTTTTTCTGCAACTCACTGTCTTGCTTCTGTGCTTGCTTGATTCTATCTGATAGAGATGATATCACTGATACCTGAAACAAAACAGAAGAACTTCTTGCACCAACAACTTCTATTCCAATGTTCATCAAATCCTTAACCAAAGGATCACGTTCCAAACGCAACATTTCTAATCAAGCATTACTTTTTCGACTCAAAGCATCAGCCACTTTATTTGCTTTTCCTGGATGGTAGTGAATTGTACAATCATCATCCTTGATTAATTCCAGTCATCTCCTCTGTCTCATGTTTAACTCTTTCTGAGTGAATATATACTTTAAACTTTTGTGATCAGTATATATTTCACACTTTACTCCGTACAAATGATGCCTCCAAATTTTTAAAGCAAAAACAACAACAGCTAATTCCAAATCATGTGTAGGGTAATTTACCTCATGAGTTTTCAACTGTAGTGAAGCATAAGAAACTACCTGATCATTCTGCATTAGTATACAACCAAGTCCTTTCAATGAAGCATCACTGTAGATAACAAACTCACCATTCCTGGAAGGTAGTGACAAAACTGGAGCTTTCACCAATCTTATTTTCAATTCCTGAAAATAATCATCACATTCTTTTGTCCAGACAAACTTAACACCCTTCCGAGTTAGCTTAGTCATTGGGCTAGATAACCGTGAAAAATTTCTAACAAAACTTCAGTAATATCCTGCCAAACCAAGGAAGCTACGAATCTCAGTTACATTTGTGGGTCTTGGACAGTCTTCCACAACTTTTTTTTTGCAGGATCAACAGTTATCCAATCTTTAGAAACAATGTGACCAAGGAAAGAAATTTGTTGCAACCAAAACTCACACTTGCTAAATTTTCCATACAGTTTCTTTTATTTTAAGGTTTGTAAGATAACCCTTAAATGTCTTTCATACTCTTCTTTACTTTTAGAAAACACCAAAATATCATCAATTAAAACCACAAAAAACTTATCCAAGAACTCATGGAAAATTCTATTCATTAAGTCCATGAATACAGCAGGTGAATTGGTTAGCCCAAAAGGCATTACTACAAATTCATAATGGACATATCTTGTACGGAACGCGGTCTTCAGAACATCTGCTTCCTTTACCTTCAGCTGATGGTACCCCGATCTCAAGTCAATCTTTGAAAAATACTGAGCTCCCTGGAGCTGATCAAACAAATAATCGATATGAGGCAAAGGATATTTTTTCTAAACAATGATGTTATTCAAGGCTCTATAATCAATGAAAAGTCTCATTGAACCATATTTCTTTTTAATAAATAAAACATGAGCACCCAATGGTGATGTGCTAGGTCGAATGAAACATTTCTCTAATAAATCTTTCAATTGCTCCTTCAACTGTAAAAGTTCAATTTGAGCCATTAGATTAGGGGGTTTTGAAATTGTCTTAGCATCAGGAACTAAGTCAATGGTAAACCCAACTTCTCGATATGATATTATTCCAGGCAACTCATTAGAAAAAACATCAGGATACTCATTTACCACTGGCACATCATTAATCTGAACAGTTCCTTTATTTTCAATGATGTGTGCAAGGTAACATTTATTTCCATCTTTTACAAGTTTCTCGGCCTCTTGACAGTAAGGGTTCATTCTTGTACACAAACTGAATGTCTTTCTGAAAAGAAACTTCTTTAGCTCTACAGTCAATCTTAGCATGGTAAATAGAGAGCCAATCCATACCCAGGATAACATCAAACTCTACTAGAGGTAGAACAATAAGGTTTGCAAGTAGGTTCTCTCCACATATAAGGATAGGAAGATTCTTATAAATTCTTTTTGCCTCAACATTTCCCCCAGGTGTTTTTACCAAAAGTTCAGGAGTCATTTCTTGAGATGGTATTCCCATTTTACTAGAAACGTTTTCAGAGATGAAAGAATGTGTAGACCCCGAATCAAAAAACACACTGGCATAATCTAAAAAAACAAACAAAGTACATGATACAACTTCATTTGATGGACCGACATCTGCTGAAGTAGTTGCAAAGGATTTCACCACCCCTTTCTACTTGTAGTCTAACTGCTTCCCATCACTCAGGCTCTTTGTCTGACACTCATTTGCATAGTGACCCATCTCATTGCACTTATAACATTTCACTAACTGTAAATCCAATTTGGTATTACCTTTACCTTGATGCTTTTCAGTGCAATCATGAGCCTTATGTCCCATATTACCACATCTGTAGCACTTTCCAGAATTCAGAAGACATTCCCCAGCATGCCTTTTGCCACATTTATCACAAACTGGAAACTTAGTTTTCTTACCATCAGACTTTTTTGAAGAATTCTTACATTTATCCTGCCACCACGGTCTCTTCTTCTGTTGGTTGTTATAGCACACTTGATCATCGGAAAACTGCATTTCCACCTTCTCAGCACATCGAACAATCTTTTCACAACTTTTAAACTCACGAGAAGCTAATTCCCTTCGATATTTTGGCTTTAATCCTGAGTAAAAATGATTGATTTTACTATCATGGTCTCAGATAAAATGTAAAGACCTGTAAATTTCAAGGAAATTTTTTTCTTAATTTTCTTTGGAATTTTACAAGAGCGCAGTTTCTGACGGCACCTGATTCCGAGGCCCGGTGTGCCCAGAATCATTTTCCGAAGATTGGCTCGGGTACGTTCAGTGAACGGGCGAGCGAGTTTTTCTAACTTTTGAACCGGTGCCCGGAATCGAATTCTGAGGGCACCAATGAAATCGCAGCGCCAGTTTTTGCTTGGAAACTCCTCTTCCGGAGTTGCGTTTGCTCGGGTGTGGTTTTTAATTTTCGGGCTTAAAGTTAAGAAATAAAATAATTTTGCGACAACTTTATTTTATTTCACTTAAGCCACTTGGAAGCCACTTGAAGCCACTTAAAGGCGGCTTAAACTGAGTTGAACTGGATAGGATGCTATCCAGAAATATCCTACCCCCTTGGTAGGATATTTGTGAGGTGGGGCCCACACGAGCCCCGCCGTTTCTTTCCGCTAAGAAACGCACTCGTGAAAACCCGTATTAATGAAAGTCAACGGACGCGTTTCCTAAATTATTAACAGACCATTTAATTGGGCGGTTTATTTCGTGAATTAAATGGCATGTTTCTTTCGTTGAATTAATTCAACGAATTAATTCAATCGTTTCTTAACCTGTTTTCGTGTGTTGGCATATTAATAAAATAAGACCAACCTAAAATATTTGGGGAAAATTTGAGAGGATTCTTGTTTCTTCCTCTCCCTCGCGAAGAACGCGAAGAACGCGAAGAACGCGAAGAACGCCGAACCCGGAAATCAAAGAAGCTTCCTTCCGAGACGTTCTTCCATGCTCCGATCTCCGATCACCGACCGTTTGAGGTGAGTGATGTCGGATTTTCCTCTCAAGTTCTTTTCTTTTGGATTTAATTGAAACACAGATTTAAATATTAATAATTTAAATCTGTTTTTCTTGGTTCGTTGAGCTCGCCCACTCAACACCAGATTCCGCGACGACGCGACGCCTCCCCGCGACGACGCGACGATCCCTCTCTTCCGCGATGATCTTTTCCGTGAAGAACGCCCGCGCGCGACGATCGACGAGGTAGGGATTTTATATTATGGGAATTACCCATTTTTTTCCCGTCAATGTTTCTTTAAAGAAATTAAAGAACCGTTTTTGTGAACAATTTTTAATCCTATTAAAAATTGTTGTTTCTTGTGTGGAATAAATTTCTCCCGGTTGTTTATCTCTAACGCGGAGGGTGCGGGCCAAACGAACACGGCCCGACGACCCTCCGCCGTTCTTCGTTTTGTGCGGATTTGACGGACGACGACAGAACGTGCCGCAGCGGATGTTTGATGATCCCGCAGTAAAGAACGGATCCCGGGAGGAGCAACGGTGCAGACGGGAAGGAAAACGGGCCACCGGAGCGACGCCGGCAGCCCGCGGAAGCTGCCGGCGGCGCGGATCGCCGGCGCGGCGGCGCCGGCCGAGCCGGACCGGCCCTGGCCGGGCCAGGCCGGGCCAACCGGGTCGGGCCCGGGTCGGGTTGACCCGGGTCGGGTCGACTCGGTTCGGGCCGACCCAGGGGGGGTCGGGCCGGGTCGGCCCGGGCCCGTACCCCCCTTCTTCGGATGTTTTCGTTCAAACACCCGTAACATGAGCTAAGTGCCTCCGAACGACTCACCGTCAGCGGCAACGCGATCCTTGGATCGAGACGGTCGTTTCGGTATATCGCACTCAAGTTTTCGGAATACTTTGAGTTCGGCCAGGTTGGTTCGTACACGAGACCAACCGGGCCCTCGGAGCGGAAACGCTCATATCTTGAGCTACGGACGTCCGATTGACGTGCCGTCAGCTTTGTTGAATTCCTCTAATTGAGACGGATCTTTTGGCATACTCCGCCCGAGGTTTGGACGCAGGTGGAGTGCGGTCGGGTTGGTTTTTCCTTAAAAACCAACCGGGCCCCTGGGACGAAAATGTCAATATCTCTCAGACCGGGCGTCCGATTGATGCGCCGTCTGCGACGTTGAGTTCATGTTGACGATGCAGAACTTTTGGATACATCAACTTCAGACTTCGTAACAGTTGATGTATCAGCCTCTCGGCTCGTGGAGCGGACCCTCCCGAACGAGCTTGCTGTGTGCGGGAACCCTAGTGCTGGCTGCGACTGCTACTTCGACAGCGACGACCGTGCAGAAATCCTCCGTGGACTCCAACGACGACCGTGCATAGATCCTCCGTGGACTGCGGCGACGACCGTGCAGAGATCCTCCGTGGACTGCGGCGACGATTGTGCAGAGATCCTCAGTGGACTGCGACGACTACTGCACTCAGCGATCCTCCGTGGATCAGTGCTTCCGGTCCTGTGTGGGCCCGATCCTGTGTGGGTCCGATCCTGCGTGGGTCAGCGCTCAACGGTTCTGTGTGAGCCAGCGCCTACAGGTCCTGCGTGGGCCTGGTCCTGTGTGGGCCCGATCCTGTGTGGGTCCGATCCTGTGTGGGTCACTGCGAGGTTAGTACCTATCGATCCTTCGTGGGTCCGACGACTTAGATGGTTCAGTGATCATCTTTATCGTCATCCGAAGAAGTATACCTGTGTGAGATGAATCTTGTGTTTCTCTGCTTTGTGGATTGTGTTGAGTTATCCTGTGTGGATTTACTGTTTACTCTCCTTTGTGGATTGTGTTGTTCTATCCTGCGTGGGTATGCGTTTTGCTTTCCTGTGTGGACTGGGTTGTTCTAGGGCTCGGACGTTGGAGCCGATCGGGGAATTGATGACTTAGGTATATGTATGGGCATATACCTAAGCCGGGTCAGATGTTACTTCGTGATTGTATCTTTCCTTTTTGGATTATCCTTTGTGAATTTCGGGAGACCTTCGGGGGTCTCGGGGTCCCTACTGAGTATCATTATACACACCCATGCACGGGCTATGCCCGCACTTCGTGGTGTTGGTTGCAGACGACGAACAGCTCTGATCGTGGAGGAGGCGTGCGGAGCAGGACAGTACCTGGAGGTGGACCACTGGGCGGGACATACTCGGAGCGGTCAGGTGGACCCGAGGAGTAGTGGAGGCTATCTGTACCCACCCTTCAGGTGGGACTTCCAGAGGACGGCTCGACGCTGCAGTTTTTCCTTTCAGTTGCTGTTTTTCCTTTCAGTTGTACTTTACAGTTGGGCTTGTATTTCCGACCCCTTTTACTTTCAGCACAGCTTGTACAGTTTTTTCTCAGTGTTTACTTTTCCGCTTGCTTACTCTGTGGTGCTTGTTTTCTTTTCAAAGGCAATGCCTTCCCTTTTTGTTGGGATTTACGCCTTGGTGCTAGTCGCCAGCCCCTGGCCTATGGAAGGCGGGCTTGGGGTAGTCACGGCACGGGCCCCGAGGGCGGGTCGTGACAAATTGGTATCAGAGGCGGTCGGTTCTACCTCAAAATCTGATCTTTCTTCTATGTGAAGCAATAGTGTTTAGCGTATTGAGTGTGGTTATCAGTCCAGGGAGTCTAGTGTTGGTGCGGCGGCCGACGTATCCACACACCAGGACCCTGACTTCTGATTCCCGACTTAATGCACAAAAACATTGATTGCATGTGTGTTTCAAGTTTTCTTTGTGATTACTTGTGTCAGCTCACCAGGTATACTGTTCTGACCATGGTGCACTTGTTTCCTTTTCAGGATGGCACGACGACAGCAGCCAGCTAGGGTTCCTAGAGTAGGGCGCGACGACAGCCCGCCGAGCGACGAGGCCTCGGTACAAGGCCTGTTGACAGAAGAGGCACCGGCGGTACCTTTACCCACTGAGCCCCCGATGCTTCCAGCACTGGCAGCTGACGACGCACGACGCCTCGGAGCTCTGCACGAGTTCCAGTGCCAGCGACCACCCAGGTTCCATGGGGAGTCGGACCCCCAGGCAGCCGAGGACTGCCTGGAGGCGGTCGTCCGAGTTTTCAGGCTAGTGAGGACACCAGCAGACCTCATGGTGATCCTCGCGGCGAGCCTACTGCACGCAACAGCCAGACGCTGGTGGATCCTGATGCTCCAGGTACACGATGAGGCCACCCTCATCTGGACGGACTTCGAGAGCCTCTTCCGCTCAGAGTTCGTCCCGGCCACCCTCCGTGCGGTGCGCATCCAGGAACTTCTTTAGCTGCGGCAGGGCAGCTTGACGGTCGCTCAGTACGCGGCGAGGTTCACCGACCTATCTCGCTACTCGACAGACATGGTACGGTACCCCTTCTTCCGGGCCCGGACCTTCGAGCAGGGATTGAGACACAAGATCAGGGCATCGCTGATCTCCCTCAGCATCCCGACCCAGGCTGGAGTACTGGAGAGAGCCCTCCTGATCGAGAGCTTCCTGGCTGAGTCCACAGCGAGACCTACCGCAGGGCGGCAGATAGCGGAGTCTTCGGCAGCAGGTAGACGACGGATGACTCAGGGTTCCAGGCAGACCCGGCCTTCCGGCAGACGACCCCGGGACACTGGCTCAGCGGTGCGGGGCACACAGCGCGGAGCTAGCCTTCCGAGAGGCAGACAGTGCTACGAGTGCGGCGGGCAGGGCCACATGGCTCGTGACTGCCCGACCCGTCGTACCGAGGGTCAGCAGACGGTGGAGGGACCACCCAGGCAGAGGCAGAGGGTCGAACGTGGCAGTCCGCAGGGAGGAGGCGGACGAGGCAGAGGAGATGGCCGAGCAGCAGGTGGTGGGAGACGCTTTGAGGCTCTGTCACCACCACCACCAGGAGGCCCGCCCCGACCACAGGGAGCTGGCGGGCAGAGACAAGCTCAGCTCCAGGCAGCGGAGGCCTACGACCACGGTGCACCGGAGATGATTCGAGGTACGATATGTGTCTATTCCACCCTTGCTGCAGTTCTGATAGACACAGGAGTGAGTCACTCTTTCATAGCCACTTCCCTTGTTCGGAGCTCGGAGATTCCGACAGAGCCGTTGGATCGATCCTTACGGCTAGAGACTCCTACAGGAGCAGACTTGATGATTACGCACTGGTGCTGGCAGTGTGAGCTTACTCTAGGAGGAGAGAGCTTCGGCTGGGATCTTTTTGTAGCGGCGTCGAGGCCTTACGACGTCATCTTGGGCATGGATTGGTTATCTACGGTCCATGCTCAGATTGACTGCATTAGGCGCAAGGTGCGATGTGTGCGCACCGACGGAAGCAGGTTCACCTTCACCGGCGAGAAGGGAGCCTTAGCAGCACAGGATGGACTCACGCAGAGGAGAGGTCAGCCCATCACTCATCAGTTAGCTAGCCTCATCCTGGGAGCAGTTGACGCGCGGAGTCCCAGTTTTCCTGCAGTGGTGGATCAGTACGCGGACGTCTTTCCCGACGACGTTCCAGGACTACCTCCTCGTAGAGAGGTAGACTTTTATATTGACCTGTACCCCGGGATATCCCCGATATCCACTCCAGCGTATCAGATGGCCCCTGCTGAGCTTCGAGAGCTGCGGGTACAGTTGGAGGACTTGCAGGGCAAGGGGTTCATCCGACCCAGTGTTTCGCCCTGGGCTTCCCTGATTTTCTTCGCCAAGAAGGCAGACGGGAGCTTGCGACTGTGTGTCGATTATCGTCACCTGAATCAGGTGACAGTGAGGAACAAGTATCCGCTACCCAGGATTGATGACCTCTTCGACCAGCTCAAGGGAGCACGGTGGTTCTCGAAGATAGACCTCAGGTCAGGCTATCATCGGCTTAGAGTTCGAGACGAGGATGTGCAGAAGACGGCCTTCAGGTGTCTATATGGCCACTATGAGTTCTTGGTTATGCCTTTCGGCGTGACCAATTATCCAGCAGTGTTCATGAGCCTCATGAACAGGATCTTCCAGCCATACCTCGATCGATTTGTCATGGTCTTCATCGACGACATTTTGGTGTACTCGATGACGGAGGAGGAGCACGCCTACCACCTGCGTGTTGTACTAGACACACTCCGAGAGATTCAGCTTTATGGAAAGCTCTCGAAGTGTCAGTTCTGGTTACGTGATGTCCACTTCTTGGGGCACGTCATTTCTGAGGCGGGAGTTGCAGTGGATCCCGCGAAGATCGAGGCAGTTCTAGCTTGGGAGCCACCCAAGAGCGTGAGAGAGGTGCAGAGTTTCTTGGGCCTAGCCGGATACTATCGGAGATTTGTGCCGGAATTCTCTAGAGTTGAGACCCCACTCTCAGCATTGACGAAGAAGGGGAAACCCTTCGTGTGGTCAGAAAGATGTCAGCAGAGCTTCCAGGAGCTGAGGCAGAGGTTGACCAGCGCACCTATCTTGAGGTTGCCTGAGGAGGGAGTTGGATAAGTAGTCTACTGTGATGCATCAGGGACCGGACTCGGGTGTTTCTTGATGCAGGAGCGGGCCGTGATTGCCTACGGATCACGTCAGTTGAGGCCTCATGAGCAGAACTACGCTACCCATGACTTGGAGTTGGCAGCAGTGGTCTTTTCCCTGAAGACATGGCGACACTATCTGATGGGCGAGCGCTTCACAGTCTTTTCTGACCACTAGAGTCTCAGGTACATCTTCTCTCAGAAGGACCTGAACCTGAGACAGCGGCGATGGCTCGAGTTCCTCCAGGACTATGACTTTGAGATAGTCTATACTCCTGGGAAGGGGAACGTGGTGGCTGATTCCCTCAGCAGGAGGACAGGCATCCAGCTACTTGAGGAGGCGACAGAGCAGCTAGCCGCTTTGCAGATATCCTTCGTGGATAGAGACAGAGCAGCCTTCCTTCAGTCTCTCACAGTCTCTCCTCCACTTCTCCAGCGGGTCAGAGAGGCACAGCATGGGGACGTTGACTGTGAGACACGGCGTTCACAGATATCCTCGGAACAGGCACCTGATGGTTTCTCCCTTGGAGCAGAGCACAATGTCCTTTTCAGAGGACGTACCTTGGTACCAGTCTCTTTACGAGAGGAGGTGCTAAGAGTGTATCACACTTCTCCTTTGGCGGTACATCCTGGAGTGGCGAAGATGTACCAGGATCTCAGATGACAGCACTGGTGTCCGGGCATGAAGAAGGCTGTGGCAGAGTTCGTTTCACGGTGCCTCACCTGCCAGTAGGTAAAGGTAGAGCATCAGGTACCAGCAGGTTTGGTACAGCCCTTGGAGGTCCCGGAGTGGAAGTGGGACGGGATATCTATGGACTTTGTGACTGGACTTCCACGCACTTCCAGAGGTCACGATTCCATTTGGGTGATTGTTGACCGACTCACCAAGTCGGCAAACTTCTTGCCCATCCGAGAGCAGGTATCAGTGGAGAGCTTGGGGTGTCTCTACGTTCAGGAGATTGTACGACTTCACGGTGTGACATCGATTATCGTCTCCGATCGGGATGCTCGTTTTACTTCCTGGCTTTGGAAGGGGTTGCAGGAGGCGTTCGGGACACGACTACGTCTGAGCACCGCCTTTCACCCTCAGACGGATGGTCAGACGGAGAGGACCATTCAGACTCTCGAGGACATGCTCCGCGCATGTGTCCTCGACTTTGGTCGCAGCTCGGAGGACCACTTACCCTTGGTAGAGTTTGCGTACAACAACAGCTACCACTCCACCATCGGGATGGCACCCTACGAGGCATTGTACGACAGGCCTTGCAGATCTCCTTTGTGCTGGACAGACCCGGGAGAGTCAGCACTTGTGGGACCAGTGATGGTCCGGGCCACGACAGAGAAGGTCCAGGTCATCCAGGAGCAGATGAGGACAGCACCGAGCCGGCAGAAGTCATATGCTGACAGGAGGCGGAGGCCACTAGAGTTCGAGGATGGCGACCACGTCTTCTTGCGGGTCTCACCTCGACGTGGTTTGAGGAGATTTGGCCGAGGCGGCAAGTTGTCTCCATGATTCATCGGACCCTTCCAGGTCCTCAGCAGGGTTGGCGAGGTGGCTTATCGTCTGGCTCTGACACCTCAGTTGCACCGGGTACACGACATCTTCCACGTATCCCAGCCGAGGAGATACGTGCACGACCCGACACACATCATTGACTATGGGGAGCTAGACGTGGATGATGGAGCAACTTTTGCGGAGGTCCCAGTGGAGATAGAGGATCGACAGAAGTGGGTCCTACGTGGGCGATCGATTCCTCTTGTGCGCATCAGATGGCAGCACGGGAACCTCCAGGAGAGCACTTGGGAGCGGGAGGCTCAGATGCGTGCTCAGTACCCACATTTGTTTCCCTAGTTTTTTTATGTATCTTTACGGGGACGTAAAGTCCTGAGGTGGGAGTAATGTAAAGACCCGTAAATTTCAAGGAAATTTTTTTTCTTAATTTTCTTTGGAATTTTACAAGAGCGCAGTTTCTGACGGCACCTGATTCTGAGGCCCGGTGTGCCCGGAATCATTTTCCGAAGATTGGCTCGGGTACGTTCAGTGAACGGGCGAGCGAGTTTTTCTAACTTTTGAACCGGTGCCCGGAATCGAATTCTGAGGGCACCAATGAAATCGTAGCGCCGGTTTTTGCTTGGAAACGCCTCTTCCGGAGTTGCGTTTGCTCGGGTGTGGTTTTTAATTTTCGGGCTTAAAGTTAAGAAATAAAATAATTTTGCGACAACTTTACTTTATTTCACTTAAGCCACTTGGAAGCCACTTGAAGCCACTTAAAGGCGGATTAAACTGAGTTGAACTGGATAGGATGCTATCCAGAAATATCCTACCCCCTTGGTAGGATATTTGTGAGGTGGGGCCCGCACGAGCCCCGCCGTTTCTTTCCACTAAGAAACGCACCCGTGAAAACCCATCTTAATGAAAGTAAACCGACGCGTTTTCTAAATTCTTAACAGACCATTTAATTGGGCGGTTTATTTCGTGAATTAAATGTCTTGTTTCTTTCATTGAATTAATTCAACGAATTAATTCAATCGTTTCTTAACCTATTTTCGTGTGTTGGAATATTAATAAAATAAGACCAACCTAAAATCTTTGGGGAAAATTTGAGAGGATTCTTGTTTCTTCCTCTCCCTCGCGAAGAACGCGAAGAACGCGAAGAACGCGAAGAACGCGAAGAACGCGAAGAACGCCGAACCCGGAAATCGACGACGCTTCCGTCCGAGACGTTCTTCCACGCTCCGATCTCCGATCACCGACCGTTTGAGGTGAGTGATGTCGGATTTTCCTCTCAAGTTCTTTTCTTTTGGATTTAATCGAAACACAGATTTAAATATTAATAATTTAAATCTATTGTTCTTGGTTCGTTGATCTCGCCGACTCAACACCGGATTCCGCGACGACGCGACGCCTCCCCGCGACGATGCGACGATCCCTCTCTTCCGCGACGATCTTTTCCGCGAAGAACGCCCGCGCGCGACGATCGACGAGGTAGGGATTTTATATTATGGGAATTACCCCCTTTTTTTTCCCGTCAATGTTTCTTTAAAGAAATTAAAGAACCGTTTTTGTGAACGATTTTTAATCTTATTAAAAATTGTTGTTTCCTGTGTGGAATAAATTTCTCCCAGTTGTTTATCTCTAACGCGGAGGGTGCGGGCCAAACGAACACGGCCCGATGACCCTCCGTCGTTCTTCGTTTTGTGCGGATTTGACGGACGATGAAGGAACGTGCCGCATCGGTTGTTTGACGATCCCGCAGTAAAGAACGGATCCCGGGAGGAGCAACGGCGTAGACGGGAAGGAAAATGGGCCACCGGAGCGACGCCGGCGGCCCGCGGAAGCCGCCGGCGGTGCCGGCGGCCGGAGGCAGCGGCCAACGGACCCGTGGCCGCGCGGGTCCTCTTCGCCCAGGCGGGACGCGGCAGAGCCGCGTCCGCGGTTCACCAGCGCGGCCCACGCGGGCCGCGGTTTTCCTCAGGCCGTGGGTCGACGCCTGCGGCGCCTGCCGCTCGGCCGAGCCGAGCCGGACCGGCCCTGGCCGGGCCGGGCTGGGCCAACCGGGTCGGCCCGGGCCCGTACCCCCCATCTTCAGACGTTTTCGTTCAAACGCCCGTAACTTGATCTACGTGCCTCCAAACGACTCGCCGTCAGCGGCAAAACGATCCTTGGATCGAGACGGTCGTTTCGGTATATTGCAATCAAGGTTTCGGAATACTTTGAGTTCGGCCTGGTTGGTTCGTACACGAGACCAACCGGGCCCTCGGAGCGGAAACACTCATATCTTGAGCTACGGACGTCCGATTAACGTGCCGTCAGCTTTGTTGAATTCCTCTAAGTGAGACGGATCTTTTGGCATACTCCGCCCGAGGTTTGGACACAGGTGGAGTGCGGTCGGGTTGGTTTTGCCTTAAAAACCAACCGGGCCCCTGGGACGAAAATGCCAATATCTCTCAGACCGGGCGTCCGATTGACGCGCCGTCTGCGACGTTGAGTTCCTGTTGACGATGCGGAACTTTTGGATACATCAACTTCGGACTTCGTGATAGTTGATGTATCAGCTTCTCGGCTCATGGAGCGGACCCTCCCGAACGAGCTTGCTGTGTGCGGGAACCCTAGTGCTGGCTGCGACTGCTACTTCGACAGCGACGACCGTGCAGAAATCCTCCGTGGACTCCGACGACGACCGTGCAGAGATCCACTGTGGACTGCGGCGACGACCGTGCAGAGATCCTCCCTGGACTGCGGCAACGATTGTGCAGAGATCCTCAGTGGACTGCGACGACTACTGCACTCAGCGATCCTCCGTGGATCAGTGCTACCGGTCCTGTGTGGGCCCGATCCTGTGTGGGTCCGATCCTGCGTGGGTCAGCGCTCAACGGTTCTGTGTGAGCCAGCGCCTACAGGTCCTGCGTGGGCCCGGTCCTGTGTGGGCCCGATCCTGTGTGGGTCCGATCCTGTGTGGGTCACTACGAGGTTAGTACCTATCGATCCTTCGTGGGTCCGACGACTTAGATGGTTCAGTGATCATCTTTATCGTCATCCGAAAAAGTATACCTGTGTGAGCTGAATCTTGTGTTTCTCTCCTTTGTGGATTGTGTTGAGTTATCCTGTGTGGATTTACTGTTTACTCTCCTTTGTGGATTGTGTTGTTCTATCCTGCGTGGGTATGCGTTTTGCTTTCCTGTGTGGACTGGGTTGTGCTAGGGCTCGGACGTTGGAGCCGATCGGGGAATTGATGACTTCGGTATATGTATGGGCATATACCTAAGTCGGGTCAGATGTTACTTCGTGATTGTATCTTTCCTTTGTGGATTATCCTTTGTGAATTTCGAGAGACCTTCGGGGGTCTCGAGGTCCCTACTGAGTATCGTTATACTCACCCCTGCACGGGCTATGCCCGCACTTCGTGGTGTTGGTTGCAGACGACGAACAGCGCTGATCGTGGAGGAGGCGTGCGGAGCAGGACAGTACCTGGAGGTGGAGCACTGGGCGGGACGTACTCGGAGCGGTCAGGTGGACCCGAGGAGCAGTGGAGGCTATCTGTACCCACCCTTCAGGTGGGACTTCCAGAGGACGGCTCGACGCTGCAGTTTTTCCTTTCAGTTGCTGTTTTTCCTTTCAGTTGTACTTTACAGTTGGGCTTGTATTTCCGGCCCCTTTTACTTTCAGCACAGCTTGTACAGTTTTTACTTAGTGTTTACTTTTCCGCTTGCTTACTCTGTGGTGCTTGTTTTATTTTCAAAGGCAATGCCTTCCCTTTTTGTTGGGATTTACGCCTTGGTGCTAGTCGCCAGCCCCTGGCCTATGGAAGGCGGGCTTGGGGTAGTCACGACACGGGCCCCGAGGGAGGGTCGTGACATAAAATTTGAAGCATACCATGCCAATCGAGTGAAACTTTCTTCATAGGTAGCCACTGAGTCTTCCTCTTGCCTCAATTCCAAGAATTGTTTTTCCATCCTATGTCGAACAACCTTAGGAAAATACTTTTCAAGAAACATACCTTTGAATTCATCCAAGTCGAGAGCATCAATCTCATCAGCATCCCTGATATTTTTAACCATTGACTACCACTGATCTGCTTCACCCTCCAAACGGTAAATAACAAGACTAACCTTTTGATTGTCTGAACACCCCATGACATAGAAAATCTTCTCCAGTTCTTTAATCCACCCTTCAACTAGCACATGGTCAGATGATCATCTGAATGATGGGGGATGTTGCCTCATGAAATGTTCCACCACTGACATGTTACTCTGCGGTTGATATGGCTGATCTCATGCATGGATACCACCACCATTTATCGCTTGAGTCAACTGCGCCATTACTGCAACAAATAGTTCAGTTCCAATTCTGACCATCTCAGGATGCTGACTCAGAAGGTTATTTCCGTCTGCATGCCTTCCTAGCACTGCTTCCCTGTTTCCTCTACGAGAAACCCATTCTGAACAAACATGTCTTAGATGAAGCAACATGGTAATCTTCAAATACTATATCACTTCAATTTGACCATAATTTTCTTTTGGATAATCATTTAATAGAATTCTAACTCTTAAAGTTATCTAAAATGAGCTCTGATACCAACTATAAGGCCCCAGCCATAAACCTTACTTAATCTTGAGTTATTACAAGATTACACATTGAGGATCTTTTTGGGTTTAGAGTTTTAGAGAATTAGATCATAAAAATTGAATTACATTCCACATATAAACAAAGTGGTTACATAAAGGTAGTATTCTTCTTTCCCATCAATGGAAACATATTTAAAATAAAACATGGATTCTTTCTTGACACTTCCTTGACACTATCAACATATCATGTACCTTTCCCTTGACCTGTGAAAAACATTTCAAAAAAACTTGGGATGAGCATAAAAAGCTCAGTAAGGGATATAAAAATATGGAAAGGAAACATGGGTACATATATACATAAGAATGAAATCATACTTTACCCATAAAACATAATCACTTTAAAATACCTCATCAAATCATGAATAAATCATAGAAATCATAAGACATAAAGGTAACTTGAGGCATTCATAACTTTCTTACATAGGGAGTAACCCTCCTGGTTACATTTGGAATACCCATCACAGTATATTCCCTAAATCTATTCGGAGAAACCTTAACGTTTCACTCCTTCGCGTTACCCAATGCATTGGAGAGCTATATCGGGCTCACCCGCCCTTAGTCTATCACGGAACCACCCGTTTTCATAATAATGCCCAAGAACCTCAACATAATCGTATCACATAAAACATGCATAAAGGAAACATAACATTTCCACCTTTCAATCACAAGATATCAATACAACACATTGATATAAATACATTATGAAAACAATTTTCAATACCAAAATAAAAGAATAGTAAAACATGGTATTTATTTTTCTTTTTTTTAAAAAAGGTATGGCTTGTAGAGGAAGTCAAAACTCAAATAATGGTCACGGCGACGGAGAAGTCGTTGTCGCCGCATACGTACAACAAAAACATTCCCTTTTGTCGTTTAGTAAATGCTTCGTATAAAAAATATTCCTTTTGGATAAACATAAATGACAAAGGGGTTTATACACCGTATAAAAGAAGGTTGTGTATAAAACAAAATATTCCTCAATGAAAGGAGATTGAGACGAAGTCCCATACCTCGGGTCTGAATTGACTCGGTCGTTCTTTAATCTGCTGAATAATAAACTTGAGTTAATTTCTACTTGTTTAAGAACCTTTTTCAAGTTCATTATTCCTTTTATATCACTTATTTCCATGTCATGAACACTATGTAATTATTTAAGTTAATAACGTTCGTTTTAACGATCATTGGTACTTGAGTAAAAAATAAGCCCTTTATAATTACAAGTCGTTAATGTATCCATTATATACAGAATGGAATTCATGATGTATATATCATATATTTCATATATATCCAGTACAATCATGCATTTATAATATTACATAATCATTTAGAGGTAAGAAATGAAATGCACCGTTCATGGAGACGGTAAGCCGTACGTACGCATGAACGCTACTTTCATTTCTATTTCGTATTTTATAGAACGGAATCATAATGATATAAAGGTATATTATAAATCCAGTATAATATCTTATATAATATCATAGTTCCATCCTTTATACGTCCCACATATGGTATTTAACGAATCAAATCACTTTGAGGGGGCGGTAGTCCGCACTTCCTTAAATGAAGATATCGCGTTTACCCATAATGGAAACCATAAAGGTATGACCGAAAAGAAAAATACATAAGCTTAAATAAAACATAAACATATCATATATCATATATAAATATAGTGTCATCTTAATGGCCACCTTTGAAGGTGTTAAATGAATGTTGAACAATCATCGTTTCGGGAGGCAGAAATTCACCATCCACGGAAACAGTATGTCCTTTAACCATTAGATATAGGTGTGTGTAAGTGTATCTCGAATCCTTCTTATACCAACATCCTAGTATATTTACGATACTGGATTTCTTACAAAATAAATTAATAAAAAGAGTTTAGGGGGTTGGAGAAGCAAAATAAAACAAAAGGACTCAAGTGAATACATTACCTTAAAATCGGGTAACTCCCTTTGGATTGAGCTCAAAGGCTTCCTTGGGAATACTTCTGCCCAAAGTGAGGCTTCAAGGAGTAAGAGAGGGATGTGGAGAGACAAAATGGGCAGGGGTTGGCCGAGCCAAAGGCTTTGGGAGTGTGGGTAAGGAGGTAGAGGTGGGGGCCTTTTATAAGAGGAGAGGAGGGGCACTCTTGGAAAGTAAAGAAATGTTACTTTATTTTAAAATGAGTTTCGGATTCAAAAGGTCCCACATTGATATAATTCGAGGTTAAGGTGATAAGGGTTTTAAATCCACCCATCAAATAGGTTTTGGACATGTGTAGATCCTGGATTTTACATTATCATTTCATTTTATTTAAATCCTTTATTAATGAGTTAATCGCTGCATCATCATGATGTCATAAATAATTTAATTTATTTAATGTCTAAAAATTATAAAAAAATACTATGATTTAATAAATCTTTTTATCATTTCAACAACTATTTATAATAAAATATCTGACTTGTATAACCCCATGAAAAAATTGTTTTAGTAAAACATATCTTGTTTGTGTCATTTTTTACTTTAACATTAAATAAAAAGTTATTTATGTCATTTCCCAACCAAAGTGGCACCATGGGGTCCCCAAGTTGACCCATGGCTTTTCATGGTCGGTCATGAAACATCCAATAAGGGTAGGACATGTGTCAATCTCATCTCATATTATTAAAACATTATTTTTACCTTAAACTACACTAATCACCACTAATCGCGATTAAGAACTTAAAAGTTACTATTCACCAAAAAATTATTTTAATCTCATTGAAACACATTTTACTTCTTAATGACAACCATGTATGTCGGATTTTTGAAAATCAAATCACAGAAGTGGCAAAGTTTCATTTAAACGGAAAATCAGTTTCTTTAACTACCACTTAGTGGTTTCACTATTCATCAAAAATTGAGGTTTTTCAGAAAGATACCAAAACATCACCGTAAGATATATTTGATATTCTGAATTCAAAAATGATGTCTATTTTACAAAATTCAAAACATGTAAGTTGCATTAATTAATTTAATAACTAATTCCCACTGTCATGACAAATAGCGTGTTTTTTATGAAACAATAAGTATCAAAAGATTGACACTAGTTTAAGTCCAATTTCAAAGTGAAATTGATTCCAATGACCACCATTGGATAAAATGGTAAAAATATATTCTAATTTCACTTCAATACCAATTCAAAAGATAATCGAATCATATAAATAAATTAGATTAAAAAGAGATTTGGAATTAAAATACAACAGTTTTCACTATTCATTAAAAAATGAACTTTATCGGAAAAATACCAAAAATTCACACAAAGTAAATTTTTATGTCCCAATCATAAATAATAAGTTTATTTTGACAAAAATAGCTTATAAAATTGTCAAAAGATAGATTTAAAATGGGGTTTCCATCAAAAGGCAGTAAAACAATCTTTTAAGAATATTATTGTATTCCATGCATAAGATTGTATTTATTTTCATTTTAAGCCTCTAAAACACTATCTTAATCATTAATAGACATAGATAAAAATATCTATTATTCATTACTTACTTGGGATGTTACACTATCTCTTAGATAACAAGATAAAAACATCCACCTTATAAGAAAAACGGACCTATTGGTCAATCTGTTAGTGGTTTGATCAGCATTCATTATTTTGAAATAAGAAGGGGGAAACAATTTCATCAAAAATAAACCCCTACCTCGAGGTTGGATCATTTATTGGAAAATAATGCACCAATGTTGTTCATTGTTCCTTAATTATCATCCTGCCATTTTTGTTGGTGATCCTTTGTTGGATGGAAGAAAAAAGGAAGGATGGTTCTTTTCATCATGGGTGATTCGTTGATCATCGCTCGCCAATGTCAAATCTCCATGTTCAGAGCAACTCGATTGTGCCAATGATTCTGTATTAGAATAACCCATTAGTTGGAGAAAATTCATTTCAACATTTCTATTATTCTACCTTGCAACATCGTTACACAGTTTCATTTATTAAACATTGTTTCTATTAATCTGCAAAGAAATTCATAATTTAAATAAAATAAACTAAATGTTTAATTTATTTTCCTTCAGCAAATTTATTTTATTAAATTCTCATAAAAGTATGAAAATTAAAATTTTCCCTCTACCCGCACCGGTCAAGGTGAAGTCAATTATTAAGTAAATTCATCATTTTGGATGCAATGGGCCCCTCATATTTCTAATTTGGGAAACTGTTTAGAAGTTTCCAAAACCAGTCACATGCATTATATTAAATAAACTTAAAAAAGTTCAAACACTTATTATTGGCTCACTAGGCCTCCGAATCAAGTGACTTCTAAGAACCTGGTCTCAAAATAAACTCACATAATTTAAAAAAATTACATGGAATTACGAGACATTACATTACCCCCAACATTAGATATTTACATCCTCTGAAGCCAAAGAAGGGGAAAATAAATGGGGGTACTGAGATTGGATCTGATCAACTCGCTCCCAAGTGCTTCCTGGAGATTATCATGCTGCCACTGAACATGCATTAGAGGAATAAATTTTCCACAAAGGACCCACTTCTGTTGATCCTCAATCTCTACTAGGAACTCTGCAAACATCACTCCATTGTCAATATCCAACTCACCCCAGTCGATGACATGCGATGGATCATTCACATACTACCTCATTTGTGATACATGGAAGACATTATGCACCTGGTGCATCTGTGGGGGGAGATCTATGGGGTATACCACCTCACCCACTCTGATCAGAATCTGAAAATGTCTGATGAACCTTAGAGATAACTTTTCACCTTTGCCAAACCTCCTCAATACCTATCGAGGTGAGACCCGGATGAACACATTGTCTCCCTCCTAAAACTCTAAGGGACTATGTATCATTTAAGAATAATATTTATATCTACTCTGAGGAATCATCATCCACTCTTGGATGGCCTTCACCTTCTCAGTGGTATCTCATACTAACTATAGACCCATTAGTGCTGACACCCCTGGGTGTGTCCAACATAATAGTTATTTGCATGGTCGCCCGTGAAGCACATCGAACGGTTCCATACCATTGGTGGAGTGTTATATGTTGTGGAATGAAAACTCCACTAGTGTTATGAGATCCTCCCAACTATGCTCAAAATCCAAGATACAAGCACAAAGTATGCCCTCTAAAACTTGGATAGTCCACTTTGTTTGACCATCAGACTGAGGCTGAAAATCCAGGCTCAGACAATGATGAGTCCCAGACACCTCCATCAATCCCTTCCACAAATGGGATGTAAATCATGTTTCTCGATATAAGTCTATCATCAATGGGAACCCATGGAGTGGAACTATCTCTTACACATAGAGGCTCCCAAACTCTCTAATGAACCCTCATCTCAGATGGGTAGGAAGTTTGACGACATGGTGAGTCGGTCCACAATTATCTAGATGGTATCATGCCCCTGGATGTGTTAGGTAAACCCATCACGAATTCCATAAGGATACCATCCCACTTCCACTCCGAAACCTCAAGTGGCTGAGTCAAACCTGTAGAAACCGGATGCTCTGCCTTAACTTGCAGAAAAGTGGGGCATTGAAAAATGAACTCTGCCACTACCCTCTTCATCCTCGAACACCAATATTAATGTTAGAGGTCCTGTTATATCTTCACCACTCAAAGATGTACTGCAAAAGTGAAGTATGGAACTCCTTTAGAACCTACTCATGTGACACCACTAGCACAACAGTGTATCCTCTGAAAAGGATGTTGTTCTCCCCACATATGTAATATCCATCTGAAGCTTGTCTTAAGGATTACTGGGCATGTCGGTCCTTGCAGTCAACGTACACAAGATGTACCTCCCAAACTCATCGCAAGATTGGGGGAGTGATAATAATCAACCGAGGATAAGATTATCCACCAGCATTCACAAAGGATATATACATCGTGGATAACTTATCTAACGCCTCAATCATCAAATGTAAACCAGATCGTCTACAGAGTGAATCTGGTACCATGTTCCCCTTCCTATGAGTATAGATTATTTGGAAGTCATAGTCTTGGTGGAAATCTAGCCATCACTGCTTCCTCTACTTCAAGTCCTTTTGGTACAATATATAAATGATAATTTTGTGGTCAGATTAGATGGTAAAACACTCACCCATCAAGTGGTGTTGTAACATTTTCAATGAAAATACTATAGCGGATAGCTCCAAATCATGAGTCACGTAGTTTATCTCGTACTTCCTCAACTGTCATGAACCACAGGAGATTACTAATTTCTCCTAAATCAGGACAGAACCCAATCCAGTCCCTGATGCATCTTAGAAAACTATATAACCAATTCCATCCTAGGTCAGTCTCAAGATTGGGGAACCAATCAGTGTCTGCCTCAACTCTTAGAAACTCTACGGGAACTTATCCCTCCATATTAATGGTTTTCCCTTATATGTAAAAGCTGGTAAGGGTGCTGATACCCTATAAAAGTAGGATACAAACCTCCAATAGTACCCAACAAATCCCATGAAACTCTGTACCCTAGTCACGCTCTTGGGTGTTTCCTAAGAAATCATCGCTTCTATCGTTACTGGATCCAATGAAACTCCAGCCTCTGAAATGATGTGTCCTAGGAAGTGGACCTCCTGAATCCAGAAAAGATACTTCTATATCTTCCCATAAAATGGTGCTATCTGAGTGTATGTAGGACTATCTGCAGGTGTGTAGTGTGATCCTCCTCAGATGCCAAGTACACTAGGATGTCATTAATAAAGACCACAAAAAACAAGTCAAGGTAAGGATGGAAGATATGGTTTATGAGTCTGATGAACACAACTGGATCATTGGTCACACCAAAAGGCATCACTAAGAACTCATGGTGTCCATACAAATACTCTAAGGCTGTCTTCGATACATCCTCACCCCCTACACAGAGCTGACGATATCCTGGTATGTGGTCTATCTTCGAGAGCCATATCGCTCCCTTCAGCTGATTGAAGAGGTCATAAATCCTTGACAATGGGTATGTGTTCTTCGTGGTTACCTTTTTTAGGAACCAGAATTCCACGAAAAACCTCAAACTCCCTTCATATCTTATTAGGAAACAAAACTGGGGCTACCCATGGTTAAAAGGTAGGTCTCATGAATCCCTTGTCCAACAAATCGTCCAGATATTCCCTTAACTCAAAAATATCCCTGTGATCCATCTAATATGCTAGTGTGGATATCAGTTCCATCTTGGGGTATAGATCAATGTAGAAGTCTACCTCTCTGGGAAGAGGTAATCCCTAAACATCTTTAGGAAAGATGTCTTCATACTCTTCCACCACTATAAGAAAGTGAGGAAACCTATCATCCACCACACCGATGGTGAGGCTATCCATCTAGTGAGTTTCGATGCACCCTCCTCTGGGAAAGTATATCCTGTGATGTAAGAGACCCCTTCTTGTAAGTGAAGGAAAACCCAGTCCTATCCTCACAGACACACCACACTCTACGTCTAAAGCAGTTGATCTGAGAATGAATGGTGGATTACTAGCCCATACCCCAGATGATGTCGTAAGGCTTAGACTCTACTACTAGGAGATCCCAGCCAAAGCTCTCACCTCACAGAGTAATATCACACTATTAAAACTAGTGTGTAATCATCAAATCCCATCCCATAGGAGTCTCTAACTATACGGATCAAGCTAACGACTCCACCAGAATCATCAAGCACCAAACCAAGGTCTATGGAAAGAAAATAGTGATTGCCTCATATGTATATAATAACTATATATAAGGTGTATAAGACACAAATCAAACATCCAATCATCTATGGAGCGTTGTATTTATAGGCCTCCATCACCTGTAGTTGGTCTCATCCCTTCCCACCAGCTCTCAAAGCCTTTGGTGGACCACCCGGTGGTGGTGGTGGTAGAAGATCAAACTTACTCCCACCTCTCGCTGCTCTTCTAGCTCCCCTACCACATCCACTTCCATACATACCACCTCTCTCGAACCTCTATCTAGGCCTCAGTGGTCCCTTGACTGTCTATCAGTCGTTTTTGCAGGTATTTGAAAAATCACGAGTCATGTTCCCCTGCCTGCCACATGAGTAGCACACCCAACCCCTCCGATGGCTCTGTCCTCCTTGGGGTCCTTTACCAACGATCATGCATCCTCAGGTCATCCCCCAAAATTCCTGGCCCACTTGGGCCCCCGTATCTACTACCAGCTACCCATAGATGAAGACTTCATTGGCCTGGGTCTATTGGTAGCTCCTGCGGCTAGTTCCTTCTCTACTAGGAAGCTCTCCACGAGTAGGGCTCACTCCAGCACCCCAGCCCATGTAGGAATGCTATGTGATACCATAGACACACTAATATCCTGATGTAGTCCATACTCAAAAGATTGAGACCTGAATAATGGGTCTTCCACCATATCTGTAGATAAGAGAGGAAGCTCTGTGAATCTCTCCGAGTACTCCACCACTATCATGCCACCCTAATATATGTTCAGTAACTCTTGTATGCACATTGATCAGAACATCATTAGAAGGAACTCCTCTATGAATAGGTGCTCAATGTCTATCCAGGTGTGGGTCACCTCGTCATGATTCTGGATCTTCAAGATCCACCATCTCCCCATTGGGCCCTAACGAAGGCGCACTACTAAGATTTCCATCTGGTCAAGATGTGTCCTCACTAGATGGAAGACTCATGTAACCACCTCGAGCTAATGCTCTTCCACCTAGGGTCAATTTCACCCATGAACCTGGGAGGTATCTACCTCTACAACTCATGTAAGGAACCGAGCCTACATACATCCTCTACTGGTAGAACCACTAGCAATTTCTAACTAAAATGTGGTGGAAACACTGGTGAACCTCTTGGTGGGTCCATCTCAAGTACTCATCCCCATACTAATGTATCATCGCTAGGCGTACCATCATCATTATCACGAACTAGAACCATCACTGGTTGTCTTCATGAATGCATCTTGAAATATATCATGATGAACCATGGTCAATAGGTTATATATAGTGAAATGACTCAAGAAGGGCATGAGGAAACAATAAAAATCTTATATGATGCATGAAACTAGTGGTTTCATGTACCAAGTCAAAAAGCAGACTTCAGGGTTCTGGTATAAGGATACATAGACCACCGCACCAATACTGGACTCCTCAAGCTTGAATGTTGAATTCGAATCCTTTAAGACTGTAACCCCAAAACAAAATCACAGACTCTAGGTATTAAAGGTAGGACCATCCCCCTATAACACCAATTTTTCACAACCTATCCCCTGGGTCCCATTCCATGACAACCCCAATCCCGCATCCCGGAGGCCATGGGCTGGAAACTAGAGCTGAAGGCATTATCCTACAAGTGGGAGGCATTAACTGAGTACCTACACACACACACACACACTCACAACCCCAGCCCAAAATTCTGAAAAGGAAAACTCACATGCCACTAATACAACCACTGAGTGTAAAATAATACAATTAGAATGTGAATGGGCCAGAATACGAGCCTAAAAAAGAAAAGATAAAAACAAGAAAATACAAATGTTTCTGTAAATCCATCTATAGAAAACACTACAAGAAGTGTAGGTGTATAGTGGATACCAGAATCCGTTGGAGTATGACTCTCTTGTCTTATCTCACTGGGCACCGCTTGGTCCTGGGTCACCAAGGTCTCTATCAATGCACCGATTGTTTGCTCAAGACATGACACCTGTGGGTGAATCCCATGTACGGTTGAGTAACACAATTATTTGTAGGGACTCCAAACCACAATGAATACCATAAAGGAAAAGTACACATGATATAATGGAAATATCACATAGGTATCACCTAAAGTAGAGAAAGTAAGATTATCGGTTGTAAAGATGAACATATTGTACTACTTAATGACTCAACCCCCATGATTCAATGAGGTCTAATTGACTAGAAGGATACCGAGGTCCACTTGGCTACCAGGCCACTGAGGCCTGCTCGTCTACCGCTCGTCTGCTGGACCACTGAGGTCCGCTTGGCTACTCCTCATCTGTCGTGCCACTATAGTTATCTAGGATACTACTCATCCATCGGGTAACTAATGTCCGCTCAGATACTTCTCTTCAACCAGAACACTGAGGTCTGTGGGGCCATATCTCATCCCAGAGGACACTCAGGTCTGCTAGACTACTTCTCGTCTATCAGGGCACGAAGTTCCGCTCGGCTGCTGCTCATCTACAAACTTGATTTTGGGAGAATATACTCCTCAAACCATTAGTTATATCCCCACATTGACAAGAACTCACTTGGATAATGTCAAAAGGACCATATTTTTGCGAGGATCCCAACACCACAAACGGCTCATTAATTAGGCACATTGTTTGGAAGTTATAAACATTTTAGTAAAAAGGGGGCGGTGTGGTCCGAGTCTTCTTCATCATGGTTAGACCAACCCAACCCGACCTGAACCAGGTCCGACATAAATAGGATCTTACCTAGTTCATTGGGACCATACCAAACCATCTGGTTCTAGCACAGACTGACTAGGCTATGGGTCAGGCATGCATTTTCCAGCATGGCCTACTATGAGCTGGAAGGCTTGTCTCAACATGACGCAGTGACGATCACCGCATTCACTCATATTCAATGTGGCGAGTTTTTCGCATGACCATCTTGCAGGTCACTAAAGGGCCCTCCTTCCATGGTCCCCCTAGACCACAGTCCTCCAGCTATGTGACACAGCTTGATGATGTGTCTTTTAGGGACCCCACCACTGGCTATTTTCGGCGGCCCTCATCCCCCACCTATCAACGCCAACGCCGATGGGTCCTTCTGTAGGCCACGAGACTTTCTCCAGTGGTCCTTTCCTTGATTCGTGAGATCTTTCAGGGTCCTCAGTTTGTCACCGTCCTTGCTACATATTCGAAGTATCCTTGTCATTGGTCCAGGGTTTCGGTCATGAAGAATGCTAGAATTCCCACAATAGAGAGATCTGACCTTGTATGTGTCAGCTCGATTACTCCATGATCGAATAAAAGGGGGAGGATTAACACTAAGTTTCTATCCCTTCAAGCTCAAGATAAAAAAATCCACCTCACAAGAACAGAAGACCACTGGATCAACCTATTAGTTGGTTGATCTGTTTTTTTGTTTATAAAGAAGGAATGGGGAAACAAAAAACCCCTAACTAGAGGTTGGATTTTTTGTTGGTGAAGAATTAACCACTGTCATTTGTCATTCCTTAGTCCATATCCCAATGTTTTCTTTATAGATCCTTCAAAGGATGAAAGAATAGAGGGAGAATGGTCAGTCATTGTAGGAGATTCATTGGTCATTGCTCACCAACTTCAAATCTTCAATTTCAGAGAAAATTTATTATTCCAAGGATCTTGTATTCGATTAACCCATTATATGGGGAAAAACGTTTTATCATTTCTGTTATGCAGCATTGCAGCATTGTAACACTGTTTTTTTTTAAAATAACACCTCTATTATGATGAAATAAAATTAAAATTTTAATTAAAATAAACTAAAATTATATATTATTTTTCCTTAGTAAAATTTCTTTTGATAAATTCTTCTAAAATTATGAAAAATATCTTGTTTCCCTAGACCCACATCATTCTAGATTAAGTCTATTCTTTGGTAAATTTGTCGATTTAGAAGCCAAAATTACTTTAATTTTCTAATTCAGGCACCCATCTTGAATTTTCCAAACCTTCTTACATGTGATATTTTAAATAAACATAAAAAAAGTTCTTACACATATTTCAGGCTCACTAGGGCTCAGAATCAAGTGTCTTATTAGCACCTGGTCTCAAAGAAATCCTACATAATTTATTAAAAAATTATATGGAATTTTGGGGAATTGTAATAGTTGATCAAACAAGTAATCAATACCTGAAAAAGGATACTTATTCTTAAAAATTATTTTTATGCTTTTGATAATCAATTCATGAACTAATTGACCCATTATTCTTCTTGATGAAAAGGAGTAGTGCACTCTATAGGGAAGCACTTGGTCACATAAAACCATTATCAAGATTATATTATAACTACTTATTCAGATATTCATGTTCAATAGTGGTCGTTATATATATATATATATATTCTTGGATATTGGAAAAGCTATAGGTATAAGTTTGATTAAGACCATCCAATTCTTTGGGAAACAAATCAGCATATTATATTACAATGAGCTTGTCATCATGGATGAGCATTTCCTTAGTCTCAATAATTTGATCTAGATATTCCTACTTACAAGGAAATGATATCCATTATTGAGATTATGATACTAAAGTAAATTCATTCTCCTCCTTGCCCTTTTATAGAATCATAGAGTGATTTGTGATCTGTACGATGACTTCTATTTCTTATCAATTTATGTTGGCTCTATATAAGGAAATGAAATCCATAACGATAATGTCATCAAATCATGCTAAAGGGAGTATCAGAAGTTTTTTTAAATATGGATAAGGGAGAGTTTATATACATGTTATTTAATAATTTTCCCATTTTTCATTTTCACAGATAACTCCACTTCCATGTTTTGAGGTGGTTTTATAATAGTTCAAATAAAATTGTGTGAAATAAAATAATTAATATATACAGAATAAAATAGTAAATACAAAATTAATGTATGAATAACCATCTTACATATCACTAAATAATTATCAAGATCTAACTCAAAAGTTTTGATGGCATAAGCTCACAATTTCTCTATGGGCCTTAACGATTTTTGGAATCGATTATCATTAACAAACCTTGGATTAGTGCATTTATTTTTATAGTTTCCTATCACTTTATAGATTAAAAATTAGATATAAGGATGAGGGTTTAGTGGATAATTCCATTCTTTCATCACATTAGTGGGTTTCTCCCATTTTAATTCACTAGCTAGGTTCCATTCCTTCCCACACCAAAAGCATTTCCTTTTCCCCTTCAAGAAATTTTTGAGATGCTTCTTCCCACACTTCAGAGAAGTTGGGTGTTGGAATTTATTTCACCCATCGAATTTCTCCATCATACCTTAGAATTAAAATCTATTCTATAATTCCTATCTCTTGAACCATGATACATATGAGATTCACCAATCTACATTTTAATTTTGATGGAAAATCAAACAATTTATTCATAGTTTTCAATGTCTCGAATCACTATTTTTTTAATAGACTCAATTTTCCCTACCAAAGAATAATTTAATATTAATTTCATGGTCTATGATAAAGTTTTAGGTTTATTGTTAATTTCATATTCAGTTTTCCTCATACACCCTGAGGGATTTTTCTTCATTTTACTTGAGTCAAAGGAAATTCCTCTCCATTTTATATTGGAGAGTGAAACAAATAAATTTGTCAAAATACAATTTATAGAATTTTTTCAACTACATAGATTCGATCTCCTCCTGAGGATTGATATTTTTTATTAACTACCACCATTGATCAGATTCTCCTACTATATGATAACAAAAAACATGATATTCTCCTTCACAGAGCACTGAAGTACATACAAGATCTTTTCAATGGAGTTGATCCATTGTTATATGATTGAAGGATGGAATGATCCACTAAAATTCATAGGACTTTATTACATAAATGTCTTAATTACAACATTATATTTCATATGGTGTTGTCTGATTTCCCATTAATTCACGTTTCTATTCAGAACAAGTGTTTCTTGAGTATGTTTTATCCGGAAGTTCTTGAATCTTGCTCCCATTGGGTTAGGAATCTAATTTGGGCATTGCCCATCACATTGGTTATTAAATCAGTT
Organism: Viscum album; assembly: GCA_963277665.1. NCBI lineage: Eukaryota > Viridiplantae > Streptophyta > Magnoliopsida > Santalales > Viscaceae > Viscum > Viscum album. The sequence continues at coordinate 1,552,744,933 of OY728155.1, read as the reverse complement.
TCCCATATATCTACCCATTAACTAAAATAAATAAAAAAAATGGATAAGAATCATTAAGCTATTAATCACATAAAAGGGAAACTATGAACATTGTACAAATAACTCATAAATTACATACATTCCTTTACCTATGAATTTATAGGTTTCAATCTAAGTTATCCATGGTTGATTTCCTAATATAACCATTGTGGTATTTTTTGTTCCCTTCATGATGGTTCAAATGTAGATTGTGAATTTAACAAATAATATCTTCTAGTAGTGTCAAAACATGTATAATTCAAGGCCTCAATGTCATACACCAAGTGATTATAATGTCCTGTGTTTTTTGAGTGGGTCAAAAACCTCTCAATTTTTGATTTTTTGTAATTTGTGACTATAAAAATTTATTTTTGGTTTATTAGAACCTAATTGTGAGTTTTTCATCAACCCTATATATATTTTTTTGGATGAGTTTAGAGGCTCAGAAAGTTTATAGGATAATCGAAATAGGTTTTAGGTATGTCATAGGCCCAAAGCCCCGGTTTTGGAGGTTGTAGGTCAAGGTGCATAGTTTAGGTAAGTCGTGTGGCCTCTCCAAATAAACCATGAAACCAAATTATGTACTGTTTCATAGTTTGGAAAACCATATGGGTTGGGGTAAACCTCTTTCTAAGGAATTATTCAGTTTTTGTAGAGGGCTTTCACACAACATACACATGGTTAGGGAAAACCGTGTATAATCCATATGGGTAGTCCACTTAGGTAGTAACACAACACTATAGAATGCACAACTTTCACACTGTTTGGAAAACCATGTGGCCTCATTAAAGTTGTAGAATTAAGAAATTTACCCTACCTCCTATTTCTCTCTTCTCCTTTTCTCCTATCTTGGTCACACACTACACAGGGGGCTCCTCCATTTTCTTCTTCCAGTTGGGGTGGGATCCCACTCCTCCCTTCGAGATCCATTTTGATCACCTTCATGCGAATTAGAACTATATCAATAAGGATATCCTCACACATTTTTCTTTTTTCCTTTTCTATCACCACATGCAGCGCTAAATCTATGTAAGTGTTTTCCCTATTTTTAGGGTATTCGATTGAAATATTGATCTTTTTCTAATTGATTTGAGTTAAAGGCTAATACTGGACATTCCTATGTCTAAAAATCTGAGTTAGGTGCTTCATACATTTATTTATGATTTCATGGTTTTTTGGGGGTGAATATGTTATTTCGTAGTTGGGTAGTTGTGAAAGATCCTAATAAATTGAATTATTGATGTTAAATTAGTTATAATACCTCATGGGATGTCGTTGGGAAAGAAAAATCCGTATTCCCTCGTGTGAGGCTGGGTTAGAGGACATCAACCACATGGGTAGTTAGGTTGGGGTGTGTTCCTTTTATTGAATTGAATTATTTTATTTTAATTGAATTGAATTATATATATAAATTACTTGGGATGTATTATATATATCCATGGGGCCATAATGGTATTTGATTGAGGTTTTAAATGGTGATGACCATTTGGAATTGTGGTGGTGGAACCATTAGGATGGGATTATCCCACGTTACTAGGGTGGTGTGATCATCGGTTGGGAATCATGGATGTGAATTTGAGTAAAAAGGCCATTAGTTTTAGGGAATGAACTGTGATATTGGATGACATGAATATCAAATTTCAGCGACATGGTTGCAGGGGCATGAGGTTCTATAGATGGTGTTTCATAGGTACTATTTTTGTGATTGATGCTCACCTATGTTTGAACAATGATCTATTAGAGTTATGTGTACATAGGGTGAATGAGTGATGATGTGGTTTTGAACAGTCATGTGGGGAGTGTTACCCAGTAGTGTGGATTAGGTATTTTGTTTGGGGGTTCTTGTCATATGAATCCATGTTGATGGTGAGGAACCATCAGATGACAAAATTTGGGCTATTAGTGCAGGGATTAAACTTGCTATACTTTAGGACATTGGGCTAGGAAAATATTATAGGATGGGAATCACCATTTCTTGGGACCTTATGATTTAATACAATGGTGATTTTATTTGAGGATATATATCACTGTGCCTTTGAATGTTGGGATTTGATCTAACGAATGATTTCAAGCAGGAGTATAAGGGATTAGGGTTCAATTTTCTCGAGTGTTCCATATGGATGTCAGTGACTTGATATGGGACATGAGGTGTTGGTTGGAATGAGGTTTCAGGTCACATTATTGGAGGTGGAAGTTGAGGTTTCACCTGGGACTATTTGACATCAAGGGATACCTTGGGCCATGGGCTAAGGTTCCTATCCTCTTTAGTGAATCGGTATTAGCCGAAGCAGGTGACCACTTCATGGTGAATGTTGAGAACCAGGAAATATTTTATTTTTTTAAATTTTAAGATATGGTTCCTTTATTGAAATTTACATTACACTTTCTTAAACATTTATATGGATATGAACACATGAGTGGTATCCTACTAAGACTCGTTATCACACCCTACAAGGTACTTTCAGGATAATTGTATATATTATGATTTTATATTTAGGTAAGGGTTCAAGATTTGGAGATAAATCCAAGTTGAGTTGTGATGGATATAAGCCAAGGGAACTTGATGTTCTTTCCTCAGTTGGTGTTTCTATTTTGTTTTCCTTTTGTTTCAGCATTCTTGTGACATATATATATATATATATATATACTATGGTCATCCAGTGGAGACCCTCCTATTTATTGATATGTATGATGTATTATGTATACATGTTTTGTTTTAGGTTCTAAAAGTTGTATGATAACCTATTTAATTATTTCCACTGTTGTTCATTATGCTTCTACTTTGGCTTGTTATTGATTGTGTTTCCACCATGGGCTGATTTGGTTCATGTCTGCTGAGTCTTTTCTTCCAATGCATGTTATATATATACTCATACTATTATATTATCATCACCTGAGGGTATAGGCTCCCCACTTACACCCCTTTTACACCCTCGTTGCTAGTCGACAGCCTTTAGCATACGGGGAGGTGTGCTTAATGCCAGTGGCACCTGACCTGATATAACTTTTTAGGTGGACAATCGGTTTGAGGACACAAAAGTGGTATCAAAGGTGTTTATTTTTTGTATTTTTATTAGTCTCACTATTTGGGATATGGTAGAATAGATATTAGGATGTTGTCAGAACTTGGTTTATAGCTCGTGCTTGGGTGCCTATATCCCCATGCACAGGGGACAAACAAAGGTTACCACTAGTGGAAATTACTATTTGGTTTTGATCATTGATAGTTTATTTTATTTCCACCTCAAGTGGTGTATTTGGAATGTGAATTTCTACATGTTATGATATGTGAACCTTGACCCGATAAGGTAAGGAAAGAGTTTTTGGAACCTTGGCCCAGTATAGAAAGGGATGTTTGAATGCTTGATTATTCTTTGGATTTGGATCATGACATGTTGTTTAAATTTAATATGCATGTGTCATGATATCAAATTCCTTGTGAAATGTTTTATTATAATTATTATGTATATATAAACATAAATTTTTGTTTTTGGTCCTGACTCTTATAGGATCAGGCTAGTGCTATGAATTGTGGAGATATTGATCACTGAGTTGGGAGACTTGGTCACCGGTTTGAGGAGACATGGTTCATTAGGATGGTTGTGGCTGGTGGTATATTTGAAACATGGCTCTTTTGAGGGTAGGTAAAGAATCCATGAGGCCAAGATGTCTTGTGACATTGTTATAGTGGGGAAGGGTAAGGGTAGTGAGACTGTGCTGACTATTAATTATTTCCCAATTTGCGTGACATATATACATATATAATCAGGATTGTCTGGACAGATAATTATATTTAGTGGGTCGCCACCTAGAAGGGTCATATGGGGCATTGGGTTGGATATGATAGGGTTCCATAGGATCATGATAATGTTGATACCCCTTTGCGCTAGACAGAGCAGGTATAGGCTCATGCCCAGGTACAAGCTCCAGTGTAGGCATGGTAGTCTCTAGAGTTGACTATGTTCGGGAAGTGGCTGGGCCAGTATCTTAGAGCGAGCCTGGTATGTGTTATCTAGGCTATCAATAGAGGAGATCAAGGATAATATCCTACGATGGAATATATTACTTGGGAGTTTCAGTGGCAACACCCACTGCTGTTTTAGGGTGAGGGTGGACAATATGTAGTTGAGAATTCGGTCAAGGCTATACAAATGATTATCAATCATCTAGAGACTCCTCTAAGGAATAGAGTGAAACTTTCAGCCTACAAGATTAGAGGATCGGCTAAGTGATGGCGGGATGTGTAGGTTTGGATAAATAGACATGAAACTACTAGAAATTTGACTATTTAAGATGGGGTCCCATAATAAAAATATTTCTTTTTGTGATGGGACATAGGCCCATCACAAATAGTTTCCCAAATATTATTTAAAAAATGCATTTGGGATGGGGGTCCTCGTTGCAAATATTTTTCCTGGTATTTTTTTTAAAAAAAGTATTTCCGATGGGGGGGTTGAAAAAGTTCAGCCACAAATATCTTAAAAACAAAATAAAATTTTAATAAAATAATATTATTAAGAAAAATAAAATAATATTAGAAAATAATAACAAAATAATATTATAAAATAAAATAAAATAATAATAATAATATAAATAATTTTAATGTTAGTAAAATAATAAAATAATATTACTAATATTTTTTTAATATAATAATAAATATTAATGAAATAATAATATTAATATTAGTGAAAAATAAAAATTATAAAATAGAAAAACATCAATATTCGTAAAAATATAAAAAACTAAATAAAAAATAATAATAACAAAGAAAAAAATAAAAAAAAACTGAATAAATAAAAAATTTAATAAAAACTTTAATAAATAATAAAAAACCAATATTCACAACAAAATAAAAAACACACTATATATAAATGTAAATAGTTAAAATTACAAAAAAATGCATTCAAATGTTTTATCATAAAAATAACATATATCAATGGGTGGTCCCTCGAGGTGCTGAAGCAGATGGTGGAGTGAACTGTATCCCAAAACCTTGAGTTGGATATGACATGTACTTCATTTTTTCCTTCTGCTGCTACTGACATTTATGTATATCCTCCTCCTCCTGCTAGCGTCAGATATCTTCCTGTTACTACTACCATTGGTGCATCTGTTGCTACTATCATTAACGAATCTCCCATACTCCCTAAACATACTCTCTATAACCACACTCTGAGCTCGTAGGTACTCTTGATACTATGCAGAAGATGGGGATGAATCTCTATAAGCTCCTCTCGAGTTGGATATCGACATCACAACAGTACCATAATAACTCCCAGGTGTCAATCGAGAGATGATACCAACGACTCAGCCTTTATCGAAGGCATACTGGGTCGCAGGCATCCATGTTACCTCATCAAATTAGTGGACACTGGTATGACCCTTGGTCTTAGACTAACTCTGAATCTGTGGCTAAGATGCTGCAACCTCATATGACTCCTTCAATTGAAATTTAATATTAAAATTGTTAAAATATTATTTTCCATTAATTTTAAAAATAAAAAATCAATTATACTAACCACAACAATACACTGGCGACTAACTCTATTATCTCTAGTGATCAGATCACTGTATATACTCTTATAAACATCGAACATCATAACATATGTCTATTAAAATTATTATTTTAATATTAAATAAACTGTTACATTTTAAATTTATATACATTATTTTAAAAAATTACTTTTCATATGTTCCATGTGCATAATGAATGTATGACTACCGACTCGATGTATCACCTCATGTATCCCCCAGTTTTTTCAACCTACCGATGATCTCCTCTGAAAAAATCCACCCAACAAATGTGCACATAATCCATCCCAAAATTTAGATGAAATGTAATCATGTTAGTGGGAACAACAAGACATATCAAACTCTGTCACTCCTACTTTCATCATTTACTTCCTTTAAAAATTATGCAAAAACTGATGGAAACACTCATGCATAAACCCCTCCCATGACTATTAGATAGCACCACACATTATCTAATCGATGGGATACCATAAACCCTACAAATAAATTATAATATCATGTTATTAATTAAATAAATTTTATAATAAATACAATTTATTTATGAACCAACCAATGATCAAACATGTAGTACTAAATATCAATGGGAATCTCATCCCATGTAACCCATACTTTAGAAAACTATATGCATAATATAGCACTCCCCTATCCAACAACAATATGTGAAAAGATATTAAAAAAGAAAAAATAATAAAACAATAAGTATGTAAATAAATTAATGAAAACTAACTAAAACATATATGTAGACATACCTCTCCATGTGTGAATCAAAGTCAAGATATAGATGTCTCTATGGGATAGGATCAGGAATCATCAATCAGGCAAGACAATTCCCCCCTTCAATTATTCCATGAACTAATAGTATTTTGAGGTTCAAATGATCCATCATTCTCCTCGTCCAAAGGTGGATCGACCTCCTGCAACTGACGAAACAGTTTCGGGTCCATCTGAAACATGAACTAATTGCTGTTATAAAATAGTTAATAATGAAAATTATATATAGATTTATATTATATATGATAATAACCATCATTTAAATATGTCAATCTTTATCTACATCATCATCATCTTATTTGATGATGTCAATGTCTTCATATTCCTCCTCAACATCATCAATTTTCAAATCAGTTTCATTTTCATCATCTCTTATCATTTCAAATTCATTTGTGACATCATTAACATTATCGTCACCATCGACCCTTAATTATAGGGTATTATCATCGATATTCATGTATCTTAATGAAAAATATGGATTTGGATAAGTCTCTTGAAAAATTTCAATTCCTTGGACTACAGTGGAACCACATTCGCAATGATTGAACTGCTTTTCGAAAGATTAAATTTTTATTGTGCTCCACCAATCACCCAACTCGTTTGAAGTAACATATTAATTAGCATAATGAAATTTATGTTCCTGATGATCTAATAAAAATGGATTATTAACTTCAAGAATAATTTTATATTTAATATCAACGATTCCATGGGTCGAATGAAAATGAAAGCTTCTGACAGTATCCAACAACGGAAATTTAAGAATTATTATGTAATTATATCCTAGATAACACAATTCAATAATTTATCCCATCATTAGATAAAAGTAAACTTAAATTTATCTATGATGAGATCCTCTCAAGAAGGTACAACTATTCATTATTATTTTTGATTCCCTATATGCACATGTATGAAATTGAAAACCATTCAAGACATATACATTATATGATTTACCCATTTTGGATGGTGGGTTATTGAAGATAAATAATGTATTATCAATTTTATTATCATGTTGAGATACATAAATTTTTATAAAAAAAATTATCAATATTACAAGTAATAAATTGATTTTATATTTCAAACCATAAATAATTTATTTTACCAATTTTTTACCCCATTAAGAAAAATATTTTACCATTGTTTTTCAAGAGCAATTACAATAATTTATGGAAGCTATTTATTAATATGATATCATATAACCCAAAAATAAAATAATATTTTTTTTATTATAACAAAGATTATAGATTAAGTGATAGGATCAATCATTGTACAAATGGTTTCATTTTTTCACAGTTGTGTAAAATATATGTATGCGCCCTGTGACATTCATCATCTAAAATCCCTCATTCAAGAACTCCACCGAAGCCATGTTCAGGTTGAATAAAAACTGATAATTGATTAATCATTTCATCATCAAAATTTTCCTTCATTATGACCCATGAAATTTTGTTTGAAGTGATATTCTGATTCAAAATAATGATAGAAGGAAAAAAATTCCCCTTGAAAATAAGCTTCTGCAATTGAGCCTTCAACCGATGCTTTATTACATACTTTTTTCTTCAATTTCTGTATGCATCCCTCGAATGGGTACATCCATATGAACTATTCATGACCTCTATATTTTATTATGCAGAAAATGTAACATCAAATGTTCCATTGAGTCAATGAAATCTAGTGGGAAGATGTTTTCCAGTTTATATATAATTAAAACAATAACTTCTTGCAGTCATCATAGTGCATTGTAGTCTATTTCTTCTACAAAAATGTCTTGAAAAAATATATATTTCTATTATCGCATCCTAAATCATAGAATTCAATAATCATATTAATCTAATAGGAAGAAGTATTTCCATTTTTACATGGAAGTCATCACTATTCGATCCGATAATATGACCATTTCTAACACAACTTCCCAAGTTGGAAGCATTATAATCTATAAGTCTCAAATTTAAAATCCATAAATAAAATAATAATAAATTCTTCATTTGATAGTGTATAAGCTACTTTTGGCTTCATTTACTTTTGTGATATGAAAATTTTAAACAGTTCAAGTTTTGGTCTACTACAAATATTGGAAATATCTTATCATGCATTTACATTATCTTTGGTCTAACCTGGTGTATCTGAAATTTAATGATATAAATTATCAAAACATTTCATCTCAATATACATTACATCTAAAATGTGATTGTCCAAAAAATCAGACCAATATGGTAGATCCCAAAAAATTCTTCGTTTTATCCAGTTGTGTTCTTTCCCAAATCCATTAAATTTCTATTGAATTATTGTTGGTCCAAATATAATGGGAGGTAATAAAGAAGAAATTTATTTTACCTCTATACCTAGGATCATTATTGGAGGTTCATTTATTTCAATTATAACTTTTATAAAATGATATTTATTCCTCTAAAAAGGATGATTGGTTGGAAGAAATCTGTAATGATTGTCAAAAAAATAAGGTTTTTTTCATTCATGAGAATAAATGCTTTTCTATCTCTCATATAGTACATACATGATTTTGGACCATGTGTACTCCATCCAAAAAACATTCCATATACTAGGATCTTAGTAATTTTCTACATTAATGAAGATTTCAGTAGGAAATTATATTTCATTGGAACATCATATGTATTGACACCATTATTCCACAATGAATTTAACACATCAATAAATGGTTTTAAATACACATCAATATTCTTTATTAGATATATTGGAATTAATAAGGTGAAAAATATGTATGGATCCTTCATCAAAATCCATTGAGGTAAATTAAATGGAGTTATAATGACATTCCAACATGAATACTGACTACCGTAAGAACAAAATGGATAGAAATTGTTAGTATAAACACCCAATGAAACATTTGATGATTCTAAAGCAAAAAAAAAACAGATTTGATTTGTTCAAATGTTTCTATGAATCACTATTAGAGGAATTATTTAAGCATTTACCAGTTAAAATACTAGTTTTGTTCCATGAAATTAATTTTGATGTGTTCTAAGACATAAATAATCACCATTATATGGGTATAAGTAGGAAATATCTCAACCTCTTTACATGAATCAATCTATAATTTTCTAGTCGATCCTCTTTATAACACTATTTTCCACATGTGGGAAAACATTCCAACGACTAACTTTCATCATAATATAAGATGAAATCATTTGAACATGCATGAATCTTATGATAACCAAGAGCTAGATCACAAACCATCCACTTGATCTTATAGAAATTTTTAGGTAAAATATTTCTTTTAGGTAATAGTGTTTTAACTAAGAGAATATTTGATTAAAATAGCTATTTGATATTCCATTATATAATTTAAAACCAAATATTTTGCAACTACTCCAAAATTTCTTATCTTGTATCCAGGATATCATATTTCCATAGTAAACCTCAAAAACTCATAAAATTAAGATGGTTACAACTCAAGAGTTAAATCAATATCATCCGAAAATTCAAGTTTTTAAAAGACCGAAATACCACATCATGTTCTAAATTTTGAAACTGTGATGGCTTCAGAACCAAATTATTAGTATCTTCTCTAGAACTGTGTTCACTATGTTGATATCAAAAAACATAATATAGTTGAAAATCACAAGGTAATAGATGGCCTCCAACATTGTCAAATGTGTCAAATGTCTTCATAGCACATTTTTTACAAGGACATTTAATTTTCCCTTTTGAAACAAATTATGGTTTTCATGATTAAATTGATAAAAAATCTTAAACACCCTCTATATATAAATGATTTAAACCATAACTATTTGGATTTCTGTGTTGATTTACCTAAGAGTGGTCATCTAATAATTATTATTTTTTGAATTCCTTATTCCATATTTCTCTAAAAAATTCAAAATTATAATTTTTTTATAATTTGATATTAGAAAAACACCATCTAAAAAAGAGAATAAATTTAAATTAACTTTTAAAGAAATTTATAATAATTTATATTATTTCATAGATATTTATAGTATTTATTTTAAAATTTATACTATTCTACACTAATATACATTAATTTATAATAATATAAACTAATTACCTTTAATTATTATTAATTATATCTAATTTATACTAATTATCGCTAATTACAAGTGACATAATTTAAAATGGATTAGTGGTAGCTCTTTTTCTCGGTGACTCATCTCCTTGAAACTTTATCTGACTGAAATCACTATGAAAAATCTTTCCTGATGCATGAATACACTTTTGTATGCACGAGAATAGAGAACAAGAGATGCCTCACTGTGATGCTCTCCATTCTCGTGCATATGAAAAAGAATATTTGAACATCAGAGTGGATTTTTCATATTGATTTGCAGTCGGATAACATTACTAGAAGATGAGTCGTCTGGAAAAAGCCTCTTTTCCCAACTACTCATCACCTTGCAAATTTCTCCTATTGAAATCAATATGAAAAATCTAATCCGACATACACATACCAATTCTCATGAATTTGAAATTGGATATCCATATTTTGGAACAACTTTTTCCTAATGATTTAAGTGAGAGAAATTTTCTAGGAGATGAGCCATTGAGAAAGAGGAATGACACCAATCCATTAGAAATTGTGACAATTTATTGTGAATTTTTTTGAATTAATGCTAATGATTCTGAATTATTTCCATATATTACGAATTAATCTGAATTATTACTAATTAATAAAAAATAAAACTATTTATCACTATTTATCACTATTTATTCTTAATTATTACTAATTATTACAAATTATTACTAATAATTAATAATTAATCCTAATTATTAATAATTATTAATATTTCTTCTTAATTATTAATAATGATTACTAATTATTATTTATTATTACTAATTATTACTAATTATTAGTAATTATTAATAGTTATTACAAATTAATCCAAAATATTACTAATTAACCCTAATTATTACTAATTAATCCTAATTATTAATAATTATTATGAATTACTCCAAATTATTCCAATCTATTTCTAATTATTACTAATTATTCCTAATTACACCTAATTACTTTTAATTAGTACTAATTATTCCTCGTTATTACTAATTAATACTAATTATGACCAATATATACTAATTATTACTAATTAATCCCAATTAATTCTAATTTGTCTTAATTGTTCAAAATTATTAAAATTATTACTAATTATTCCTAATTATTCATAATTATTCCAAATTATTTTTAATTTTTACTAATTATATCTAATTATGCCTAATTAGTCTAAACTATTACTAATTATTCATAATTATTCTTAATTATTCCAAATTATTTTTATTTATTATTAATTATTGTTAATTACTACTAATTAATCCCAATTAATCATAATTAGTAACAATTAAGACTAATAATTCCTAATTATTACTAATTAATACCAATTAATATTAATTAATCAAAATTATTACTAATTATTAGTAATTAATCCAAATTACCACTAATTATTCCTAATTATAACTAATTATTACTTATTATTACTAATTATTCCTAATAATTAGTAATTATTATGAATTATTTCAAATTATTCCAAATTATTAAGAATTGTTACAAATTATTACTGATTATTGTAAATTATTATTATTTATTCCTAATTATTACTAATTTTTACTAATTATTACTAATTATTATTAATTATTCCCAAGTATTTCTAATTATTACTAATTATTCATAAATATCACTAATTATTCCTTATTATGACTAATTATTCCAAATTATTAGTAATTATTCATAATTATTGTTTTTTATTACTAATTATTTTAAATTTGTCCTAATTATTACAAATTATTCCTAATTATTGCTAATTATTCTTAATTATTACTAATTATTACTAATTATTACTAGTTAATCCTAATTATTTCTAATTTATACTAATTATTGTTATTTATTACTAATTTTTTCTATCTATTATTATTTATTCCTAATTAATCCAAATAATTTCAAATTATTACTAATTTGTCCATGTTATTACTAATTATTCCTAATTCTTACAAATTAATCCTTATTCTTACTAATTAATCATAATTGTTACTAATTATTACTAATTGTTACTAATTATTACTAATTATTCTTAATTATTACCAATTATTCCACATTTTTACTAGTTATTCCAAATTATTACTAATTATTCCAATTTATTCCTAATTATTCCTATTTATTACTAACTACACCTAATTTTTCATAATTAATCCTAATTATAACTAATTATTACAAATTATTCATAATTATTACTAAATGTTTCTAATTATTACTAATTATTTCAAATTATTCATAATTATTCTTAATTAATACAAATTATTACTTATTAATCCTAATTATTCTTAATTATTCTTAATTATTCTTAATTATTACTAATTATTACAATTTATTACTATTTAATCCTAATTATTCCTATTTATTACTTTTTATTACTAATTATTACTATTTATTATTATTTATCACTAATTATTCAAAATTATTCCTCTTTATTACTAATTATTACTAATTATTACTAATTATTACTATTTTTTTACAATTTATTAAAAATTATTACTAATTATTACTACTTATTACTATTTATTGCTAATTATTCCTAATTTTAACTAATTATTCCTAGTTATTACTAATTATACCTAATTATTTATAATTTATTCTAATTATTACTAATTATTCATATATATTACTAATTATTCCTAATTATTACTAATTATCCATAATTATTACTAATTATTCCTAATTATTACTATTTATTACTATTAATTCCTAATCATTAGTATTTATTCCTAATTATTCCAAATTTTTTCTAATTAATCCCAATTATTACTAATTAATTCAAATTATTACGAATTAGTCCTAATTATTAATAATTATTACTAGTTAATCCTAATAATTACTACTTAATCTTAATTATTACTGATTATTATTAATTATTACTATTTATTAAAATTTAGTCCCAATTATTACAAATTGTTAATAATTGTTAATAATTATTACTAATTATTACAAATTATTACTAATAATTTATAATTATTTTTAATTATTACTATTTATTACGGATTATTAATATTTATTCCTAATTATTACGACTTATTCCTAAAAATTTCTATTTATTCCTATTTATTTCTAAGTATATTTATTTATACAAAATTATTACTATTTATTCCTAATTGTTACTAATTATTCCTAATTATTTCTATTTGTTCCTAACTATTACTAACTATTACTAATTATTACAAATTATTACAAATTATTCTTAATTATTCCTAATTAGTCTTAATTAATCATAATTATTAATAATTAACCCTAATTATTCCTAAATAATCCTAATTATTACTAATTAATCCTAATTATTACAAATTAATCATAATTATTACTGATTATTTGTATTTACTACAAATTATTACTATTTACTTCTAATTATTACTATTTAATTCTAATTATTAGAACTTTTATTTATTTATAAATATTTATTTCAATTTATGACTTATTAACGCTATTTTTAGTAATTATCGCTAATTATTACTAATTATGACTAATTATTAATAGTTATTAATATTTTTTTCTAATTAATAATAATGTATACTAATTAATAATAATTAATATAACTATTAATTAATACTAATTTATACCAGTCACACGTATTTGTAAAAAAGAAAATGCAAAATAAAATTATCTATTTCTAATTATATTTTATTGAATCTAATTAAAAATAATTTTAACTAATATCAAATTAAATGAATTAACTAAAAAATAAATGAAATAGATAAATACTTTAAAACTGAATCTTTCTGAGGATTTGCGCCACGAATATTGACCCAATTTAAAATTTTAACTTATAAAAAAATTTAGAGAGAAAATGTAAGTAGGGATGGAGAGAGGAGTACAAAAATGAGTAGAATGAGAGGAATAACAGATGTGGCAATATATAGGTTAAATTAGTTGCGATGAGAATATTTGAGACATGACCCATCACAAATACCAACCTCCCAAAATACTATTTGTGATGGGCATAAATGCCAGTCGCAAATACCCTTCCTGTGGTTTGGCGCGCAACTCACACCAAACCTTTTGCGATGGGAATATGGTCCCATTGAAAATATTCATTTTTTCCGTAGTGTGAGGTACTTTACTGGAAGGACTTTGAGGATGGGTTCTTCATGCACTTCTTTCCAAATATGTTGAGGGAAAAGAGAGCTTGAGAGTTCTTGAACCTTCAGCTGGGTGACATGTCTCTCATAGACTATGTAGCGACATTCACCAAATTATCTCTCTTTGCACCCGACATGGTATGCAACGACACCTTGAGGGTGAGGCGTTTCAAGGATGGGTTATAGAATTCCATTCAAGTGTAGGTAAACATCATCAGGTCAGCCTCATTCTCAGAGGTGGTGAACCATGTGCTCATAGCTTAGGGAAAATTGACAGACCAGTCCTACTCAAGTGAGGTGATGGTGTCTGGTGACTTAAGTGGCGATGCTTTAGATAGAAGGATATGAGGTCGAGATGAGTTTCAGTAGGGTAGTCTGGCCAAAGAATGGATTAGACCACCTCAATGTGGGTCTTCGTTGGTGTGTTTTTAGTGTATAAATCCAGGACATGTCTATACTTAGTGAGTGTTGCCTTCCAAACGAGTGTTGTGCATGTGGACAGGTCGGGAATCTGGAGAGGTTCTAAAGGAATCCTTCTCGGATAGTAGGAAATTAGGGACCGGGGTAGACATAGGTTTATGAGATTAGATCAGAATTGGTACTAGGTGAGGGAAGCCCAGGTTCAGCTACATGTAGAGGTCATGATAGAGACAACGAGACCCAACATTAGAGACAGTGGTTGGTGGTTGGTGCAAAACCACACGGAGGTCATGCTTTAGGTAGTCGGGTATCCGACCATGTGCATGTCTTGGAGCTGCGAGGTGCTGAGCAGGATGGTCCATATATGATGGTTAAAGGTACACTGTGGACATAGCCATGTTTTTTCTTTGGCATTGCATGTTGAGGATTGTCTATTTTGGCTGCGCGAGGTGCACAAGTTATACGTATAGACTAACCAGATGCTGGTTAGTAGGTTTTCATCATCTCAGATGCATAATATATATATATATATATACATATATATATATGAGGTGTGTGGCACCATGTTTTATACGTGAGCATCATTGGATGTGTGACTTGTGAGGTGCTTTAGCATTGGGGCATTGAGGAGATGCATATTACTTGAGGTGCATTGGCATATGGGCATTATTGTGATGTGATAATCGATTGAGGTGAGAGGCACTGGGTCTTTTGATCATCTTTTGAGATGTGAGACCTCGTTGTTTCCACGTGTGACATGAGAATGAGGCGGGCACCAATGCGATGCAGAATTCTGATGGGTATCGGGGATGACACGACAGAACATGATGAGGTGTAGGAGTGATGATGTGTCACAGGAAGATATTTGGGTTCTTGGATGGTCTATAGACTAACAGTTTGTTGGGATTTGGGTTGGTATGAGATCGGGGTAGGTCACTTCTAATTTGGGGACCCCGTGGAGGTAGTTAGCACGTACCTATTTGACAGTGGTAGGTCACTCTTATGGTGGGGAGACCCATGAAGTAGTTAGTCTTTACCCTTTTGACTAGGGTAGTCCAAGTTATTTTTACTGGGATGGGTATGTTTAGTTCCATCTCTTGGTTTTTTATAGCTTTAGGATGAGCAATGTTATGTTGGGGAGATTATAGCATCCCGGACTTTTTTGAGCGGGTCAAAAACTACGCCCATTTTAAATTTCTGGAATTTGTGTGTATGAAAATTTATTTCTCATTCATCAAAACCTAATTCCAAGTTTTCCATCAACCCTATATCTTTATTTTGGATGGTTTTATATGATTGGAATGTTCCTTGGGTGTTATAATGGGTTTCAGGTGCATCGGAGGCCCGGAGGCCATGTTTTAGAGGTTGCAGGTCAGGGCACTTAGTTTAGGTAAACCGTGCGACCTCTCCCCGCAAACCGTACATCCCAATATTGTACTATAGAATGGTTTGGAAAACTATAAAGGTTGGGGACCACATTTATGTGAGGAAGTCATCAATTTTTTATAGGGCGTTCAGACATCTTGTGCACTGTTAGGGAAAACCATGTGTAAGCTGCACAAGTAGTGCCACTTAAGTAGTACTTAAACACTGTAGAACACACTTTTTGAATACAGTTATGAAAAATATACGAGCTAACCATGAAACCACATTAATGGTGTTAAATTAACAAATTTCCCCTCCCTCCTGTTCATTTCTTCTCCTTTTTTATCCTCTCTTGGATGTTTGATGCACAGGGAGATCCTCCCATTTCTTCTGTCTATGGTGTGATCCCACTCCACTATCCAAGATCTATTTTTATTGCTTTCAGGTGTGTTGGAATCATATTGGTAAGGATATCCTCACCCATAATTCTCTTTTCCTTTGACTTTCCTCATGAACCACTAAAACTATATGAGTTATTTTTTCTTTATTTTTATGACATTCGATGGAAACATTGATTTATCCCATATTTCATTAAGTTATAGTCTAATATCGGAGGTGCCTATGTCTACAACTCAAAGGTAGGCAGTGTATAATTTTCATTCTGTTTTCACGGTTGTTTTGGTGGAATGGATTTTAGTGTGATGTTGGGTTGTTGGGAGAGACCCAAATAAATTGAACAGTTGATGTTGAATTAGTTTTATGACCTTATGGGATTTCATTGATCATTACCAAACCTTAATCGCTCGTGCAATGCTAGGTTAGAGGCCGTAGATCACCTGGGTAGTTAGGTAAGGGTGTGTTCCTTTTATTGAATTGAATTACTTTATTTTAATCGAAGTGAATTATATATATAAATTTCTTGTGATGTACTGTTGAGATCCATGGGATCATGATGGGCTTGGTCCAAGGTTTGAAATGGTGATGGACATTTGGAATTTAGGCTATGGGACAATTAGGATGCTCTTGGATGGAGTTACATGACTGACACGATCACTGGTTGGGCGTCATAGATGCCATTTTGTGGTGGAAAGGCCATTAGGTTGAGGGAATGCCCCATGATATTGGATAGAATGGCCATCTGATTTGAGAAAACATGGTTTCTGGTGCACGAGGTTCTGGAGTTGGTGTGGGTTACATACTATTTTGGTGATTTCTTCTCACCCGTGATTGGCCAAAGCCCCATTTGAGTCCAGTGAGTATATGTTGACTCAGTGATGAGGTGATTTTTACAATTCATGTGGGTAGAGGCCTATGGTAGTGCATAATAGTTAATTTGGTTTGGGAGTTCCTTATATAGAAACACATGGGGATGGTGAGGATCCATCAGATGACAACATTAGGGATTTAATTTGGGGGTTGAGGCATGCCGTTCTTAAGTCCATTAGGCTATGATCATCTTGGAATATGGTAATCTCCATTACTTAGGTGGTTTTCTTTTGATCCAATAATTATTTAATATGAGTACATATATTATTGTGCCTTTGGATATCAGGTTTTGAGCTAACATGTGGTATAGAGAAGTGGTTCAAGGGTCCAAGGTTCTATTTTCTTGGGCGTTCCTTTGAGATGTCAGTGAATTGATTTGGGATATGAGGTGTCAGTTAGTACGAGTTGAAGGGCTTTCTTATTGGAGGTGGAACCTGAGGGTTCACTTGGTACTATTTTACATCAGGGGATACCTTGGGCCATGGTCCAAGGTTCCTATCATCTTTAGTGAATTTTTCATTGACCATAGAAGGTGACCTCTTCTTTGTGTATGTTGAGAACTAGTAAATCATGTACTTATTTAAATTTAATGATTTCCCCCTTATTTAAATTTACATTAAACCTTCTTAAACACTAGTATTGAGTATTAACACATGAGTAGTATCCTACTGAGACTCATTCTCACAGCCTATATAGGCCCTTTAGGACGTGTGTAAACTTTATTATTTTATGTTTAGTTATGGGATCAGTCTGTAGAGCAAGATCCTAGTTGAGTTTGTACGGATGAAAGGAAAGGGACATTGAAATTTTTGCCTTAGTTGGAGTTTATTTTTTTCCTTTTTTTGTATACTTCTGATATATATATATATACAGTACGATCATCCAGTGGAGACCCTTGTATTTATTGATATGTATTACCTAATTTGTACACATGATTTTTTTGGTATCTAAAAGTGGCATGCTCACCTGTTTATTTATTTATACTATTCTTGTTTGTTATGATTCTGCTATTTCTTGTTATTGATTGTGCTTCTTTCATGAGCAGGTTTGGTTCGATTCTCCTAATTATTTTCTTCCTTTTCATGTTATGTATATACTTAGACCATTCACTATTGAAAAAATGACCTATACTTATAGTTCAAAACCGTAGGTATAGCCCCCAAAACTGTGGGTATAGGCTATACCCATAGTTTTGGGAACCATGGGCCGGAACGACATCGGTATAAGGGTATCAACCTATACCCATGGTTTTGGAGAACCGTGGGTATAGGGGTGTCAATTTTGCACCACGGGTTCCAAGACCCCACGGTTTTCAAAACTGTGGGGTATTTAAATTTCAAAAAATCCTCAGTTGGCTGAATTTGAACCTCCACTCCCACCGCACCTTACGCTGCGCACCAGCAAGGAACCAACCGAGCTACATATACTTTTTGTTATATAATTATATAACAATGTATATATATTCGTTTTATCGGCGTGGGGTACTAAAAAATCCAAAAAAGCGCAGCAAAGGGGTTTCGAACCCTCATCACACGCTGGAACTCCCTCTCGCGCACCTACAACGCACCAACCAGGCTACAGTTTTCTATTATTATTAATCTATACATATACATATATATATTAATATAATCTAATTATATATTTAAATTCAAAAATTGCTGACCATATGAATCGAACACGAGTCACGACAGCGCCTCCACTAGTGACCAACCGAGCTATAGAAATTCTAATTATATAAATTTATATTTTTATAAATATATTAAACTAAATCGTGAAAAAATATTTTTCCCGCCAATTTTTTTTTCGTTTCCCGCCTAATTTTAATTCCCCGCCATAAAATATACCCACGGTTCTTCAGAACTGTGGGTATAGATCTTCCAAAAAAACCAATACCCACAGTTATCCAAAACCGTGGGTTTAGGTCTTCGAAAAATACCTTATACCCACGGTTCTCCAAAACCGTGGGTATAGGTGAACCTATACTGACGGTTATGGAGAATTGTGGGTATAGGTGGCCTATACACATGGTTTTGGAGAACCGTGGGTATAGGGGGCCTATACCCAGGGTTTTGGAGAACCGTGGGTATAGGTTCACGTACTAACCCTATACCCACAGTTTTTTGCAAAACCGTGGGTATATACCTATTTTCCAGTAGTGATTATATTATCATTAGTTAATGGTATAATCTCCCCACCATCACTATTTTTACACCCTCGCTGTTAGTTGATAACCTTAGGCAAACAAGGAGGTGCATCTAAGGCTAGTGGAACCCGCCCCAATAACACTATTCAGGTGTCTAATTGAGTTGATGATGCTACAGTGATGATTGATTTAAAACCCAATACACCGTTTTAGTGGTTATTATCCCAGAGTATATCTATAGCAGATCAATATCCAATTATAGTAACAAACAAGGACTTTTTTTTGCTTGGAATCCATTTACTCTATACTTTTCCATAATTTAAAGATGTTTTCCTATGTTTATTATTATCCCTAAGGCTTTCACTAAGGTTTTCAAATCCTAATCCCTTACATAACTAGACCTTTCTCTGATACCAACGATGACAACCCATATCTTTAATAAACCTTAATTCATGATTTAATATATAAATATATACATAATAAAATCCAAAAAGATTGTGGGGGCTAGTGTCTTTGGATAATTTGATAAATAGTATAATAAATTGAAGCATGGGTACAAAAAAATTATTTTAAAACTTTAAAACATGACCTTATATTCCATCAATTATTCTAACACTACATGAGATAACCTGTGGATGTCCATAATAATGGGGTGAGCTATAAAGCTCGGTGAGGAAATAATCAAAGCATAAAATGATGAAAGTAATATATGTGATTCAAGATGCATATAAAGGTTACATAAATGGGTTATAATCATAAACATGGACATTGAATTATGATATAAGATGATAATATCATTAAAACATAAGAATGTAGAAACAATACAATATTACATCATAAGCATAAGTCAAGGATAACTGACGAGACATCATAACATAGTATTATTAGGATAAACACCCATGTATGATAATTGGTATATCATGAGATAAAAAATTACCCAATGCATTGGATGGATATATAATTTTGGCCCTACCCATTTAATTCATATAATGTACATAAATTTGCATTCCATATTGGCCATACACCATAAGAACACTTTTCATCACTTTTAATCCCATGATTAAAGTGTTTGGGTTACATGAATTTAAGTCCCTAATAAATTAATTACATTTATATATATGTGAATATCATTGAGTATAAATGGGTATGAGTATTCACTATAAAAATATTGGGTATAAAAAATCGTAAAAGAATTTTAGCAACAAAACAGGTGTACATAAATATTCCTGGAAGGGTTTAATGATAGTAAATGGTGGTCTCTCATTACTTGTATATCATGAGGATTGTAAAATTTATTTATAGAAACAATATCTCACCATGAACCATTGGAAATAAAATGGAATAATTAAATAACAATGCTTCAATAAAGAGGTACTGATAATCACTTACCTTGAGTGAGTGGTTCAAAAAACTTCTAAGGATCTTATTAAGATCTTGGGAAAACCTTGGGAAGAATTTAGAGAGGTATATGGAGATTAAACTTAAAACCAATGGGTTTTGAGTAATGAGTAGTGGGGGTTTGGGTGGGTTTTTTATAGAAAAATGGAGGGTATTTCATTATTAGTTTCTAAACATAGGTTTTGGACTCTATAAGATAAAATAATCAAAAACCAAAAAATATCACATAGATTTTTCCCTTGGTTTCTTACAATGAGGAGTTGTTTTAAATATTTTATAATTCCACGATATGAATATATTAAAATTACACAGTTGGTGATGTGCAAGTGATTCATTTTAAAAAAGAATTTATTTTAAATCCTTAAAATATACTATAGGTTTTGGAGGATACATTAAAGGATTATAAAAATAATTATATAACTTAAAAACTCATTATTTTAAAGGTGAAATATGTATTTTATATTTTATTCCATTATATCATTTATTAAATCACTTTTGGTCTATTATGTTGTCATAATATGTTCAATATATTTATATTTTATTTAATTTTTACCCAAAAATTGAATTTTCTCCAAACATTATGAAAAATAATCATTTTCTAGTTTTGAGATGTTGGTTTCCAAAATAATATTTATTTTATCAAAATAATTTTATAAATATGAGAATTTTCATTTTTAAATAAAAACCACTATTTACTAGAGAATTCTAATTTTTATAATATTGACCATATTTTGGCCTTAATAAAAATTACATTGGACTTACTTTAATTATTTTATCATTTATATTTAAATAATTATTATTTGATAGGAAAATTTTATTATATTATAATTTATTTAAAAAATTATTAAGTTTATATAAAGTGTGTCTTAATTGAAATTATATATTTCCCAAAAATAAAACTCATATCCCAATGTCAAAGTCTAATTTTTATAATCCTCATTATATATGACTTGATAAATAGACAATAAAAAGGGATAAATATAATCATTATTTGTTTAAAGAAAATATATAATTTTTTATTACTAGGGTCTAGATACAGAAACCATTATTACACAAGCATACTCCACAAGGGTAAGGTGTGAGATGTTGGTGATTTCTTGGGGGGTTCAACAAACATTATTTGGGTCATGATATATAATATATTGAACTTATCCTTCAAACAGTTTTACTAAAGATTCATTTGTTGAATCTTAGCTTGGGAATCGTCAAGGGAAAATCCTAGTGAATCCATCTCCCTCAGAATATTTAATAATTGGGATTTATAGGGTATGGTTCTACATGTAAAGTTCATCACTTATTTCATATATATCATTTAGTCTTCATCATAACCCTAAACATATTCTAATGTTAATGATCATTGTAAAATATATATAATATCAATTGTTAAGCTGATTAATGGATTTTTAAAATATTCTATATTTTATAATGGTCTAAAATAAATAAAGTAGTTATTGTGTTAAATATATATAAATTACTTAATAAAGAATTTATTCATTCAAAAATCTAATTTCATGTATAAAATTTCAGTTCCTTACACAACCTTCTTGCTGAGTAGTTTGTTAATTATTTTAAAAAAAATAGTATCAGGTACATCTTCACCAAGAGTGATCTCAACCTGAGATAAACGATATGGCAATAGTTCATATAGGAATATGAATTCGAGATAGTCTAGGGTCTAAGGAAAGGTAATGTTGTGGAATATGATCTTAGAAATAAATATCATTCCCAATTACTAGAGAAAGTATTAGATCAAGACGCCTTATTATAACTATCCTTAGTAGATATGGGAGAATCATAATACTGATGATCAACGGTTATGACCCCTATAATCCTCAAGAATGTGAGAGAATAAAAATTTTATAATAATGATAATGTGGTCTTCTACAACCATATATTTATAGAAAACACTCTTGATGGATTTTGGGAAGGTGGGGAGCACGTCATCCTATTCCAAGGGAGGATAGTGGTACCAGTCATTCTTCGAGATGAGGTGGTAATAGAATTCATTCATATACCTTATTGGTACATCATGGAGTAGAAAATTTGTACCAAGACCTTCAATAAAAATTTTGAGGGCTATGGATGAAGAAGAGTGCTGCCATCTTCATCTCTCGATGCATCACCTGTCAATAGTTAAAGGACAAGCCACAGGTACTGGAAGATTATTCCTATCCCATCAAGGTAATAGAATAGAAGTGAGATGATTTATCTATAGATTTAATAATTATATTTATATGTAATATGAGAGGTCACAATTAGATCTAGGTGATCATAGATTGAATCACTAAGTCATCTAATTTCCTTACCATAAGATATTAGAGTTTAGTGGAAATATTAGAAAAATTTTATGTGAATGAGATCATCCAACTTCATTGTGTCCCCTTGATTATTGTATAAAACCATTATTCTTTATTTACCACTTATTTATGGAGAGTCTTGTATGATTCCGTTGAGACTCAGTTACCAATGAGAATAATGTTCCTCCCCCAAATTGATGTCTAGAACAAGTAGAGAATTAATGTCTTGGAAGAAATGTTATTGGATTTCATGTTGTACTTTGACTTATGTTGGGAGGATAACCTACCCTATGTAGAGTTTTCATACAAAAATGGTTATCACTCTAATATCATTATAGTTCCTTCTGAGTCCCTTAATAGGATACCTTTTATGTAACCACTATGTTGGTCATATTTGTTAGAATCTATAAGGACCCGACCTTAAAACATTACATAATATTGAATTAAACGAATAATTCACATTGATGATCTTTTCAGGTTTAGAGTTTTAGAGAATTAGGACATAACTATTACTTATTAAAAGATTACAAAGTAGAAACTTCTACTCAGTTTCCATTTTTTTTCAAAAAATAAAAACTATTGAAAAAAGGGTCACGTCTAGTTCCATGTTTTAGATATAATGACTTTTCCTTGATCCCATCCTTGACCCTATTCATCTTTAAGTACAATGAAAAACATTTCAAAACATGGGATGAACATAAAAAGCTCACTAAGGGTTATAAAACAAAGAAATAAAACATTAGTTCATAAATACATACATAACATACACTCTTTTACATACCTCATGAAATCATAAGATTTATGAATAACACAGAGAAACCATAAATCATAAAGGTAACTTGTGGCATCCATAACATACTTACATTGTAGCTATCACAGCTACATAAAGAATTACTTTGGAAAACCCATCATAGTATATTCCCTAAATCTCTAAGGAGAAACATCCATGTTTAACTCTATCACGTTACCCAATGCATTGGAGATCTATCTCGGGCTCACTCACCCTAGGTTTATCATGGAACCACCCGTATACGTAAATAACGCCCAAGAACAATAACATGATCATAACACATAACATAAGAATAAAGGAAAGATAAAATTTCCACACTATAATAAAATTATAACATTTCAATATATTTACATATCAAAACTATTATAAAAAAAATTTCAATACCAGAAATACATAAAATAGTATATGGTATTTATTTTCCTTTTAAAAACATTATGTCTTGTAAAGGAAACAAAAGATCAAATAATACTCGTGGCGGCGAAAAGATCGTTGTCACTGCTTACGTTAAAAAGAAACATTATTTTTTTGTCGTTTAGTAAAATGATTTCTAGAAAAATATTCCCTTTGAATGAAATGAAAATTTAAAGTTGTTTATATATAATATAAAATAAAGTCAGGTATTAGAACAATATACGTCTCAATGAAAGGAGATTGAGATGAAGTCCCTTACCTCATGTCTGACTTGACTCGTTTGTTCCTTGTTCTTTCTGAATAATAAAATAAAGTTAATTTATAATTTATTAAGAAACATTTTCTTGTTTATTATCCTTTTTATATCACTTATTACCATGTTATAAACATCATGAAATCATTTAAGTTAATAACATTCATTTTGTCGATATTTGTTACTTGAGTAAAAAATGTACACCTTATATTTACAAGTTGTCCATGTGGTCAATAGTCCATTATATCCGGAATGATATTAATTATTTAGATATCATATATATCATATATATCACATATATCCTATATATATATATTTATAACAGTTCATATCATTTTGTGGTAAGAAATGAAATGCACTGTTCATGGTGACGGTAAGCCATACGTACGCATGAATGCTAATTTCATATTTATTTCTTTTTTTGATGGAATAAAAACATAATGATACATAGGTATATTATAATTCTGGTATAATATCATTAACTCCATCCTTTATACGTCCTATATATGGCATTAACGATTCACATCACTTTGAGGGGGTGGTAGTCCGCACTTCCTCAAATCAAATTACCATGTTTACCCATAATGGAAACCATAATGGTATGCTATAAATGAAAAATACAGAAGTATAAATAAAACATAAAAAAATATATATCATATATAAATATATTTTCATCTTAATGGCCACCATGATATGTAGTAGGAGATAATCGAACAATCATCATCTCGTGAGGAGTTAGTTTGCCATCCACAGAAACAGTATACTCTCCACCCATTAGATGGAGGTGTGTGTAAGTGTAGTTCTAAATATTCTCATAACAACATCATAGTATATTTAGGATACTATTTTTGTTATAAAATAATGTAATAAAAAGATTTTAGGGGTTGGAGAAGTAAAATAAAAGAAAATATGTTAAGAGAAATCGTTACCTTTAATTTGGGTAACTTCCATTGTTTGAACCAAATTGACTTCTTGAAGTGACTTCTGCCCATAGTAAGGCTTATAGAAAGAGTATAGGGATGTATTTAGCTTAGTTGGGTCAAGTTTTGAAGAGGAAAAAGGCTTTCGAGGTGTGAGGAATTGGTTATAAGTGATGTCTTTTTATAAGGGGGAGGAGGGGCTCTTTAGGAATGTTTGATAATATTATTTTATTATATAATGATATTCAGTTTATAAAGGTCTAAAAATAATTAAATTCTAAGGTAATATGAGTCATGGTCAAAATAAAATCATCCAATAATAATTGGATAGGTTTGGGAAATTTTTTTAATATTTATAATCTTATTTATTTAAATATTTTATTAATGAGGTAAATACTTCATCATTATTGTGTCCTAAATAATTTAATTTATTTGATGTCTAAAAATTATAATACAAATACCATGATGTATTAAATACTTTTATCTTTCCAAAGAATATTTATAGTTGAATAGATAATTTATATAACCCTTGTAAAAATTAATTTACTTAAAGATATTTGTTTTTGTCATTTTTTCCCTTAATTTATGTTAATTAAACTAAAGTTTCATTATCAATCCCAAGTGGCTCAATGGGGTCCCAAAATCGACCCAAATATTCCCATGGTGGTAAATGACTCAACAAATAAGGTTTGGACAAGTGTTAAGGTAATTTTGAGTTTTTATAATATTATTTTTACCTTGAATTACCCTATTTACCTTTAACCGCAGTAAATAAAAGTGAAAAGTTACTATTCATAGAAACTATTTAATCTTATTAAACCACATTTCACTTACTAATAACAACGATTTATGTTGGATTTTTGAAATTCAATTCACAGAAGTGGTAAAATTTCATTTAAATGAAAAAGTCATTTTTTTAACTACTACTAAGTAGTTTCCCTATTCTTCAAAAATTGATGTTTTTCAGAAAAATACCAAAAATTCAGCCTAAGATTTATTTCAAATTCCAAATTCAAAAATGATGTCTATTTTTCAAAATTCAAAACATATAAGTGGCATTAATTTATTTAAAATTAATTCCCGTTGTTAAAACAAATAGCGTGTTTTTAAGAAAAAATAACTATCAAAAAATTGATACTTGTTTATGTCCAATTTCAAAGTGAAATTAATTACAATAAACAAAATTGGATTAAATTTTAAAAATATATTATAATTACACTTTAAAACCAATTAAAAATAAAATATAACAATATAAATAAATTAGATTAAAACACAGGTTTGAATTAAAATACAGTATTTTCACTATTAATTAAAAATTGAACTTCATCGGAAAAATTCAAAAAATTTACACAAAGTAAATTTTTATGTCCCCATTCTAAACAAGGATTATATTTGGTCAAATAGAATGTATTAAACTCTCCAAAACTAGATTTCAAAAGGGTTCTCCATAAAAAGGTGGTAAATCTACCTTTTTATGTAAATTATACTTAAAATTAGATTCATTCAAATTTTAAGCCTCTAACTTTTATTGGATAAATGTTAATACATTTAAAAAACATGTATAATTTTATTTTAGTTATTTTTTTTATTCCCTCCAATACAATGTCTAGGCGTTAACTACCATTTTAAATAATAATATTATATTATTATTGTGCAACGTAAGATTTCAAAGAAACATGTTGTTTCGTATCAGGTACGCTTTCGAACATAGAAACAACTTTAAAGAAAAATTAATATTTAATTCACAAATTTTAATAAATATGAAATATTCCTTATTCTTTATTTACTTGGGATGTTACATCATTCACCCCTTTCGGAAATTGCTTCCTCATAATTTTTATTCACTTATCAAATATGTGGGGGTATTTATCCCTCATAGAATTTTCAGATTCCCACATTTCCTCTTAGACCATATAGTTTTCCAATAAAACCTTTACCTGGTGAATTACCTTATTCCGCAACACTTTCTCTCTTCAGTTAAGAATTTGGACTAGTTGTTCCTCAAAAGAGATATTATCTTCCAACTGAACTACCTCTGGGATAAAGACATGATATGGATCTGGAATATACTTTCTCAACAACAAAACATGAAAAAACATTTTGTACCTCGGATAAAAATAGAGGTAAAGCCACTCTATATGCAACTGATCCAACATTCTCTAAGATTTCATAACGTCCAATGAACCTTGGACTCAACTTTCCCTTATTACCAAGAAACATCACACTTTTCCATGGAGAAACTTTGAGAAAGACATAATCACCAACCTTAAAAGAAAGATCCTTCCTCTGGTTATGTGCATATCTTTTCTGTCTACTCTGAGCTGTTATCATGTTTTTCTGAATCAACTGAACTTTTTCTGCCATCTCTTCTACTAATTCTGGCCCCATCAGCTTCCTTTCACATACTACATCCCAAAATTCTGGAGTCCAACAATGCTTTTCATATAATTCCTCAAATGAGGCCATATATATACTATAATGAAAACCGTTATTAAAAGAAAATTCAATGAAATAAAGATGTTGGTCCCAACATCACCGGTAATCTAGTGAACAAGCACGTAGCATATCCTCTAAGGTCTGAATTGTTCGTTCTGACTGCCCATCTGATTGTTGATGAAAAGTTGTACTTAAATTTAATTAAGTAACAAATGACTTCTAAAATCCTTTCCCAAAGTTAGATGTAATCCTAGGATCATTATCATATACAATGGAGAGGGGAAATCCAAGAAACCAGAATATATCTTTAACATACAACTGAGAAAGTTGGTCTAGAGGAAAAGTATCTCAAATAAGAAATAATTGTGTAGATTTAGCCAATCAATCAACTATAACCCAGATTGCATTATTACCTCAAGATGTCTTCAGTAATACCACAACAAAGTCCATGGATATATTTTCCCATTTCTTCTTTGGCACCTGTAAAGACTGAAGAATCCCTTTCAGTAACTGCCGCTCTACTTTAACTTGCTGAAAAGTAAAACACTTCACAGTAAAATCAACAAAATATATTTTCATTCAATCCCACCAGTAATACACCTGAAGATCTTTGTACATCTTAGTACTATCAGTATGAACTGAAAACAGATAACTATGAGCTTCACATAACAACTCATTCTTCAACTGTGAATCACAAGACACATGTAATCTCTTCCCAAACCTCTAAAAAAAATCATTATCAAAATTAAAATCAGCCAACTTAACCTTCTGAACCAACTCTACCTTTTTCAATAACTCACTGTCTTTTTTCTGCGCTTGCTTTATTATGTATGATAGAGATGATTTCACTGACACCTGAAACAAAACAGAAGAATTTCCTGTACCAACAACTTCTATTCCAATGTTCATCAAATAAAAAACCAAAAGATCTCATTCTAAACATGTCATGGTTAATGGGACATTACTTTTTTTGACTCAAATAATCACCACTTTATTTGCTTTTACCAGATTGAAATGGATCATGCAAACATAATCCTTGATTAATTCCAACCATCTCCTCTGTCTCATGTTCAATTCTATCTGAGTGAATTAATAATTTAAACTTATTTGGTTAGTATATATTTCACATTTTACTCCATACAAATGATGCCTCAAGAATTTTAAAGAAAAAACAACAACACCTAATTCTAAATCATGTGTAGGGTAATTTAACCCCTGAGGTTTCAACTGACGTGAAGCATAAACAATTACCTGATCATTCTGCATAAGGACACATCCATGTCCTTTAAATGAAGCATCACTGTAAATAAGAAACTCCCCATTTCAAGAAGGTAGTGCCAAATCTGGAGCATTCACCAATCTTCTTTTCAATTCATGAAAACAATCATCGCATTATTTTTTCCAAATGAACATAACACCTTTTCAAGTTAACGTAGTCATTGAACTAGATAACCATGAAAAATTCTCAAAAACCTCTGTTAATAACCTTCCAAACCAATAAAACAACATATCTCGATTATATTTGTGGGTATTGGCCATTATTCAACAACTTTTTCTTTAACAGGATCAACATTTAAGCCAATTTTTTAAACAATGTGACCAAGGAACGAAATTTTTTGTAACCCAAACTCACACTTTTTGAATTTCCGATAAAGTTTCTTTTATTTTAAGGTTTTCAAGATGAACCTTAAATGAATTTCATGCTCCTCTTTAATTTTAGAATAAACCAAAATATCATCAATAAACACAACCACAAACTTATCCAATAACTCACGAAAAATTCTATTCATAAGATCCATGAATACAATAGGTGCATTGGTTCAACCAAAATGCATAAATAAAAATTCATAATGGCCGTATCTAGTATGAAACGCGGTCTACATAATGTCTACTTTATTTAATTTCAACTAATGGTACAATGATCTCAAGTCAATATTTGAAAAATATTGAGCTCCCTAGAGCTGATCAAACAAATCATCGATATGAGGCAAAGGATACTTGTTCTTAATAGTGATGTTATTAAATGCTCTATAATCAATGTAAAGTCTCATTAAACCATCTTTATTTTTAACAAACAAGATAGGAGAACCCCATGGTGATGTTCTAGGTCGAATTGATCCTTTATCTAATAACTTCTGTAATTGCTTCTTTAACTCTAAAAGTACAATTTGATCCATTCAATAAGGGGGATTTGAAATTGGATTAGAATCAGGAACTAAGTCAATAGTAAATTCAGCTTCTCGATCAGGTATAATACCTGGAAAATCATCAGGAAAAACATCAAGGTACTCATTTACCACTGACACATCATTAATCTCATCACTTCCTTTATTTTCTACAATATGAGAAAGGTAACATTCATTTCCATCTTTTACTAGTTTCTAAGCTTCCTGATATGTCATCAAAAGCAAGGGTTCATTCTTGTATAGAAACTGTAAATTTTTTTGAAATGAAACCTCCTTTTCTTTGTAGTCAATCTTAGCATGATAAGCAGAATTCCAATCCATACCCAAAAAAAATCAAACTCTACTAGAGGAAAAACAATAAGGTTTGTGGGTAGATTCTTTCATCACACAAGGACAGGAATGTTCTTATGTTTTATTTTTGTCTCAACATTTCCTCAAGGTTTTTTTACCATAAGTTCTGTATTCATATCATAGTATAGAATTTCCAATTTACTAGAAACCTTATCAAAAATGAAAGAGTGTGTAGAACCCGAATCAAACAACACATTGGAATAATCTGAACAAACAGACAGTGTACCTGATACAACTTTATTTGATGGACCAACATCTGCTGAAGTAGTTGCAAAGGGTTTCACCACCCTTTTCTGCTTTTATTCTGGCTGGTTTCCCTTAGTTGCATTCTTTGTTGGACACTCATTTTCATAATGACCCATTTCATTACACTTAAAGCATTTTACTGACTGTAAATCAGATTTTGTCTTACCATTACCCTAATCTTCTTCAGTGCAATTATGATCCTTATGTCCCATTTTACCACATCGATAGCACTTACCAAAATTCAAAATACATTCCCAGCATGCTTTTAACCACAATTTTCATAAACTATAAACTTATGTTTCTTACCATCAGACTTTTTTGAAGAGTTCTTCCCTTTCACTTGCCACCTCGGCCTATTATTCTGTTGTTTTTCAAAGAACACATGATCATCAGCAAACTTCATTTCCACCTTCTATGCATAATGAACAAGTTTTTCATTAATTTTGAACTCATGATAAGATAAATTCATTATATAATTTGGATTTAATCCTAAGTAAAAAAGGTTGACTTTACTATCATTATCTCATATGAAATTTGGATCACACCTTGCTAGTCGAGTGAATTTTGATTCATAAGAAGCCACTCAGTCATCCTCCTGCCTCAATTTCAGGAATTTTTTTTTCATTCTAAGATGAACCAACTTAGGAAAATATTTCTCAAAAAACATAGCTTTGAATTCATCCCAATCACGAGAATCAATATCCTCATTATCCCTGATATTTTTCACCATCGACCACCACTGATACGCTTCACCTTCAAAATGGAAAACAATGAGACTAAAATTTTGATGTTCTGAACACCCCATGACATCAAAAATCTTCTCCAGTGCTTTAATCCACCCATCAGCTAGCACAAGGTCAGATAATCCTCTGAATGAAGGGGGATGTTGCCTCATGAAATGCTCCACTACTGACATGTTCCTCTGTGGTTGATCTAGCTAATCTCATTCATGGATACCACCACAATTTATAGCCTGAGTCAACTATTCCATCACTACAAAAAACTATTCAGTTCTGATTCTGACCATCTCAGGTTGCTGATTTGGATGGTTTTCTTCCTCCTAATGTCATCCCAACAAAGCTGCCCTGTTTCCTCTACGGAAAACCATTCTGAACACAGAAAAATCTTAGGCGAAGCAACATGGTAATCTTTATATGCTATATTATTTCAATATTAACATAAATTACTTTATGGATATTAGTTTAACAAAATCCCTTAACTCTTAAAGTTTTGTAAAATGACCTCTGATACCAACTATAAGGACCCATCCTTAAAACATTACATAATATTGAATTAAATGAATAATTCACATTGAGGATCTTTTCAATTTTAGAGTTTTATATAATTAGGACATAACTATTACATCTCAAAAGATTACAAAGTAGACACTTCTACTCAGTTTCTATTTTTTTCAAAAAATAAAAAATATTGAAAAAAAGAGTCATGTCTAGTTCCATGTTTTAGACATCATGACTTTTCCTTGATCCCATCCTTGACCCTATTCATCTTTAAGTCCTGTGAAAAACATTTCAAAACATGGGATGAGCATAAAAAGATCAGTAAGGGTTATAAAACAAAGAATGACAACATTAGTTCATAAATACTTACAGAACATAAACTCTTTTACTTACCTCATGAAATCATAAGATTTATGAATAACACATAGAAATCATAAATCATAAAGGTAACTTGTGGCATTCATAACATACTTACATTATAGTTATCACAGCTACATAGGGAGTTACTTTGGAATACCCATCATAGTATATTCCATAAATCTCTTAGGAGAAACATCCATGTTTACCTCCATCACATTACCCAATGCATTGGAGAGCTATCTCAGGCTCACCCGCCGTAGGTTTATCATGGAACCATTCATATATGTAAATAATGCCCAAGAACCATAACATGATCATAACACATAACAAAAGCATAAAGGAAAGATAAAATTTACAGATTGCAATAATAATATAACGTTTCAATATATTAACGTATCAAACCCATTTTCAATACCAAAAATAAAAAAATAGTATATGTTAATTATTTTCCTTTTAAAAACATTATAGATTGTTAAGGAAGCCAAAGATCAAATAATACTCGTGGCGACGACAAGGTCATTGTCACCGCTTACATTAAAAAGAAAAATTCTTTTTTTTTTGTGGTTTAGTAAAATTATCTGTAGAAAAAGATTCCCTTTGAATTAAATGAAAAGTCATAGGTGTTTAAACAGAGTATAAAATAAAGTCGGGTATTAGAACAAAATACGCCTCAATGAAAGGAGATTGAGACGAAGTCCCTTACCTCATGTCTGACTTGATTCGTTTGTTCCTTGTTATTATTGAATAATAAACAAAAGTTAATTTATAATTTCTTAAGAACATTTTTTATGTTTATTATCATTTTTTATATCCCTTATTACCATGTTATAAAAATTATTCAATCATTTATGTTAATAATGTTTGTTTTGTCAATATTTGGAACTTGAGTTAAAAATGAACATGTTATATTTACAAGTTGTCCATGTGGTCAATAGTTCATTATATCTAGAATGATATTCATTATTTAGATATCATATATATCATATATATCCCATATATCTAATATATATATATTTATATTTATAACAGTTCATATCATTTGGAGGTAAGAAATGAAATGCACCGTTCATGGAGACGGTAAGCCGTACGTACACATAAACGCTACTTTCATTTCTATTTCTTGTTTTAATGGAATTAAAACATAAGGATACATAGGTATATTATAATTAAATAATAATATCATATATAATATCATAAAATCCATCCTTTATACATCCCACATATGGCATTAACGAGTCATATCACTTTGAGGGGGCGGTAGTCCAGACTTCCTCAAATGAAATTATAGCGTTTACCCATAATGGAAACCATAATGGTATGATATAAAATAAAAATACACAATCATAAAAAAATAAACATAATATATATCATATATAAATATAGTGTCATATTAATGTCCACCATGATAAGTAGTTGGAGATAATCAAACAATCATCGTCTCATGAGATGTTAGTTTTCCATCCACAGAAACTGTATGTTCTTCACCCATTAGATGGATGTGTGTGTATGTTTAGTTCGAATAATTCTCATAAAAACATAATAGTATATTTAGGATACTGGTGTTTTTATAAAATAATGGAATAAAAAGAGTTTAGGGGTTGGAGAAGTAAAATAAAAGAAAATAAGTTAAGAGAAATCATTACCTTTAATTTGGGTAACTTCCTTTGGTTTGAACCAAAAGAAGTTCTTTAAGAGACTTATTCCTAAGTTAAGGCTTCTAGGAGGAGGAGGGGGATGTAGGTAGCTTAATTGGGTAGAGGATGGACGAGCCAAAAGGCTTTAGAGGTGTGATGAATTGGTTATAAGTGAGGGATTTTTATAAGGGGGAGGAGGGGCTCTTTAAGATAGTGTGATAATATTATTTTATTATATAATGATCTTCGGTTTCTAAAGGTCGAAAGCTAATTAAATTCAAATATCATATGACTCATGGTTAAAATAAAATCATCCAATAATAATTGGATAGGTTTTGAGTATTGTTTTAATATTTTTAATCTTATTTATTTAAATCTTTTATTAATGAGGTAAATACTACATCATTATTGTGTCATAAATAATTTAATTTATTTGATGTATAAAAATAATAAAAAAATACAATTATGTAGGAAATATTTTTATCTTTAAAATTAATATTTATAGTTTAAAATATAATTTATATAACCCCATGTAAAAATTATTTTTAAAAAAAATATTTTTTTTTTCATTTTTGCCTTTAAGTAAATTAATCTAAAGTTTCATTATCACTCCCAAGTGGCTCAATGGGATCCCAAAATCGACCCAAATATTCCAGTAGTAGTAAATGACCCAACCAATAGGGTTTGGACAAGTGTTAAGGTAATTTTGAGTTATTATAATCTTCTTTTTACCTATAATTATCCAATTTACCTTTAACCGCGGTAAATAAAAGTCAAAAGTTACTCTTCACCAAAATATTATTTTCATATTATTAAACCACATATTACTTAATAATAAAAACCATGATTGTTGGATTTTATAAATTCAATTCACATAATTGGTAAAATTTCATTTAAATGAAAAAGTCAGTTTTTAACTACTACTAAGTGGTTTCACTATTCATAAAAAAATTGATGTTTTTCAGAAAAATACCAAAAACTCAGCCTAAGATTTATTTTATATTCAGAATTAAAAAGTAATGTCTATTTTTCCAAATTCTGAAAATTTAAGTGTCATTAATTAATTTAAAATTAATTTCTGTTGTTAAAACAAATATGGTGTTTTTAAGAAATAATAACTATCAAAATATTGATACTTATTATGTCCAATTTCAATGTGAAATTAATTACAATAAAAAAAATTGGATTAAATGGTAAAAATATCTTCTAATTACACTTTAAAACCAATTAAAATTGTTATATAGACATATAAATAAATTAGATTAAAACACAATTTTGAATTAAAATACAGTATTTTCAATATTCATTAAAAATCGAACTTTATCGGAAAAATTCCAAAAATTTACACAAAGTAAATTTTGATTTCCCCATTATAAAGAAGGATTTTATTTGGTCAAATATAATGTATTAAAGTGACCAAAACTAGATTTAATGATGGTTCACCATAAAAAGGCGGTAAATCCACCTTTTAATGTAAATTATGCTTAAAATTCTATTCATTCACATTTTAAGCCTCTAACTTTTATTGGATAAATGTAAATAAATTTAACAAACATGTATAATCATATAGTAGTTAGTTTTGTTCATTCCCACCAATACAACGACCAGGCGTTAACTACCATTTAAAATAATAATATTATATTATTAGTGTGTAACGTAAGATTTCAAATAAACATGTTGTTGCGTATCGGGTACACTATCAAACAGAGCAACCCCTTTAAAGTAAAATTCATATTTAATTCACAAATTTTAATAAATATGAAATATTTCTTATTCTTTATTTACTTGGGATGTTACAGAATCAATACTTGTAGTGATAGAATTGGTGTGGGAAACAATAAATAAATTCTAAATCACCTAGAAGTATAGGAGGATATCTCAGAGCCATCAGAAGTCTTATATAGATTGATTATGGAGGTCATTGGAGTTCAATGATGGAGACAACGTATTCATAAAGGTTTCACCTGAAATGGTTTGTAGAAAATTGTTTAGGGTGAAAATCTATCTTTGTGGTTCATCAGTTCATTTTAGGGTATGCACAGAGTCAGTGAGGTTGCATACTTCATGGATTTACCTCCATAGTTGGATCGAGTTCATGCTATCTTCTACATGTCATAACTAAGGAATTACATGAAAAATTAATCACACATAATTTAGTGGGGGTGAGCTGGAAATTGAAGATAAATCAACCCCTATAGAGTACCTATTGGTGATTGAGAATTAGTGGTAGAATATCCTTTATGGGAATATGAATCCCCTTATGTGTGTTCTCGATAAATAGAAGAATCTTTAAGAGAGCTTCTTGGATTAGGAGAACTAGATGGAGTCTTAGTACCATTAGTTATTTGACCATATATTACTATTAGAATGAACATACTTTAATATGGAGACAGTGTAACATCTTTGGCTATTTCCATTAGACACTTTGGATGTTTTAAATAATTTTTTCAAATTTAATAATGGAGTTGTCATGGTGATCCATGCATCATATATTACCAATGTTTATATATTATAAAAAATAAATATATCAACTCTCACACATGTATAACATAAAAAATAATGGGTTATCTCCCTAATAGAGTCTCAAAATATGAAACTAGGACTACCTATGAATATGGAATGTAGGTTTTACCTTAGGCATAATATAAAGTTCATTTGAATCAGATTACTAATCGATGAGTAGTTATGGGAGGATAATATAATAATTTAATTAATCAAATTAAACAATTTATTTATTTTTATAATTAAATTTTTTAAACCTAGTGATGGTCTATATAATCCATAACATGCTAAATATATTTGGTTATCCAAATAACCTTGATATTTTTCAGGGTGGAAGAGAAAATCACCACATAGATAATCATATACAAATTAGTGATGGAGGTTCATGACTCAACACTTGAAATTAACAGACCTCATCATTAAAACCGATATAGATACATTATTCTTTAGTGATCAATCCAACATTGAGGTAGGGTGTAATGATACAAATATATTACTAAATTAATAAAATAACTATTTTTTTCTCAAAAACTATTTTATTATATTTTATAATTTAAGAAAAAAATACAACTATATTTCATTACACATAATGGGTTAATATTTACTACAATCCTTGGAATAGTAAAGGAATATAAGCATAGTAGAATAATATATTAACTAAACGGTAGTCTATTTTATTGAATTCTACAAATAATATAATTCCTTCTATAATTATTTTAAAAATAATGATAAGTGTATGTAAAATGATAGACATTATGAAAGGATGTCTAACATCATTTTTAAGTGAAATGGTTAATGATGATGTATTTGTATGGTGATATAGTCATTTGAAATCATGACCATTGGTTGATATAGCCACTAAGAATTATAAACATCAGAAAATATATCTAATGATAATTATAGACATTAGTCAATAAGATAATTGGTCATTATTATTTTTAGTTATGAAGACGTAATAATGCAACTATTGGGACTTATCTAAGATATAGAAGGAAGAAACCAAAATTGTCTTTTTGGTAACTGTAAATATGTTTAAATTATGTAAAATATGTTTTATGATAAATTTATAAGTATTAAATAAAATTTATTTCCATGAAATAACCCTATAAAATACTTTGTGAATGATAATATAAATTAATGAATTCTTAAGGAATTTTTACAGTGGTGCGAATGTTTATTACGTCATAAAAATAATTATCTTTTAATAAAGAAGTTTTTTATTTAAATGTTAAAATTTTAATATTTATAAGATAAATATCCTTTTTGGAATAAACATATAGAAATTATATTTGGATTAATTTTTGGTAATTTTATAAAAAAATTGATTTTAGGGGTAAAAAATAAAAAATACCATTTTTATGTAATATCATAACTCTTACGATATAATCATGATATAATAATGGATTCATAATTATAAATCCTTATTTTTTATTACTAATCTATTTAATGAATAATATAATACATAACACATTACATTTAGAAAAACACGCTTAACATTATGGAACCACGGATTTATCATTTCTAAAATTATGTTTTGATGTGTTATATGGGTATCATATTAGAATTTATATTCATCAATTTTATAAATTTAATCAAGTAAAATGGTTTTAATATTATAATTATAAGTTCCAAATTAGTTAATAATTTGAATTAAATTTTTAGGGAAAAAATATTTACTGAAGTAAAAAAAGAGCTACCACATTAAATGTTAAATAATATAAAAGGTTAAAAATAAGGGAGAAAGGCATGATATATTTAAAAATTAAAAAAATTAAATGGGGTTTTGAGGTACTTAAAATAATTAAAGAAAATGAAACCTTAATAATCATCCAAATTCATTGAAATTAATGTCTCCCCAAAGTGGTCAGCCCTAATAACCAAATAATCATAATTTTATACTTTTAAATCACCCCTCATCAATTATAAATATGCACCAATTATCTCATAAATCTCCAATCCAAAGTAATTGATCATGGATCACCTATCAATATCTCTCATAAGAGTTTCTCCATGGTGGTTCTACGATTATAAGGAGTCTCTATTTAGCTCTAAGAAACATCCTATCAAGGTAAGGGGTCTCTTCCTCCACTTTCTCAATTCAATTAATTTTTTTTATAAACCATTTGATTCAAAATTTATTATGTTTTAAAGTGTTTATAAATGTACCATTAATATAAATATGATTTTAGTTTATTATATAATAATTTTTCTCTAATTAAACTGATTCCATGATCCATTTTCTATACCTATCATACTAATGAAATAATCCTTTAATTTTCCATGCTATATTGTCGTGTCATGAATAATAAAAACTATTTTCATAGAGGGGTATTAATTTAGAAGTATATTTTAATTTTTTATTTGTAATATCCATGTATGAAACCCAAATTTTATACTCATGGGTTTAAAATGATATGTACTTATGTTTTTTGATCATGTGGTACACATAATGTTAGATATATGAATGTTTCACCCTAATAGAGATCCAACACATTGGATAGAGAATTAATATCAAGAAATGAAATGTTTATTGAATCTTGGTAGCATTAATTGGTAATGATTTATGATACCTTATTCAAAATCCTTGGTATTATGTTTTATGAAACCTTAGTAATGTGCTTTAGTGATATGATTCTGAATGTATCTTGTTTATATTATAGCCACATTTCCATGTTATGCATCATGTTATTAGATATATATAATCCTGTTACGAATTAAGTTATAATGTTAAGGTTCTTTTATTATGATTCATGTTTCAATAATGATGATCTCTACAATTATTTATCCCTTACTAGGATTTATGATCACATCTTTAATTAGATAAATATCATGAAGAAATCATATATAGTGAGGTGATCTAGGTTGGGATAATAAAGAAAATTTTCAAGAGAGTTGAGAGTTAATTTATATTTTATTTTATTAACCATGTACTTTATATACTATTTTCATAGTTTCCAAAACACTAAACCAAAATAGGTCTTTTCCAGTTGTTTATGTAATATTTTTAGAAGTAATTATGTTTAAAATCATGTATAAAATGGTGGTTCTCTATAGTTGGTATCAATGTAATTATTATTTATATGTAGAAATTAGGATAATAAATCATCACTAAGAACCCTATGGATAATTATAAATAAAGTTAAACTTATCGAATTTTTGGTGAAGTATAAAGAGAGTGGTTTCTATGTTATTAAATCCAAAGTTGGATATTACAAGTGTATGTGGAACTGGAAAATTTTTACATAGTGGTAATAACCCTAAAAGGGTAGGATTGGGTATTAAGTTAATCGTCACCTAGTTTATGACAAATATTCCTTACCATACACCGAATTTTACAATCCTTGATGAAATTATTTGGTTATTATATTCTTTTTATGACCTATAATGAGAGGAAGTATAGGTGATTTTATTTTTTTATTTAAGAAATAAAAAAAGAAGAAAAGAGGTAAAAGAATATTATCATAAAATAGAAATAGTTTAAAAAAATTAGGATAAATATTTCCTTTAAAATTGTATCTAAATAGTGTCCATTTATTATTATTATTATTAATTAGATTTGGAGGGAGATATTAGGGCCCATGTGAACAATAAATGAAATGAGAAATTTAACTATGGAATTAATAATATGATGTATGTTGGGGTTGAAAATTTCATGTTGATGATATCCCATGTTATAAATAATAACATGTACCACATTGACCATCTAGATTCTCCTAAGAGGGAACAACTAGTTATTTAATCCATCATCCGGTAGTACCCACCAAATTTTTGTGGACCCTCTGACCCGTTTATCTGGGAATAATTAAACAATGTTATAGAGAAGATGTTGTTTTACTTCATTATTATGAGAAATATAAGGTCACCATAGCATTATATCTATTATAAGGACATGTAGATAAATAGTGATTTTAATAAAAATATAGACCAATAGGATAAAATTGATGGTATGAAGTGGGAAGAAATTAAAAAGGTTGTTCTCAATAAGTATTTTCCTCACACCCTATAAAAAAAATGGAAAGGTAATTACTTGATTTGAATAAAAATGAATGTGAATAAATGATATTTTATTTAATAAACTTTACAGCACTTCTGTGTTGTGCTTCAATCTTTTTAATTGATTCTGTTGAGAAGATCGACTGATTATTTCGTGGTTTAAGATCTCAACTATGGAAGGTTTTAGAAATCTAGGATTTTGAGAGATTTAAGGAAACCGTAAAATTTAATATCAAGGTGGAGATGAAATTGGGAGAATCACATTTGTATCATTAATATAATGTTAAAAATATAATGATAGGGAAAACCTTTGGAAAAAATATTAACCATGAAAAGGAAGGTTGGAAACTAAAATTTCCCTTTGAAACAACTATGTTAAAAGCCTTGTGAGGAACTGTATTCATGGAAATGGGAAGTGATACAAATTTGGAAAGTCTAGACATGTTGCTCAAAATTGTAAGGGATATGTAAATCCTTATCATCTCAATTCTAATTTCAATGGGATATGGTGAAGGGGAAACCAGAGGTGCAATGCTTCAAGTGTAGAGATCTTGGTCACTTTTCTAACCAATACCCAAATATGATAATCATAGAGGAAATCTTCAATCATCCTAAAAAAAGGTAAAGGGATCAAGGTCATGTCATTGTTATCATTACAACTGAAGTCAAGGCGACAAATGATATGATATCAAGTGAACTTATTGTTCAGTCAAATAATTCTAGTACATAATTTAATTCTAGTTAACACATTGCTTTATTTATTTTATGTTTTAAAAGGATATAAAATTCATCCTAGAGATATTAGAAGTATGTTTATCAATTAAAATACCTAAAGGATATATTTAGGGAACAATAGTATATGGGTATTCCCCTATTAACTTTGGTGAGAAAAATATCATGGAAAATATCATAGTTATTCTGATGGTGGAATTAGAAATAATACTAGGTATGGATTGGATCTCATTGTATAATGGAAAAATAAATAATATAAGAAAATAAATTTTAGTTGTCTTTAAAAATACTTTGGATGTTTTTCTAACAATGTTTTGAATCTATTAAAAAATGACTTATATTAAATAATATTTTTGTAAAATAGGGAAACAAGAGTTTCTAGAAGTTATTGCTATAAATATTCTAGAGAATAAGTAAAGTTATAAGTTTGTTAAGAAACATTCAAATAAATTCAAAATATATACTAATCATAAAGTTACTAAAATCATGAAAATATCATGATAAAATACGATATGTACAAAATTTGTACAATGTTTAAAAAGAAGGAGGTTATATAATCTGGTTCTGGAGATGGACTCTTTAGAAAAATATTTCCAGAAAAAACATTAGGATAAAGTATTATGACAGTTTAAAGAAGAAAAAAGAATAAATTCACCACAGTGATATGAATACAATGCAGTGATGATATTTATAAGCAGTTAAGATAAGTGAAAGATAGTTTCAGATAAAAAACATCAGATGTACAACATTTAGTTTTCCAAAAAAACCCTATGGATGGAGTTTTATTAAGAACATGTTGATAATAGAACTAGAAAAATTGTGTACAAAGGTAAAGTAACAGAGAAAATCAGATTCCCAAAAAATTAATCATCAAAAAGACCTTCTAGTCGACATCTTTGTAAAACTGAAATTTCAAATTTTCTGGTTATATGGACTATAACTAAAGTTTGCGGAAGATTAGAGAAGTGTAGTTGAGTTATATATGAACAAGAATAGTTAAATTTTATATAAGGAATATGACACAAAGTTTTCTGGATAAATATTTTATGGAAGATATGTATGATGAATTTTAAACATATGTTGGTAAGAATAAATTTATGGTAATTTCTAAACATGGGTTTTTATAAAAATATAAAATAATTAAAAATAAATTGTGTAATATGTTTTGAATTTTCTATGAGTCAAAGGTGGTTAATTTTACTAAATTAATTATAATTTCCAACAATATAGCCAACTATATTCAATAAGTTTAAGAGCAATGGATTACGGATAATAAGTTTTTTTTAAAAAAATATGAATGTTTTTGTGAAGAAGTTTAGATTGAAAAAAGAATTCCGGATGAACTTTTTATCTGGAAATCCATCAGATAAACCATTTATCAGAATAAAATTTGTAATATGTTTTAAAATTGCATTGAAGAAGAGTGTCTATATATATAATACGAGAAAAAATTAAATAAATATTGTGAAGTGTTCATCTGAAGAAGTATCATGGAATAAAGGATTCATCATAAACACTTTTGAAGTCGATCTATTAGAAACAAGTTCTTTTATAATGTTTCCCAATAAAAACAAAACTAAATAAGGGTATTTGGATGAAATCATAATAAATTTGAAAATTCATTGTGTTATAAATGGATTTTTTTGGAGTAGAATATTTATAGAGTTTACGAAAATTCATGATGATCAGACTTACAGTTTCATAAATAAGTTCCAAAAAAACATTTTCTAGACAGATTTTTTTGAATAATGATTTAGTTATGTTTTCATTTAGTTAATATTTTATCTAAAAATTTGTATGTTTTATGAGTTACAAAAAACATTTCACGTTAAGAAAGTTTGAGAAGGTTAAAAATTAATGTATAATTCATGAAGCTTCAAGAATAGTTAAGAAGGATCTAAAATTCTTGAGATGCATCCTAGTGAAATTAAATTGTGAAATAAATTAATATTTGTGAATTTCCATGAGCATGAAAATAAAATGGGTTTCGTTTGACATTCTAAGATCACCTTTAAATGGGTGAAAATTATATCATTCTTAGTACTATTCACATGTACAAAAATAAAAATCAAGATCTAGAAGCGAGTTATCAATTGATGTTCAGTTTCATGTTGAGGAAGAATTTTGGATAGATATTTCTAATCAAAACATTGGATAAAGGTTTCTTACAAAGATTTTGGATTGATAATTGTGGATAAAAATTGTCGGATGGTGTTTTTCAAGATGAATTTTAGGAGTTCATGTTTTGTTAAATCATATAGAACATGGGCTATAAAAAAGCACATGTCCAGTGATGTGCACTATATGTAGAGTGTCTCTAAAAGCAGGCATATCATATGGAAACTATCTTATAGTGTGAATTAAACAGGTGATTTTATTGATTAAGTTTTCAAGAGAATAATTTAAAAAGTTTCATATAACTTTTTTGGATAATTTTATTAAGAAATTATTGTAATATTAATAGATTAAATATAATCTTACTTATTAGGAGATATAATGAGTCTAATTGGAGATGGCTCAAATTTTATTCACTTATTTATAATAGTGAATTTCCAAAGACCCATTGGAGTGTCTATTGTAAGGTTATAGGTTCCCACACTTAGGTTGAATCTTGTAAATATTATGTGCATTTTGTACGTTCTAATATTTTCTTTATTTTGATATGTTTAGAAATTTATATAAGGAAAATAAGCCTAACAATATATAGGGGATAAATTTATTAAAGTGGGGAGTTTGTAAAAAGATCACCACTATTTCAACACACCCCTCTCCTTAGTGATTCAACTATCCTTAGGAACATCATTCTAGGGGTGAACTTGAAATCATTTCCATAGGAAACATATCCAAAACTAAGTTTTTTCAATAACAACATTCTATAGACTTCTTTAAGGAAACAATTGGTGAAAAAGTGGAATAATTTGTGTGTAAAAAATGGAGATTTGTTTTAATTGTTCATGATTATATTAATGTTTTTCCCACAAAATTATTTGGACCTCACCTTGAAATAGATATTGAAATATCTATTGAATGAAAACTTAGATCCAAATCTATATCAAAGTCCCCATATAGAATAGAATTCACAGAGCTATAAGATGGGATGAAGGAACTACATGACCTTTTAGAGTAAGTTTTTATCCATCCAAGTTTTTCTCCTTAGAGCATACATATTTTATATATAAATTATAAGGATTGAATAATGAGACAACATATTGACTATAGATAACT
This sequence comes from Viscum album, assembly GCA_963277665.1. Taxonomy (NCBI): domain Eukaryota; kingdom Viridiplantae; phylum Streptophyta; class Magnoliopsida; order Santalales; family Viscaceae; genus Viscum; species Viscum album. Next base: position 1,552,700,340 of record OY728155.1, on the reverse strand, counting down.
TAGTGGGATTACATTTAAAAAAAATAACTTTTTTTAGAATCGATGACTTATCTGACATACTTTGTGCATCTCTATTCTTTCTATGATTGATCTTTGATTAGGGTATCATCAATTGAGGGTGAAGAAGTAAGATATCCCAAAGAAAGAATTTCAAAAAAGGTATCTACATTATGATTTCATTATTATTCTCTTAAAACTAACTAATTATCCCATAATATTTATTGATTTTATGAATAACTTATTTAGGGACTACCTAAATAAATTTGAAATGGTCTATGTTGATGACATTATGATATATTACAAAATTCACAAGGAATATGAGGAACACATAAGGGTTATATTACAAACACTAAGTAAAGTTTTTTTTATAAATTAATAAAATGGGAGTTCTAGTTGCAATATGTATATTTTTTTTGTACACATTGTATCTTGTGAAGGGATCTTTATAGATCCATATAAGACTAATGCAGTAGATAAGTGACCTCATTTTACAATAGTGGATGTGATTCATACTTTCCTTGGTTTAACTAGGTACTATAGAAGGTTTGTGAATTTTTTTATTAACTTTATAATCCAATAATCAAGCTAAATCCAAATGGAGTTAATTTTACCTAGAAAAAGGATTTTCAAGAATGTTTTCAAGAGTTGTAGAATAAGTTGGTAAGAACACATGTGCTAACATTACCCTATAATGGATAAGGATAAGTCATTTATAGTGATGAATCATTGAATGTAATTGGATATATACTCATTTATAACGAAAAAGTAATTTCTTATGGTTCATTAAAATTGAAGCCTCAGTAGAAGAATTATCAAACCCATGATAAGGATTTAGATGTAGTTATTTTAGAATTAAAGATTTAAAGATTCTATCTATAGGGTGGGAGTGTGATATATATAAAAAAACAAAATTTTGAAGTATATATTCATAAAAAATGAACTAAACATTATAAATAGGTGATAAATAGAGATTATTAAGGAATATGGTTATTCTAGTCAATATCTCCCTAGAAGAACTAAAAAATTCCCTGATGCACTAAGTATAAAATACCCTAGTGTTCTTGAAATGAAGAGGATTTATAGAGATCCATTGATCAAGTACTTAGAAAAGAGGAACATAGAAGTCATAAGGGGACGTGTATCATCAATAATATTAAAAATTATTTCCAAACTATTACTAATAGAGATTATCATGAAACCAAAAATATATGATCCTTTGATATATATGAAGATAAAGGTAATGAAAAATAAAAAATTTCATGAATTTTGTATTGATCAAGAGGTAATTATAAGGTTAATAATAGGAATATCTATTCAATTTATTATGGAGTTAAAGAAATAACTAAGGGATGAATTTCATAGATCTACATTCTCTATTCATTGTAGAATAATAAAAAAATATAGAGATCTGAACGATCATTATTGGTGGGAAAACATGAAAAGGGATACTGTGGTCCATACTTCAAGATGTTTGGTATGTTAGTATGTTAAGGAAAATTAGAAAATTTTTAAGTTTTTGATTCAATGATTTCTAATAAATTTGTAGAGGTGGGAAAAAATAACTTTTATGGTCCTTCTAAAGACATAAAAGGAAAATAATTCTATATTGGTAATTTTTTATAAATTAATAATGTATTCCGATTTCATTTCTATATGAGAGGATTTATCCCTTGAGCGCCTTTCTTTCCATTATATTCATGAATTTTTGAGACTTTATGGGTGTCCCTATATCAACATTTTCTAACCATAACCTAAGGATTAAATTTATGTTAGCATTCAAAAGTATATGAATAGGGAGGTAAACCAAAGAAAAACCTATTATACCCAAACTGATGGGTAGTTTGAGAGGAAAATTTAAACGTTGGAGGACCTATTAAGGGATTGATCACTTCATTTTCAAGCGAGTTGGGACAAACATCTTCCACTCATTGAATTATCATATTTCAATAGTTTCCACTCATGTATTAAAATGGATCCATATGAATAAATTTATTGGAAGAGGTGTAGAACTACAACATGTTGGAATAAAGTTGGAAAGGAAAAAATGTTGTGACTAGACATTGTGATAGAGACTATGAAATAAATACAAGTGATCAATAGGCATATCAAGTCTAATTATAGTCAATAGAATGGTTATGCATAAAATAAAAGGAAAGAATTTTAATTTCACTTTGGAGACCATTTTTTTCATCAGAGTATCACCTTGTAAAGGAATAGTATGATTTAGAAATATGGGGAAACCTAGTCGAAGGTACATTGGACTATTTGAGATTATAGAACATGTTAGAGTTGTTGCATATTGACTTGATTTATCAATAAATATTTCTAATTTCCATAATTTATTCAATGTGTCACTACTAAGGAAGTATTTGCCTGACCCATAACATATACATGATATAAATGGTGTGGAATTATAATCTGACCTTGCATATGAAGAAGAAAAAATATAGACCCTTGAATAAAGGTAATAAGTTCTAAAAAACAAAACTACGAGTCCTGTGAAAGTCTTATAGAGAAATAACATGTTCAAATAAGTATCCTAGGATCCAAAAATTGAAATGGAGAAGAAATACCCAAATTTCGTTGAGGTTGGATTCAAACATTGAGAATGAAATTTCTTAGGGGGGAGAATTTAATAGCCTAAAAATATTGTTATATTAATAAAACAACTCTTATCTCTCAACAACTATTTTTTTTAAAAAGATAAAAAAATAAAAACAATTACATTTCTTAAAACATCATGTGTTAATATTGACTATAACAACTAGGAATAGTTATGGTATATAAGAACAAAGGAAAAGTAAAAACACTAAAAGGTACTCCAAAGGATTGAAATTCTCTATAATGATCATTCCATCCATGATGATTAAAAATTTAGGAGAAGAGTTAGGAGAATTACATAAATTATGAAAGGAGGTGTAAGTTTCTTTTTTAAGTGATGTAGTGATTGTGGAAGTGATAATGATGGTGTATTTAAAGGGAAATATGTTTCTTTGATTTTATTACCATTAGTCGACATGACCATTGGGAATTATTAATGTTGGACAATATAATTGAGGCCTCGGAGCGGCATCTTCTTCCCTCTCCTTGCACAACTAGGGTTTCTCTGCCCCGTCTTCCCCTCCCCTCCTCCGGCATGGGTCGGCTTCGTCATTGGATGCCTCACTTTGGAGTGGCGTCGATCGGTGTTGGATCTGGTAGGATTGGTTTCGGTTTTGGTCCGACGGAGACTGATTCGAGCCTTTCAGCTTTAGGATCTCGCTTTGGCTCTGGTATGTTTGACTCTAGATCTATTTTGCTTGTGGCTTCGAGTTTTCATATCTGCGTTGACGTGCAACGTCCTCGGTGTTCCTGGCTTCGAGGTTTCGGTTCGGTGTCGAGTTTTATCCGCTTGGATTCAGTTTCTCCCCGCAGCCATGGGCGCTTAATGTCGACTGGCTTGGTGTCAGCTGCGAAGTGGATTCGACTTTGGGATCTCACCGCGGCTTCATAGTGCTCTTCGATTCTGGTGTGCTCATCATCGGCCTCGTTGGTTGCTGGTTATGTTGTGACTTCTGGCATCAGCACCGGTGTGTACAGCGTCTGCCACAATGACCTTCCAACTCTGATTCTTCTTCTTGACTTCATCCCATCTCGTCATCGGCTTGGCGCGCACCGGTGTGTTCGTGAATGGATCCAGGGGCTTGGAGGGAGGGGGGCCTTGTGTTCTAGTTTTCTTGAGTTGTTTTGGTTTGGTGGACTGTTTGGTTTGTTGAAATGGTTTGATTTGATCTGCCTGGGTCAGAATTTGATGCTAATGTTGGTGTTGGTGAGGCTGGTGTGACTGGCTGTGATTCTGCAGAGTTGGGGTGTGGTGTCAGCACTACTTGGACTTCCTTGATCTGGATTCCTCGTTGCCTTTTATGGATGTGTTCTTGGACCATCTCACATCGCTGGAAGGTTTGGGTGGACTCTGATCAGAGTTTACCGCCGAGTTGGTGGTTTTGGGGCTGATGTTGTTGGTCGCATCAGCGGCATTCAAGGAGTCCAGTTCGAAGGTTTGATCAAGCTCATCTGATGTTCATGCACCGAGGTCCTTGATTTGAATGACTATATGGTTTGTTTTTTGGTTTGTTGAATGAGTTGATTTTCTTTCGGATGTTTGAACGTTGTATCTCGTGAAGTCGTGTAGGGTTTTCCACTTTTTTTCAAAAGTGTTTGTTGGTTTTTCACTTTTTCCTCAAAAGTGTTTCGATAATAAAAAATGAATTTTCAGTCACTTGGACAATATAATTGATGGGAGTTATAACCATTAATAAATAAGATAGTCAGTCATTATTGTTTTTGTTTATAAATATGCAATAAATTGACTACTAATATTGTTCTAAGATATGGAAGGAAGAATCCAAAATTATATTTTTGAAAAATATAAATATTTTTAATTTCATTAAAATATGTTTTATGATAAATTTATATGTTTGAAATAAAAATTATTTTCATGAAATTATTTTATAAAATAATTTTTAAATGAGAATATAAATTATGAATTCCAAAGTAGTTTTTATAACTGTTAAGATGTCTATTAAGTCATAAAAATGTTAAATTAAAATAAATAATTTTCTTTATTTAAAAGATAAAATTAAAATATTTAGAGAATTATATAGATATAATAAATATATTTTTTGGAATCAGGGAATTGAATTTATCTTAGGATGAATTAAAAGTAAATTTCAAAAAAATTGATTTTGGGGGTAAAAGGTAAAAAATACCATTTTATGAAATACCCTAATACTTACGATATAATCATTATATGATCATGATTTAAATTTTAATAATCTTTATTGTTGATAAAAAAATTATTTAATTAATATCTTAATACTTAATGTGTTATACATAGAAACACATGTTTAGAATTTTGGAACCATGATTGTATCTTTTCTAACAAACCATTTTAATGTGTTATGAATGTATCATATTAGAATAAATTTTTATAACTTTTATAAATTTAATTTTTAAAATGGATTTCATAATTAGAATTAGAAGGTCTAAATTAGGAAATAAGGTCAATTTTATTTTTGGCCCCAAAAAAGTTACAAAGGTAAAAAAATGTTACCATAGTAAAGGTTAAATGAGTTTAAAGGTTAAAATTATAAGGTACATGAATAATATGTACCACCATGTGATTTAAAATAACACTATGTTTGATAGCATACAAAACACAAAACACTAAGTCTAACCACAATATGCTATATTATTATTTAATGTTATAATTACCTCATAGCCGTGGAATTGGTGCGTATGAATTATATTAACCAAGTTTTCAAATATATATACAGGTCCTACTCAATATTAATGAATTGACTAATTCTTTATAAATGAGTATTCAATTTTAAATAAGGTAATTTTTTTCTTTAAAAAAAAGTTTTCTTTGAAAATGTTTTTTACTGCTTCTAGTGATAAAATATTATAATAAATTTATTGATCTTATATAAATTTTATATTATAAAATTAATATAACTTTGTAAAATCAGAATATTAAATTATGTTAGAGTGAAATTTTTGAAATTTTCTGAAAAGATTAATTTTTAAGTGAATAGCAAAAAATATCAATTTTTATTGAAAATTGTATTTTAGTTTCAATGATTTATAAAGATTAATTTTTTAAAAAATTCTTTCAAAGTATAATTAGTTCTATTTTATTATTAAAATTCCAATTATGTTAGTTGGAATCAATTTTATTATTTAATTTTGTATAAAAATATTTTAATACATAAAAATGATTTTTTCTGAAAAATTATTTCTATGCGTGCAACGTGTTTTTTTCATAATAAATTATATTTATCAGTACCTTTAAATTATTTTAATTAAATTTATATATTATATTAAATAAATTTTTTTAACATTAAGCTAATATTTTTTCTATGCATAGGATATAAATAAATTCATTTTTATGCTTAAAAACATTATTTTTCTAAACGCGGTTTTTGTTACGTCTTGAACAATTATTTTAAAATTTATTTTTTCTAATTATATAAATTTAATTTTATAAAATTTATTTCATATATTTATTTAGTAGATTTAAATTTTATAAATAGGCCTAATTTATATTTTTTCAATATGAATAGTAACTGTGGTAAAATTTATCACCGCGGTAAAAGGAAAATCAAGTTAATATAGGTAAAAACAATGTGATAAGGGAATAATTTTTCATACTTATTATTATTTGATAAATTTAATTCTAATATTTTTCTCTTAGGCTTCATGTTTTTAATGGAAACTTTTCCATGAAAGTGACCTATATAATATTTAATTCGAAGAAAGTTATGAAATGTCACCCTCTTAATTTTAAATATTTATTTGGTGTTCACATAGGGGAGAAACAATTGGTTAATTAATATAAATGGATATTTTGAGCTTAATATAATTATTTTATTGTTTTAAATTTATTTATAATTTTTTGGTATTAAATATTTACCTAAATGTTTGTGCAGTGCTAATATAATATTAATTCAATTAAAAGAAAAATAAAATAAATGATATTTTAAATAATTAAAAGTGATATAATTTAAATTAAAATGGATTGTTATAGATCTATATACCATTTTATGTAGGTGTGAAATTATTATATTATAATTACCCATTTTTCTTGATGTATTTAATGTCAAATTAAATGAATAATGATAAAAGTGACCATAATGATATTTCATAATAAATAATATTTTTTAAATGATTTAAAATTTATAAAAATTATAGATTAAAAAAAATAATTTAATATGATTTTAAACATCTACCACTTTACATTAATTGTTTTTTTCATTTTCTAGTAACATTATTAACCTTGAAATGGTATAAAACATTAATATTAATATAATTGTCGAAAGGGTTAACGAGGCTTAAAACTATATTTTAAGGGTGAAGAAATTCCCAAAACTTATCCAAATTTTGTTGGGTAAGATTATTTTAAATTAGCCTTATATTATAGTCCAATTATATCCATTTGAGCATGAAAAATAAGTTATATTATTTTAATACTTTATGAAATTCCATGAATGCCCTCCGCTCAATTATAAAATAAAACCTCTCCTTCCTCTTAGTTACACCACTTTGGGCCATCTATATCAACAAAACCCAATACATATATCTTCTAAACACCTCTATACAAGTTTAATTGATTCTTTTCTTTCTAAAATATCTACCTCGGGTCATTTAAGAAGTTATCTAAATGAATTTTTCCAAAGAAGAGGTAATCATCTTTACAGAGTCTTTAAGGGTTATTTATTCTTATAATTCATCTTAAAGTGTTTTTAAAATCATAAAATAGTAAATCCAACATCATAAATATACTAATATGTTATTATGATTATGGTATAACCCTATTCCATGTATTTTTCTTCCTAAAAATTTATTGTGTATACGTATGGCTTATAGTCTCCATGTAGTGGTATAATTTATTTTTCATAACTATTTATCACGATTGGTTGTAAATATTTATTTAATGAATATAAATGATATTAATGGAATAAATATAATTCCATAGTTATAATATCACATATACCTTTTTACCATCCAATTCATTGGAAAAAATAATGTCACTCATGCATATGTGTGGACTACCACCTCCACAGAACGATGTGACCCGTTTTTCATTTACAATTCACATGAATTTTAATAATGTTAGATTTAATAAATATATATGATATATGTATGATTTTGTAAAGTCTTTATAATAAATTTATATTTAATTGTATAGCAGGTTCAAACACTTATGAAGGAAATGAGACCTGAGGTAAGGGTTTATTTCACAATCTCATCATTATTCAGGATTGTTTATGTTTCAGTCTACCTTATAGGAATTATTTTATATTTATATATTAAACCAAACATAATTTGTTCCACTATAGTTATTCATGAAACTTTCAAGTAATAATACCATTTTCTAGTCTTTGGTACTTAAAATTATAGAGAGTATTTTTAAGAAAATTTGTCTTTATTTATCTCTTCTGTCAAAAATCATTTTTATCCATATTCATGTTTTCTAAAATTATTTTAATTTTATAACATTAAATAATGATTTATTAAATATACTTGTAACCAAGTTTGAATTTTTTACAAAACCGTTTGAAAGTAATCTTCATTTCATTTTTTGAATGGTGTATTTTTTAATCTTTTTACAATGGTGTTAAAGGAATGTTTTTTGAACATCAAAAACATGTACATAATTAATCACTATCAAGACCACTCAATTCATTGAAGATTCCTTCATAATATTACATGAGTTTTTTTCAATGAAAATTTTTTCCTTAATATTTTATAAAATTTTAGGGAAGTGATTTCAAATTAAAAAAAGTTAGTTTCCTCAAGAATGTTTCCATTGATCTTTGTAATGTTTTTTTGTCCATGTCAATATCCTTTATTGAATCTTATAATGAGGATATAAACAAATTATACCATCTAACTTATTTATCTAGATTTTTTATGTTAATTTTGACAACAAATGTACTATTTTAATTACATCCCTTATATTACACTATATGGTTTATGATTATGTTTATTTATAGAAGAAGATAATAACTTTTTATAAGATAGTTTTTTAATACAAATGTTTGTGTTGATTATTTTTCATAGCTTTTATATGAGGAATAAAATGGACTTATTAAGTGATGGGTGAGACCTCTATAGTCCATCAATACATTGTTATGTCTCATGAGAAAAAATACCTTGGGTATTTGGTTGAGGCATTACCCATTTATTAATATGACATGTAATGAGGTGTTGACTCTATGTTTATGAAGTTTGACGTTATGAATTCCATCATTAAATGATTATTTATTGATTTCAATGTGATTATTTGATTAGTTATGATGTCCACGTATAAGCCTCAAGATTAAGTGATTATTTATATAGAAATATTTTATCATCAATTATTCATATCATATTATTCTTTTTGATCAAGTTATTAATTAAAAATAATGTGTTTACAGTTATTTACATTTCAATATTGATTATGACTTATGTATCCATGATATTTTTTTTTTATGAATACCCTTATTAAGAATATAAGGTCACCCCTTTATTATGTTTCCTTTCTCTGGGATACAGGTAAGTGTTTTTTGATTGATACATAGGGATATTCTAAAGAGAATAGTGGTGTTTTCCAACGAATTACGATCGTATATTTTACATTTTAAAATATAATGGGAAATTCAATGTATGTATATGGTTTTCTGAGACTACTAAACTATTAAATAATTTCATATGTGATCTGTTGTATCTTGATTAAATATAATAAAGTAACCCTCAACTCTAGTATACTAGGGTTGGGGTCATTATTATTGGTATCAAAGAAATTTTAGTATAATCCTTGAGAACTAGATTTATGAAAATAGAGATTAGGGAACAAGACCTTATGTTGGAATTTGAGAATATTCCCAAATAAACCAAACTTATGATTTTGATATTAGTTTTTATTTTTTTCAATTTATGTTAAGTGTTTCACATGTATTGAAATTATACATTATGATTAACAATATAACCATGTGTATTATATTATTCTAAAATAACAACTAGTGGAAGGAATGGAAATTGTATTGATGCACATAATCTATATAGCGATTTCCCTCTTGGGAATCATAATGAAGTTGAAGATAGATCTGAATAAATTACAACTACATTAGGATATTTCTGTTGAGTTATAATTAATATCCTAGATCACATGGGTTAACTTGAAGATCTTAGATTTGGTGTAACAATGTTATACTACTTCATGCCTCAGAAAACTCCATCATTAAATTGAACTATAAAGCTATTTATGTAAGATGAATGGATAAGTAACTTAGATAATATATTTATAACTTTAGGATGTAATGAAAGGTAAGAAGTCTTTATGGAGTTTTATCATCCTTTGGTGGATACTGATCAATGGTGGACATTGATTCAAAACACAATAGATGTGGAAGAAATAAAAAGAATTGAATGGAAGGATTTTAAGGAACTTATCATGGAAAAATATTTTACTCTTGATCAATGAGTGGAAATGGAAATACAATTCTTGATTCTAAAAAAAAAGAAAGTGGGAAATGTTTCAATATATGATGTTAACTTTATAATGTTAGCGAGAAATACTGTAGACTATGAACATAATCCAAAGAGAGAGACTGATGATTTCTTTATTAGGTTAAAACAAATACTTTTAATGGAACTAGTCTCCCAAACATTCTCATCATATCCAGATATAGTATCATGTGATATCAATATATAGAAATAATTATCCAAGCCTTATGGCCTCAAATAAAAAAAGAGAAGAAAAGGATGGTGGATAAAAAATGGATAAGGGGAAGAAGGGAAGGAAGGATGTTTCCACATGTGATTATTGTGGAAAGAATCCCCATAGTTCATTAATTAAGGTAAATTGTTTTTGATTCATGTGTAAAGAGAATGACCATCAGACATGTGAATTAAAGGGAAATAAAGAAACATCTCATGTTTAGTGTTTCAACTATAAGGATATGGGGAACCATGTAAATGAATTCCCCAAGCATTAAGGGAATATACCTCAATATAATCTAAGAGTTCAAGGACAAACTTATGTTTCTACAATAATATAAGTGGAATTAATAAAGTGATTGTGTATTTAGATTCTATATTTATGTTGTAGAAATATTTTATCAATGATATTTTTATTATAAGAATCATGAAATGTATAAGGATTATATTGTTGTAGTTTTTTTAAATTATTTGAAATCATATGTTGAATGGTACCGATAACCCTAAAATGTAATTTATTGGTATGGTGATATTTTTAGAAAATACATTAATATGGGAAATATAACCCTTAATATGTTCTTGATATTTATTTAATTAGAATTGAATAGGTAAATAGGATATTATTGGTGACCTTGAAAATGGTTAGTGATTTGATAACAACGTAATTCATGATAGAGTTTACAAATTTGTTTCGATTTATAAAATATTTTTTATAATTAGGGATTTTATTTCAGGAATAAGGAGATATTTCATTCATGGAATTATTCATGTTTTCATTAAGGTTTTATGCTAATTCAAGTTATTACCATGTCTTATGAAAACATGTGATCAAGTTATTTACATGTGAAAATAATAACTACATTATGGTTGATTAATGATAAGTTTATTATAGAAATTTATTGACCATATTCCTAAGTTTTTGGATTTTGGAATTTGGTCAGACATATTTCCGTGGGGCCTTAAGGTTAACTACTTATAAATTGTATTAATCTGAACTTTGAATATTATCATTCAGGGTTAAATTAGGATTTATCATATTGGATAAAATTTTATAAACATTTTGGTTTTAATAAATATTTAGAGGTTGATGTAATGACTTATGGATCATATTATTTGTTTAAAGTGCTACGGGTATGAAAAATCATCTTGAATATCCATTTCCTACTGTAACAGATGAATTGGAAGTAGATATAGGAACAAAAAAAAGTTGATATTATTCTTATTAAATGGAAAAAATAAAGTTTTTTTTTATTTTCTTGAGTTCTTTATTTAGATTGTAAAATAATCACTAAACATTATTAAAAGTACCTTGAAATAATTTTTTTTTTCTTTTTTACTTTACATTCTGATGAATCAATGTTCATTTAACTCTTCAAAAATTTATGGATTTTTGATGTCTAAATTTCTCAAAACCAAGTTCTCTATCACTAAGTATTAATTCTTTGAGATTATTTGTATCTTCTATGTATATATTGTCACTTCCTACTGATGTTCACCTATTTGGAAACCTAGTTTTGTGGTTACCTTCATACTTCCATTCACTTTTTTAAGAGGAAGTTTTATTAACCCTTTTTAAAATGTGTCTTTTTCCACAAAATAACTTACAAATGAAAAACCCTTGATTATTGAGGAAAATATAAAATTGTGAGGGTGAAATTTATTTAAATGGCATAGAATCTAACACCCCTAGATTTAAAATAACACAATTTTATATAGCACACAAAACACACAATACCATGTCTAAACTAGCCACAATATACAATATTATTATTTAATGTAACAATTATCTCCTAGACATTGAATTGGAAGGTATGGATAATATTAACTAAATAATTATATATATAGTGAAAAATACTTTTTTTATTAAAAACTGATTTTTAGTGATTTATAATGTTTAATTTTGTTATTAAATGATTGAAAAGTAAAATTATTTCACTTATATTTTTAATAATCTAATTAATTTCATTGGAATCAATTTTATGAATGAATTTAGTTAAAAAAATTATACATAAAAAGGCATTTTCCAGAAATTTTTTTCTATGTGAAACGCATTTTGATATTAATAAAATAAATTGATAACAATTGATTAATTTTTTAATTAAATTTATATATTACATTCAATAAAATGTTTTAAAAGTCTTCTAATATTTTTATTATACACGGGATAGGAGAAAATCCGGTTTCATGCTTAAAAACTATATTTTTCTAAAAGTGGTTTTCATCAAGTCTAGTGGACTCATTATAAAATTTACTTATTCCAATTATTGAAATAAAATTTGATAACATGGAATCTATATTTGGAATCATTAGGTTAAAATTTGGTGATTATTCCCCTTTTTGTTTTGGTTAATATAAATAGTAACTATGGTAAAATTTCTCACCTCAGTAAAAGGTAAATCAGATTAATCTAGGCTATAACTAAGTGATAAGGCCATAATTTTTCTTCCTAATAATTATGTGATAAATTAAATTAGAAACATATCACATTAGGATAATATTTTATTTTTTAATGGACACTATTCTATGAAAATTATTAATATAATATTTAAATTAAAGAAAGTTACAAAATGTCACTCTTTTAGTTTTAAATATCTCTTATGTGTTAATATGTTGAAAATAAAAGTTTTTAGAGAATATTAATGTCTATTTTAGGTTAATAAAATTATTTTCATTATGTTGATTTATTTATAATTTTTTTTATTTAAAAATTTCCATAAATTATTGTGTAATACTAATAGAATATTTATTCATTTAATGGAAAAATAAAATGAATAATTATTAAAAATAATAAAAGTGATATAATTTTTATGGGTTAATGTGTCCACAAAACCTTCATATATATATATATATGAAATTTTATGGTTTATTTAAATGATTATATTATAAATACCACTTTATATAGATGTATTTAAAGTAAAATTAAATAAATAGTGAAAAAATTGACCTTATTGCTAATATATAATATATAATATTTAATTAAATGATTTAAAACAAATAAAAACATTAGACTAATAAAAATTAATGTAATATTGTTTTAAAAATATAACATGATCCATTTATGTGTCTTTTTTCATTTTATAGTTACATTATTAACCTTTAAAGTGTAGAAAACATTAATATTATGGTAATTGTAAAATGGGTTAATTGGGGGTTAAAACTAATATTTAAGGGTGAAAAAAATAAAAATCTTGCCCAAATTTTATTTGGTGATATTAATTTGACTAACAATAATCTTATATTTAAATAATATACATTTGGTTATGAAATATAATTTATATTAATTTAATAGTTTAATAAATTCTAAGAATATCCCTCCCCTCAATTATAAAAGAAAACATATCCTTTAACTTATTTTCACCACATTGATCATTATTAATTAACCAAACCATGACCATTTCTCCTATAAAAACAATTTTACAAGTTTCTATCTTTTTTTCATTCCAAAATACCTCCCCTGGGTCCCTTAATAATAGACCTAAAGGAATTCTACCAGAGAAGAGGTAACTACCTTTACAGATTCATCCAAGTTTATTTCTTCTTCTTACTCTAAAAGTATTATACCAATACTTAGATAATAAATATATTATAATAAACATACATATATGTTTTTATTATTATGTTAAAAACATATTTCATCACTTTTCCATCCTACAAAAAGCAAAAACACCGACTATGTGTACGTATGGCTTACAGTCTCCACATAGCGGTGTAATTCATTTTTCACCACCATTTACCAAAATTGTTTATAAATGTGGAACTAATTAATATATATAATATAATTATTATATATTTATAATATAATATATACATTTTTACCTTACAGTCTGTTGGAAAATTACAATGTCACTCTTATATACTTATACTCTACCACCACCACGATGTGATGTGAACGGTTTTCAATTTACACATTACATGAATTTTTATAAGGTCAGATTTGATAAATATATAAGATATATATTATTTAATAATTATTTGAAATTATCTAATTATTATTTACCATTCTTTAAATCCATCCTTCAAAAAATTTAAAACAGCATTCATCCGCACGTACGACCTACCGTCTCCATCAATATTGCAGTCCATTTTTCTATCTATAAATTTTAATGATGATTAAATAAATATATAAAATGGTTATATAGTATTTTTATATCATGATTAATATTTTGGATAATAATAAACCATTATCAAAGTACATGTAATGAAACTATCGAACAAAAACATTCCTGACAAATGAAGTAGTTATCACTAGAATAATGATTTAAGAAAATTGTTATAAGAGACTAATATGTGGTTATACATAAATAATATATGGTATGATATATATTATTATGGTTATATAATATATTTATAATAAATATGAATTTAATTATTCATGATTTTCAAAAACGTACAAAGGGAATCAAACCTGGGGTAAGGGTTTATTTCACTATCTCATCATTATTCAAGATTGATTATGTTTAAATACCCCTTATAATAATTATTTGATATTTATATATTAAACCCAGTATATTTTCCAATAATATGGTTATTCAAAAAATGTTCATGAAATAGTACCATTTTCCTCTCTTTGGTACATAAAATGATTGATTTTTTTTTATGAAAAGCTATATTTATTTTTCTCAATGGTTGAAAATAATTTTCCTTCCATTTAGATTTTTTATAAAAGTATTTTTAGAAAAATATTTTAGCATTATCCAAATTATTTATTAAATACATTGATACTAATTTTTTTTACTTTTTAGTAAATATTTTGACAGTAATATTATGCTATTTGTCCAAATGGGGTACATTTAAACCTTTTTATAATAGTGTAAAAGGAATGTTTTTTAAATTATACAACATGTATGGAATTACCCACCATCATGCTCTATAAATTATTAAAATATTCCTTCACAATTTTACAATATTATTTTAAAAAATTCCATTTAATATTTTTGAAATTACTATATTATTGATTTCAAAGCAAAAAAAGGTATTTTCCTCAAGAAAATTTATAGTGATATTTTTAAAGTATTTTCACCTATGTCAAGTTCCTTAGTTAAGTATTATACCAAGGATATAATCTAATGATATAATACACATTATTTATATGGATGGTTTATGATAATTTTGATGAGGGATGTACTATTTTAATATCATTCACTATATTACTCTGGATGGTTTATTATTATGTTTATTTATTAGGAAAGTTATTAAAATTTCAAATTCTAGTTTTCAAATATTAATGTTATATTGATTATTTTCCACCCCTTTCATATTATAAATTCATTGGAATAATTAAGTGATTGGAATGGCCTGCCATATCTACTTTATGCATCGATAGGACTCTTGAGACAAAATAGCTTGGGTATTTTGTTGAGGACTTACCTATTTATATAAGTTGTCAGGGAATGATGCCTTAATGGTATGTTTATGATGCCTCACATTATGAATTCACTCAATATGAGATTTTTTATTGTTGTTTATGTGATTTATTTATTAGTTATGATATCCGGGGATAATTATCAAGCTCATTTTTTTATTTATATAGTATTATTTGATCATCATTTATTACTTCTATATTATTATTTTTGATCAAGTTACTGATAAAATATATTGTGTTTTTAATTATTTAATGTAGCTCCTCGACCTGATTTTCCAATTTATTAGTGCTTCAGCCCAGCCGTCCATAGGCACACCTCCCCATATGAAAAAGGATGTTGAATAGAAGTGAGGTTCTGATTAGGTGATAGTGGGAAGACTATACCTTGTTGTGGTTATAATAATAATAATCCATATGTATATAACAAAGCAGATGAAGGATCATATCAGGAAAAACAATAATAAAACTTAGAGGAGGCATTATAACAGGAGTAAAACAAGTCCAAGGGAATCATACCATGTGCATATAAATAAACAAGGCAAGATATGTCATAAAAATAGATAAGAAATGTTTCCCATGGATAAACATTGAGTACATATATATAGAACCCAAAAGAAATTACATCTTGTTGTAGAGGAAAAACCTAGTCCACCATCATCCATTCCATAAAAAACAATATATCTTGATCCCTATGGTCTATATCTTGAGCTCGATCCCCTACGTGATCTCAAAACCATAAATTATATACACCTCCAGAGGGGCTCATGTATGGTGTGAGTATGAAATTAGTATACCACCACACACATGTTCTTATCTTATATAAATAATTATAAAGTGTATGAAAAATATAATTAAAAATGGAAAACACACACATTTAATAATTAACCCACTTCCCTTGTTCTTAATAGATACAAGGAAGTGCTTAACTTCTTCATCTAATGCCAATATATCTCTAAAGAAATTCCCAAAATATATATTTGGATTTCAATACATGTTAGTAAATATTTTTTTTTGAGTACCCATAGATTGATTCCTCTGGAATCCCCTAAAGAATATCATACCAGGTGATCCCTCATGTTCCACCCATAAACATGTAACCCATCACATCGTGTCATATAATAAAACATGTATAAAATATTGAGAAAGTATCAGTATTGTATTAGAATTCCCATCAAACATCATAGGTCCCTCATACCTTCAATCAAATAGTCACAGTCAGCTCATCATCCTAATATCCTGAGGAATGATGATATCTTTCCTCCAGTAAATATTTAATTTCCATCGACTTAATCTCCCAACATACCAAGGTATGATTATATCCATCCTACAATAATCAGGGTACATCAGTCTTAAATATAATGGTGAGCCTCATCCCCCAACTGATGGTGTCAACACCATCACCTAACGGTCCATCACCATCAACCATGCATTTATATAATGAGAACCTCCTCCTTAAATGATGTTAAACACCATCACATAATTCAAAATATCTATGGAGGCCTCCATACATAACAAGTGGTCTAAAACACCATGACTGAGTCTTTTCTGTGTTAACATGACTCCAATGGCATGTCAACCATCTATAGTGATTGAAAATCACTAACATTACAAAATCCACACCATCTAGAAACCTCATTTCCATATGAGACCATGTTACCCATGTCTTAATGGTCAACACCACCTCAAGTACCGTGGGACATGCCCTCACCTTGATAAACTCATTACCTCAATCCCAATAAATCATGTCACCTCAACTTGGTGATCGTCATCTATCTATCTATCACAGGATGAGCCTAACCTAAAGAACCATGTCACCTCAGTCCCAGTGATCAATATCACCATAATGCCTCGGGCCATGTCCATTATGTTCCCATAGAATCAATGCAATTATATCAAATTTAATTAATTTAATATAATAAAATGACCTAACCTTCATAACTGGTGAAATCTCCATACCCTTATTATCAAATATAAATAAACTAGGGAACACCCAATGGCATCCCATAACATTAATTATTTAATTTAATGTCAAGTGTTAATTAATAAAATTTTTCCCTCAGATAACCCAATGTGAATTTTTAAGAATGAAACCCATAGAACCTTGAAAATTAAGGATAAATCTAGGAACCACCTACTTTATACTCATAGGTTCTAACTTGTCAAAAAATGGCCTCTAATTTGAGCCGTATTGAAAAAATAGGGTTTTAGTCAAATGCTCAAAAAATAGGCAAAAAGAGCTTGAATGGATTTAGTATTCCTTATCAAGAGATAAAAAATAATTGAGGGAAGTTTATTAAATTCAGTTCTGAGAGGAATCTATATACATCATTGGATGTAGATTTTAATATCAAAATAGATGAACGAGGCCAAATCCTTGGAAAAGGGAAATGGAAGCTCCCTGGATATTGGAGGAGAGGTACATGCATGTGGTAAGAAAGAAATGTGAAGACCTCTTAAATAAGTAGGAGGAAATCATAAATTAACCACTTTTTAAAGAGAATAACTATTAATTCACATGGTTTGGCTAACTTTGTGTCAACCATGCACATTCACTATACAAAGGGTCACCCATTTAAAATAGGTCGCATGTTTTGACCTCACGGTTTTGGCCAGATTGTGTGCCAACCATGCGTACCTACTCCATTGGTTTGTGGTATAGGATATGTTGTTTTAAAAATAGAGAAAATACCATGTGAAACCTCTAATAATATCTTTATACACCCTACATGGATTCTCCTTGTAGTCCACATGGTTAAATATAACAGTGCACCTCTGTCGGTACCTTTTGAAAAATGGGTTTTTGGGCCTCAATGCACCTGAAACCCATTACTACATTTGGTAACATAATTATCCTTAAAACCCATAAAAAAAATTTTAATTAAAAATATTATAATTAGGTTATGATTCCAAGAATTCATTTTCGTATGTTCACTAAACTCAAAATTCATGTTTACCTAGGAATTCTGACTCATTCAAAAACCTGAGATGTTACAGTCTCCCCACATTCAATAGATCCTCAAGAAATTATGTCACAATATGAGATGTTACCAAACATAACCATCTCATAAAAATCACCTCTCTCTACCCAAGTCAATGGTCATGGTCATTCTCCATTTTTGAGCTCCCCATCTTAGGAATTACCCACATGGTCACTTCCCATCCAAAAATTAAACATTCTGATAGTCCAATGACCATCCCTATACATAAATTTACTCTTATGAAATACCATCATTCCTAAAACTCATTAGGTGGTCAATTAATTCCCATTTCACACTTCAAAACTATAATGTACTGCCACACATCATATATCCATTTCATACGTGTTCCAGACACAAAACTCATCAAAACGCATATATCCTCAGATGAACAAAGATCCTATATCACATATGATGCTCAAAAGTAATCCCACATAATATATATATATATATATGCATACCCATCAGAGTACTGATGCCTATTCACCTCATAAAAAAATACACAAAATATTAATTCCCACACACTAAAAAACATTTTGTTAGTCTGATTTCACCATGTGAAACTTGTGAACCCGTAATAGAAAAAAAAGGGTCAATCCCATCATAAAGGAGTACCTCCAACAATATTGAGATACACAAACTAATTTTACACTATCATCTCAATAACATCCACCTGGCCTGAATCCCTACTATGTGAGGCCAGACCTCCCTATGGGGATATATGAGCAACTAACCACTAAACCCACTATTCGGTATTTCTATCACATTTATGACCTACCCATACAAAAGAATCCAAACTACTAGATCTTGGAATCTCTCTCGGCCCAACTATAGATAGTTTAGTCTTACCTAGTCTCTGAAGCCCAGTTATCCAAGAAGGTTTCATGAAGAACATCTCCAAATTCCATCTCTGACCACATGCCTAGAACACCTTCGGAACATGCTCACCCTATGTTTGAACATAAACTGGATGCCCACACTGGTATAATACAGTTGGAGAACCACTCCTTGATGGCTTAACCGAGTCTCTGGCTTGACCTTCTTACTTGTACTCTTTAAGGAATCGCTTTCAGATACCTTGATTGGTTTTTAAAGTTTCCCTTGACTATAAGCACCTGATTAACCACCTATGAGAATGAGGTTAGCTTAAAGATATTGACCTGAACATAGATGGTGTTCCACAAAGCATCCTTGAACTACCACACCCTAGTGATGCCATTGCCCACCATGGTAGTTGAAAATCAGGAAAAGTATGTAAAATTTTCAACATAATCCTTAAAAAATGAATATACATATTACAGGTTTTTGAAATCATGGGCTCTATATAACCTCAACATCCTGGGAAAGAATTTATGAAAAAAACTATCCTCAAAATCCTTCCAAGATAGTCCTTCAATTCTACCATTTTTCACTTATATGTCCCCCCAACGATTTTCTATTCCTATAATCATATAGGTCACCATATTCACTCTATAACTTGGGGATGGTTTGAGTCGATAAAAATTTTTATGCATTGATTCAATCCATCTCTCTAATACCTAAGGTTCACTGTCACCATGGAATAATGGTGGGTGATGATATTGGAATTTTTGGGTCAAATAATCCATGGGTGGATCATCTCCCCGATCTCCCCTACCAAAACCCAGTATGACACGAACCAAGCTCCTTCGAAGCTTCTACTCTAACCTTAAAACAAAATATACAATACTCCTTAGCTTACCCCACTAATAATAGAGCATTTACTTGTGTCTCATTATCATCATGACCTCATGGGCCTCATCCTAACAGTCACGGGCCTCATCCCAAGGCTCAGGGGACTAATCCCATCCACACTCTAGAGGCACCATATCCCCACCCTCCAAATGACCCATCTTAATTATTTTTGGTGGAATTATGTTGAATAACAAATACCAAATCCAAACTACTATATATATATATCCAAGATATGGAAATTTTTAATAGGTACAGAATCTCACCACTCTTACACTCCCCTACTGCACCCATGTCACATGAACTTCAGCCTCAATTCCCCTTACGTACCAATAAATAAGTAATTCATCACATATAATACAATTTCATGGACCCCTTCCTACCCATAAGAGAGTCAAAAATCACATATCATTTATACTAGAATATCATAAATATAGGTAGCTTATTAGAATACCACTAGAAAGGCTATACTGAAAAACACAGTTTATCTTCTTTTTTGACACTTTAAGGAACTCACCCCTTCTGTTACACATGTCAATCCTTAAAAAAGTCATGTCCATATATAATATATACACATTACCTCACATATTTATCACATAATAAGTCACATATCTATGCTGGTTGAGTTTAATTCTACCAAAAAGGCTATACAGGAAAACACTGTTTAGATTTTTTTCTGACACATTAAACAGACCAATCCCTCTTAGAATATTATAAGTCACCAATTACAATCATAACCTAGGGGCCTATTATGATGCATAAAACTCCTCCCTTTCTATACTAGTCCAAGGGTTAAAATATAATAATATCATAACATCTCACTCAAGTGCACCACTCGAGGTGAAAATAAATCAACTCTCAATGTAAAAATCATAAAATCAAATTTTATACCCTGGAAACTTGGTTCATCCCCAATGCAGGGGTTACAAGAATAGGAACACGAGCTCTTTACCCATTTCCGACTACATATTTATCTATGGTCCACCATAGCCCAAATAGTAATACCAAAAATGAAAAGAAACTCCACTGATACAGTTTTTATCCCCCATACCCCGTTTTCCACTTTATTTGTGCTCCAAGGTATTTTTTCCACTAGGCCTTAGGCGTGCCTCCTCGTATGTCAAAAGAAGTTAACTAGCTGTGAGGGTCTAATTAGGTGATATTAGGAAGAATATACCCTCTAGGGTTGATAATAATAATTTTCGATATATATATAATAATGTGGATTAAGGAATATAATGGTAGAACCAACAACAAAACATAGTGGAAGAATACTGACAATAGTAGAACATGCCCAAGGGAATCATATTATTTGTAGATAAATACAAAAGTGAAGACATGCCATATAAAATAGATATGTAAGGTTATATTTGGCTAACCATTTAAGTACATATATATATAACCCAAAATAAATACCAACTCGATATAGAGAAACCACATAGTCCAATTCCATCCATCCCATGCAAAAGGTGGTGCATCCTAATCGCTAAGGTCCATATCCTAATATTGATCCCGTACATGATCTTAAAACCCTAAAGTATACACTTTTCAAGTGGGGACCGTGTAGGGTGTGGGTATGAACTTAGTAGGACACCACCGATGTGTTTCATTCTTAAATCCATAAAAATATAGTTTAAAAAAATATATTTAAAAAGGCAATGTGCACATTTTTATAATTAACTCGCTTCCCTTGTGCTCAATAGCCATAAGAAAGAATTTACCTGCTTTGGTAAATAATGGCATATCATTGAAAATGTGACCCAAAATATATATATATTTTACAATATATGATGAAAAATATATATTTTTAGTGGTGAGGACCCATGGATTAATCCCTATTAACCCCTTGAAGAATACCATACCAAGTGAAACCTTAGGTTCCACCTATAAACATGTCACCCAACATCTCATTCCATCTGATACCACCTATATCATATATCAAGAAATTATTGTAATCCTATTGGAATGCCCATCCAATATCCCAGGTCCCTCAGAACTCCATTCAAATAGTCACGATTGGATCAACAACCTGATGTCCTGAGGCATAGTGATATCATTCATCCCAAAAATAGTAAATCATCATCAGCTCAACAAATCGACATCCTGAGGTATGTTGATATCTATCCTCTAATAATCCTATCCCATTAGACTCAAATATAATGGTGAGCCTCATCCCCCAACCAATTCTCTTAACACCATCACCCATTAGTTTATCCCCACCCACCATGGAATCATATGATGATCACCTCCTACAAAACCGATGGTTAGCACCATCCCCTATGTCGCAATAACTACATATGTTCTACCCATAATGAGTGGTCAAAACCAACACGAATGAGTCTTATCTTTGTGAACATTACTCTAATTGTGAGTCGACCAAAAATGGTGAGAAACAATCTTGAATATTTCCTAAGCCATTATATCTGGAAACCTCATTTCCACAGGTGACCATGTTGCCCAAGTCTCGATGGTTAATATGATATGAAGTCCCATATGAAATCACCTCATCCTGATGATCTCATCACCTCAATTCTAATGAACCATGTTTCTTTAACCTTTATATCATCATCAACCATGTATCTTAGGCTGATCCCAACCTGAAAAACCATACCACCTCAGTCCTGGTGATCAACATCACCTCAATGCCTCAAGCCATCCCCATCATGTTCCCATAGAACCAATGCAATCATATCACATTTAATGAACTCAAAACAAGAAAACAAACTTACTTGTTATTCGGTAAAATCCCTTTACTTATCTTATAATATATACATAAACTATGGAATACCCAATGACATCTTATAACTGAATGATCCAAGTGCAGCAGAAGCATGGTTGGGACGACACCCAATTTTTATTTTTACCATGATCAATGATTATTCCAAGATCAATACGATGATAAATGCCAGTCTCCATAGAATATAATCAAAGATTTAGATAAAAAAGAAAGAGGCCTGAAACCTTTATAGAGGATCTTGCACATCATTTTTATAATTAATTTAATTAATTTCATAAAGAAAAATAATACACGGATCTTTGGTATTTTTCTTTATTTATTATGTTGATCATCCATAATGACCCATATTAATTATCTTATTTCACTTATAAGGATCCAAACTAGAATCCCTCTAGAGGTGATCCACACGTGCTCCGATGACCTTTGATTGACACCGCTCATTATCTGGTTGCAAGCAAGGAAAAGCGAGTGTCTTGTGTCGGTCATTCTTGATCGCTTATTATCTAGCCTTGAAAAATATCTCATGTTTTGGAGAGGGGAGAGAAGTGGATTTGAGAGAGAAACTGTTTGGCTCAACAATTCTCAATTCACCAGGTCTGGGGTGTGGTGTATGGCACAATAGGACAAATTTTCTATTTATATACATGGAATTTTAGTTACAATATTTAATTGCATAGAAACAATTAAATACATTTATGAACATAGATAAAAACCATACTGATAATAATAATAACGTATCATTATTCATGGTATGCCAACTTGCACAAAATGGAATTATAAAATAAAATTATGGGTTACAAAATAATAGCAGTGTCATTATTATTTAAACTTGTTCCAACTAGTTAATTAATTATTTACCATCTTGCAAATAATTATTTTACTTCTGGACTGACCTTGGTCCACTAGAACTCCACTTCCATTTATTGAACACCTTAATGAATAAATAAATAATTTATTCTCTTAAATAAATATTTTATTAACAAAAATACATATTTATTAAATGTTCAATAAAATAAATAAATCTATTTTATTTAATTTATGTGATCCGTTCAAATTGAATATAATTATTCCACAGTCTTGAGAATAATATTTATTTCAATAACAAAATTCACATAGAATTTAACCAAGACCACCAAAAACACATAGTATGTGACCATCTAGGATTATTTATCATTGGAATTAGGTAGTATTGACTAAATACCAAGAGTATTGTCTAGAAACCGGTCGACAAACCCAAGACAAAGAACAGAAAGTCGCAACAGTGACATCCACATATGAATGTTCATGGTGTAATATAATCCATTTGTCGCAAAATCACATCAAGCAGGTTTCTTGATAGTGTCATAAACTTTTATGCTTGATACTTCATTCTTTGACTACCTGAAATAAATTAATTGTTACACCATGGACATGGAATTCTGTGTGATGGTTCTATTTCAATCAAAGGGATGAGAAATCTACTTACATAAATGGAAGTTATAAATCCTTCCTCGATTTATCCATTAATAACCTGCCACTCATGACACACCCAACATACCCTAATTTTCTCCAACTTTCTACGTAATAGTTTTTTTCAATAAATTAAAGTGTGCGATTCATGACACATATTAATGATAATAATAAAGTCTAAGGATCATTACACATGCTCGCAAATAGAAATATCTGACAACACAAATACTTGCAGAATTACTATGAGTAGGTCTGTTCTCATAATCTTTTATCTTGGAGATTTCCAAGTGAAAACTTCATGAGAGTAAGTATCAACTTTTTACGAGTACTTGAACATGATGATCAGCATGCTATGTATCGAATTATAGTATGAAATCCAACCAAAGAACTATATTTAAGAATATTGTTAAATCATTTCAAGGTTCTCATCATAGCGTGGAACTACAAAGACCTTATCAATGTAACAAATACTATAGGACATTATTACAACATAGTAATGCAGAAAAATGAACAATATGTAATAATACAATAAATATCCATGTAATCAAAGTAAAACCAGCTGGTTCTAGGACACCAAATCTTACAATATCTCATTTGGACTAGATACAACTGCCTACTAATTTTAGTTTTCTAGACCTCATATTATGATCATGTTTCTGTTGAGTCAAGGCTTTAGTCAAGGGGTCCGCCACATTGTATTTTGAGGAAATACTGATCAATGAATCTTCACCTATTTGAGAAAAATCCCTTAAGATATGATACTTCCAAAGTATGTGCTTTATCCACTGATGTGACCTTGGATCTTTCGTGAGAACCACCGCTACAGTATAATCACAGTAAAATGTGATTGGATCTTTACTGCTAGGTATCACATCTACCTCATGGATGAAGTTTCACATCTAAAAAACTTCTTTAGCTGCCTTAGAAGCTGTGATATAATCAGACTCTGCTGTAGAATCTATGACCACACTCTGTATTGAGCTCTTCTAGCTCACTACACTACCATTAATATTGACGATGTATCCCGTTTTCAACTTCATGTCATCATGGTCAGTCTAGAAACTAGAATCTGCATATCCTCTGATGACTAGTTCCTCATCTCATCTATAAACTAGGAACATATCCTTAGTATTCTTCAAATACATTAAGATAGTCTCTACTGCCATCCAATAGCGGTCACCTGGGTCAGCTTGATATCTACCTACCGTACTCAATGCATAGTTGACATCCATCCTAGTAAATAGCATGGTATACATGACTTACCCTATTGCTGATGTGTATGGAGTCCATTCCATTATCTTTCTTTCCTCAAGTGTTTGAGGAAACATTTTCATCCAAAGATGAATGCCATGCGACACTGGCATCAATCCCCTCTTGGATTATTCTATACCGAATCTCTTCATTATCTTATCAATGTTTTTACTTTGACATTGGCCCAATAATCTCTTGGATATATCATGATGGTCATGATCCCACAAATATAGGCTGCCACCCCCAAGTCATTCATGGAGAAGCATTGATTCAACCATGCCTTAACAAACTATAAGGCTGGTATCTCATTTCTAATAAGTAATTTGTCATCAACATATACTATTAGGAAAAAAATTCCACTCCCACAAAATTTTTTATATACCCAAGGTTCACATTAATTCTTGATAAAACCTAATTATTTTATGGATTCATCAAAACAAATGTTCCATGACCTGGATGTTTTCTTTAATCCATAAATGGATTTCTGCAACATGCATACCTTATTGTCATCCTTTAAAGTCACAAACCCTTTAGGTTGTGTCATGCAGACATTTTCTTGAAGAATCATATTAATGAATTATGTTTTGACATCCATTTTCCAAATCTAATAGTCATGGTAAGCTGTAATGGAAAGTTGAATTTTGATGGATTTTATCATTTCAACGGGTAAAAAGGCTTCATCATAGTCAATTCCATGACGATTTTTAAACCCTTTTGCAACCAGTCGTGCCTTATAGGTATTGAATTGTCCTTACATGTCCAGTTTCTTCTTGAATACCCATTTTCATCCAACATGATTTACATCTACTGGAGGATCTACCAAAATCTAGAAATGGTTTTGGTACAAGGAATCCAATTTAGAATTCATGGATTCTTTCCACTTAGAAATGTCTGTGACACTTAATAATTTCTTTTAGGTTATAGTATCATTATTATCAACTAATAATAAGTCACAATACTCAGTAAATTTAAAACTGTACCGTTACAGTTCTCTAACCTCTCTTGTACTCCTATGCAGTACTTGTGTCTCTAGAATATATTCTTCTTCCACATGGATTTGTGGAATCTATTCCTGTACCAACACTTGTGAACCACGAGCCACGACTTTATCTAAGTCTCTCTTGCTCCCACTACCCATTTTGGGGATGTTCTCCATCACAATGAATATGGAATGTCTTTCCAGTATAGATTTTTTGTATGTGAGGTTTTGTATATAATATCCCCTTGTTTCCTTAGGGTATTCTACAAAGATACACTTTGTGCCTCAGGGTGCGAGTTTGTAACCTAAAGAGGCCTTAAAAATGCTTTGCTAACCCACACATGTAAATTTGATAACTTGGCTTTTCTACCACTCCATAACTCATATGGAATACCATTTATCAATTTAATTTTTACTTGGTTTAGTATGTGTACAACTATTTGTAACGCATACCCCCAAAATGATAATAGAAGGCTTGCATGACTCATCGTTGATCTCACCGTTTTTAACAAGGTGCAGTTCCTCCTTTATCTTACACCATTCCATTGAGGTGTGTAAGGACTAGTGAGTTGGGATAGGATCCCACACTCTAGTAAATAATAAATGAGGTCCTGATTAAGATATCCCCCTCGGTCTGAGTGGAGTTTTATAATCTTCTTACCGAGACGGTTATCATCCTCATTCTTGTATTCCATTAATTTATCAAAGGATTATGACTTATACCTAATTAAGTAGATATATACATATCTACTAAAATCATCAGTAAAAGTTATGAAGTATGAGTACCCACCCATTGCTTCAACTGTAAATGTTCCACACACACTAATATGAACCAATTCAAGAATCGCTTTAACCATTTCACCTTTCCCACCAAATGGGGATTTGGCCATTTTTCCTTGTAAACATGCATGACATACTCCAATTGGTTTTAGTTCAAAAGAATCTAAATATCCATCTTGATGTAACTTTTTCAAGCATTTCTCGTTTAAATGACCAAGACATTGATGCTAATGTACAATGTGGTATGAGTCATGTGAAGTAACATTGTCATCGATTTGTATTACTTGGTTTATGTAATCCAACACATAAATACCATTGTATAAATGTGCCCTACCAAAACAAATTATATCTTTATAAAATAAGAAAAATTCAATTCCAAACATGAAAACAAATCCATATATATGTTTTATGGATAAATAAATTATGTTTTTGGTTACAGAAGGAAGATAAAAACAACCCTTTAACACCAAGATCTTCCCAGTTCGCAACGTGAGGTGGTAGTCCCCAATAGCTACAACACCATGTCTGGCTCAGTAGGCTATGCGTAGATTAACCTCCCCTCGGTCAATCTTCCTGAATCTACTTGGTTCCTGTATTTGGATACATATTTGAGCACCAATGGTTATATATAGTACCCAATTTTTAGAAACATATAGATTTCATTCGATATCAAATTCACCTAAAGCTTCCCCTTTGTTCTTAGGATAGGTGTTGATATTCATCCAATGGCCCTTTTTTCCACATGCGAAACAAACATCCTCATGTTCCCTTGCCTCCCGTTTGATATTCCTTTTCCTGGAAGGCCATGAAGATGCTTTGGGTTTAATGATCTTCGCCTTCCCTTTCCTCTTATTCACCATAAGTAAAGAAGGTTTTTTGTGCTTCATATCTTTTTCTAGTTGGAAAATGAGAAAAAAAATATCCGATAGAGAGTTATCAATGTTGTCCATATTGAAATTGATGAAAAAGTTAGAGAAGCTCTGAGGGAGTGATTTGAGAATGAGATCAGGGCCCAGTTCTTCAGGGAGTTTAAACCCTTGAACCTCCAAGATATCAATGTAGCCAATGATATTGAATACACGAGGCCCAGTTGGGAACCCTAACAAAGAATACACTAAAAGAGTTCATTAGATATATCAAACCATTCTTATAGTGCTCTCTCATGGTAAAGACCACAGAGGTTCTCGAGCATGAAATAAGAATCCATGTTTTCATGAGACTTCATGAGGTCACTAGACATTGATGATAATATCAAACATTTAACTTAGACTACATTGTTCATATGTTTCTCATAGACCATGAAATCTTCATCACTCGCCACTTTGTTAGGAGGATCAGGTAATGCTGACTCCAGCATATAAGACTTCTGTTCATGGCATTGGATAACCTAAAGGCATGTAAACCATTCTTGGAAGTTATTTCCAGTGAGGTTATTGTCTTTATGTAGAATTGATCACAGGGATAGTGTGCTTGATGAGCTTGTCATTTTTATTCTAAAATTACAAGAGTAGATCATTAGTATTTTATTGATTAAATTTTATAAGAAAAAATAAATTTTATTGAGTCTCACACTATTTTATCATGTCGCAATGTACCTCACCATTGAACTCAGAATGTCTAATTTACATAACATTCTAGTAGAAAGGATCCATATTACCCTTCACATAATCCAAATAAGTGTGGGTCAAGTAATTAGAAGGTATTTTGGAAGGATGTTCTTTGCCAACTGCATTCTTGCAACTGCTTGATCTTTTGAGTGGACTCCCCAATATGGAAATCATGTATTTGGATTTCCTCAACTATTGCATCTAATATTACCCCATGTCTATCAAGGGCTACTCCTCTTAATGTAATATGGATAATTCATCCCAAAACCTTTCATAAGGTCTCCCAATAAAATAGAAAGTGTCCCAAAAAGGGTTGGTCAAACACATAGTTTTATTAGGTTTTTCCCTTAATCAAGTAACGAATGGTTTTTTCAAACATAATATTTTATTTGAGATATTTTTATCTCTTTTGCATGAATTTCTTATTATCACATTCTTGTTAATATTAAGTGTAACTTACTTGAGTGATTAACCATGTATTGATAATATTTACGCATCAGTTTGGTTTATTTTAGTTTCATCTTGAATGGTTGTTTAATTCATTAATTATGTGATCGAAATAACACATCCAAAATGATAAACTATGAAAATGATAGAAATAAAATAAAGTAAATGGCATGATAAAGATATTTTCTAATAGTTAGTTTATCTAGCTATTGATAAACTAACCTTGTACTAGGGGAGAAACACCTTGAACCTTTGGGGTTAGTGTTTACAGCTTCCACATTTCCACCTCTTTATCTCCTGGGATTGGTTTCGTCTCGACTATAGATTGAACCACCTCCACTAGCTTTGGAGTTCCATCACTTAAACATTCCCTTTTCTTACACACTTGTAGGTGAGGGGTAAAAGGGGGTATTACATAAAAGAAACCTTAGGCATGAAAGCACTATATATTAATGAGGAGAAGGCTCGTAGGCCAACAAATTTAAATCAAATAAATTAATTAATATAAACCATCCACATAAAAAGGTCTTGGTCTAGCTCATGATCATCCATACATGAAATAATATTTACGCATAAATAAAACTAGAATTCAATTATTAAATTGTTCTTGTTTATGATAAATCATTATTGAATCAATTAATTATCATTTTTAATTAATCAATCCTTTTATCTTAAATCCTTTTCTGAATTTCCTTGAGATTATCACCCATTATAATTTTAAAAAAATAAATGCTTTTCAAATTATCTATGTACATAACTGGTACCTTGGAGCTAACCTAGTGAATTTCTATTCATAACTACCAAGTGAATAGAAATGAATATTACACATATGGTAAATTAAAAACATTTAAATAAAACACCTATCACGTGGTGTGCCTCAGCTTTACACCTGCACGACGGTACACGTCTCAAGGGTTTATATAATATAATAATAAATTTTAATAAATCCACATAATTTGTATGAGTACACGACATGTATTTACAAATACACAGTGTGTAATATTGTTCACCATCTATCTGAAGTAGACTCCTGGGGAAAGAACATTTGATTGTACATCGAAAATCTTTGGAGTACATGGAGTTTCGAGTTGTCCACACGCCGTGTAGTTCCTCATTACACTGTCTCCAGTTGGGCTAGCCGTGTATGGGGTGCACAGTCTAACCCTAACCTGAAGGGACTACATGCTGTGTCCATTTGGCCCACACAGCGTGTAATCTGAAAACTATGGGCCACATGTTCTAGGTCTACACACGAAGTCATTTAAGACTTAGAAAGACACCAACACACAGCTTAGTTTTGAGGACCATTTTGATGCATTGAATCTTGACTACATGGCATGTACTGCTGAATATATGTCGTGTGTTCTAGAGTTGTACGACCAGAACTCATTGGAGCCTCTAAATGAGATCATCTATTTTATTTTAATCAAAATTGAAATAAAATATTATTTCTGTAAGGTGAACGAGAAACAGAAGTGGAGGAATAGAGCTTGAGTTTCAGATTGGTAGAATGATTAACATGAATTGAAACAACTAAATTATTAAATGTGTAATTCATAAACAAAATATTTAACTAATTATAAACTATGATGTAACCTCCCTCTGATACCACTTGAAGGTTCTTGGCGTAGAGGAAGTGTGGTTGGGATGATACCCAATTTTTATTTTTACCATGATCAATGATTATTCCGAGATCAATATGATGATGAATTCAAGTCTCCATAGAATATAAAAAAATATTAAGATAAAGAATAAAGAGGCCCTAAACCTTTAGAGTGGATCTTTCACACAATGGTTATAATTAATTTAATTAATTTTATAAAGAAAAATAATAACTCGAACTTTAGTATTTTTCTTCATTGAGGATTTTGATCATCCTAAATCACCCTTCTAGATCATATCATTGTGCTTGTATGGATCCAAACTATAATACCTCTAGCGGTGATCCACACATGATTGGATGGCCTCTGATCTACATTTCCCATTCTCTGGGTGCTAGCACGGAGAAGCGAGTGTCTTGTGTTAGTCGTTCTTGATCACTTGTTCTTCGGCCTTGAATAACGTCTCTCATTCTTGAGAGGGGAGAAAAGAGGATTCAAGAGAGAAATTATTTGGCTCAACAGTTCTTAATTCACCAGGCATGTGGTGTGGTTTATTGCATAATATTCTTAGTGTTCTATTTATATACATGGAATTTAAGTTAAAATATTTAATTGCATAACAACAATTAAATGAATTCATGAACATAGAGAAAACCCATTCTCATAATAATAATACCATGTCATTATTCATGGTACGCCAACTTGCGCAAAACAGAATTATAAAATAAAATTCCTTGTAACAAAATAATAGAAGTTTCATTATTATTTTAACTTGTCCCAACTAGTTAAGTAATTATTTATTGTCTTTAAAATATTTATTTTATTACCAAACCGACCTTAGTCTAATATAAATACCCTTCCATTTATTGAAAACCCGAATAAATAAATAAATAATATATTCTCTTAAGTAAATATTTTATTTACAAACTAGTAAATAAAAATTTATTAAATGTTCAATAAAATAAATAAAAATATTTTATTTAATTTATGCGATCATTTTAACTTGAATAAAATTATTTCAGAGTCTTGAGAATAATATTTATTTCATTAATTAAATTAAAATATAATATAACCGAGACCCCCAAAAACACTTAGTGTGTGACCCTTTAGGATTCTTTCTCATTGTGATTAGGCTGGTTTGCTTAAAGTCCAAGAGTAGTTTCTTGCAACGGCTCAAGGAATTCAAGAGAAATAAAGTAAAGTCGCAACAACTACATCCACATATGAATTCTAACTATTTAATATAATCCATTTGTCGTAATATCTCATCAACCAAGTTTCATGATAGTGTCGTTAAATTTCACGCTTGACACGTCGTTATTTGACTACCTGAAATAAACTCATTATTAAACCATGTCCATGGAATTTTTCTCAATGGTTCAATTTCAATCAAAGGGATGAGATATCAATTTCCATAAATGGAAGGGACAAATCCTTCCTCGACTTATCCATTAATAACATGCCACTCATGACACACCCAACATACCCTACTTCCCGCCAACTATCTACGTGACAATTTTTGTCAGTTAATCAATGTGCACAAGTCATGACACTTATTAATGATAATATTAAATTATATGAATCATTACACACGCTCGTAGATAGAAATATCCAATAACACCAAAACATGTGTAATTATTACTTGCAGGCCTGTTCTTATAATCTATTATCTTAGATATTACCCCGTGCAAACTTACAGAGAGGAAGTCTCATATGCTTACGAGTACTTGCACATGATGGTCTGCATGCTATGTGTCCAATCATAGTATGTCATCCAACTACATAACTATATTTAAGAATATTTTTATAGCATCTCATGGTTCTCATTTTAGAGGGGAACTTCCTTGACCTTATCAATGTAACAAATACTCTAGGACATTATTACATCACAGTCTTGCAGAAAAATAAATAATATGTAGTATTAAATTATATATCCACGTAATCAATGCAAAACCAATTGGTTCTAGGACACCAAATCTGATAATAACATCATTTAATCAATTTAAAAACTAGTGTTAATTAATAAAAGGTTCCCCTTATAATGCTCAACATGTGTCTTCAAGAATAAAAAAAAAATTCTGAAAATTAAGGATATATCTTTCCCCCCTCCCCACCTAATACTCATAGTAATTCACACATCGAATATCGACCACTAATTTGAGCCTCATAAAAAAAATAGATATTTAGAAAAATTCCATGAAAATAAGAGAAAATAGATCACATGTTTTTTTCATTCTGTTGGGATAGATAAACATTAAATTGAAGTAAGAGGATTATGGTCCATAACTATAGGAATCTATATCCACGGACAGATCATTATTCGGAGTTCCGAAGGATGAAAGAGTCTAAGTCTAAGGAAGTGGGAAGTGGGAGCTCCGTGACTATTGGAGAAGAGGTACATGCATAAGATAAGAAAGAAATGGGAATACATATTAAATAATAAGGGGTAAAATCTTTAATTTCCAATTTTTTAAATAGGAACTTGGTTATGTTTCATAGTTTTGATAATTATTTTCTAACCATGCACACTCACTATCTAAAGGGACACCCCTTTAAAATTGGTCAGGTAGTTTTGTCCTGAACACGCACCAACCATGTGCACCTACTGCCTAAGTTGCACTAAATGTGTAGTATATGTTACAAAATTTAACAAACCATGCACAAACGTTTCATAAAAATTAAGAATATCTATAGACACTACATACAGTTTTCCCTTGGAGGGTACACAGTTGAATGAAACCATGCACCTCTACTTTCACCTTCTGAAAAAATGGGGTTTCAGGCCCCGACGCACTGGAAACCCATACAAAACCTTGAGAATCTTAATGATACTTGAAACATGTCTAAAATAATTCCATGGGGATTTAAAACTCTCTAAATTAGGTTTCAAATTCTATAATTCATGTTCTTACATCCACCAAAATCAAAATTCATGTTTACCTAGGAATTTTTACCCGTTCAAAACCCCAGGATGTCATAATTATCTTTCCATATAGATTATTTATTTTTTATTCATGATAGATTTAGCTATATGAAAATACTTACTAAGCATGTTATCTCTCTCATTTATCATGTTTCTTTTCCCCTGTATTTTATGAAGTGTTTTATGATTGATATGCAGGGATATGCTAAAGGTAATAATGGTATTCTCAAATGAATTGTTGTGTTGTATTTTATATATCAATTTTAATGTGAAATTCAATTATGTATCTTATTTTCCACGACTAATAAAATATTTGACCATTTGGGATGTAATCTCTTGTATACAATACCAATATAATAATGTAACTGTAATACCCCAAGTTTCCATAGTATGCTTCTCTTTGTATAATACAATAGCTTGCGTTGTACGCAACTTCGAGTTCTAACACACCACCACCAATCAAACTAGACATTATGAATAGTAATACCCACTTTTTGAAATATTATAAATTTTATTTTTCAAAATTATCATCATTTTTGAATTCGGAATATCGAAATTATCTTAGGGTGAATTTTTGGTATTTTTATGAAAACTTTCAATTTTTGATGAATAGTGTATAACACTGTGTTATTGTTTAAAACTGGCTTTTTTATTTGAATAATTAATTATCTTATTTAAATTTTTATTTGGTAAAAATAGATACATAATAATTATATATTTTTAATGTAATTAACTACATTCATTTTATAATAAAATTAGATATATAAAATTTTATTGAACTTTTTACCATCTTTTACCCACCTTCTAGGCGCATTTGAAAATTTGCATAAAAAGTAATTTTACCACTTCTGTGAATTAAAAATAAAAATTACATGAGTCACAGTTGACATCAGTAAGTAAAATTTTGTTCAATAAGATGAAAATAATTTTTGTTGAATAGTAACTTTTAACTTTTATTTATCACAGTTAAAAGTAAATAGGTTAATTAAACGTAAAAATGATATTATAATTACAATAAAACATGTCCTAATTATATTGGATAAGTTTTTTTTCAACCAAAACTAACCAAAGGATTAAAATATGATCCTTTTGGTCCACTTGGAATAGGTTAGGACATTTATTATTATTTTATTTAAAGAAGAGTTAAAAGTGTTAAATTCAAATTTTAAAAACTAAATTTTTTTTAATATAGGGTTATACATTATATAAATTAGACTACAAATACTCATTAGAAATCTAAAACTATTTCATACATAATTCTAATTTATTTATAAATTTTGGACGTTAAATAATTAAATTTATTTATGACACAATGATGATGTCGTAGTTACCTTTTTAATGAATGGTTCAAAACATTGATGTTATAAATATCCCAATAAATGTAAATTGAGGATTTTGATGAATTCCATGAATTTTATTGGTTAACATGACATGTTATTTTTAATTCAATTAATTGTTTTCAAAGTAATAATTCTGTTATGACTTTTTCAAAAACAAAATACCAAATAGTGTCAAAATTGACACAAATGAGTTTTTAAAACAAATACTATATTATTAATTGATATAATATTACTAAAAATATAAGGTTTATACAAAGGACATAAATAATAATATAAAAGTCATTAATCAACCACTTGGGGTTCTCTTGGAGTTTTATATTAATTTTATTAACCATTTATTATAATAATACTAGAATTCATAGTAAATGTTAAACTACTTAACTAAGAGTTAAATCTAAAATATATGGTTAATAGGGTGACCTAAACGCTTATAAAACATATTTTTTGAATGTAATTAGACCCATACCCACCTTATACTTGAAATAAATCCATTTGGAGCCATTATAAACAATACATGTTTATATAATAAAATAATATTTCAATCTTTTCCTAAACTAGCCCTCACTACTCTTATAAATGGGTACTTCACCTTATCTTAATTTCACACCTCCAAAGCCATTTTTCTCAGCCAACCGCTGCCCAAATATCTTCCCAAATATTGTAACTACATCATAGAGGCCTTCCTTTTATCATAAATCCATCCTATGTTTCCCTTTTGATCAAATCAAATTGATGCACCTGAAGAAGAAGTAATAATTTCGTCACCTCTTTCAAAGTTATCTTCTTCTTATACATCCTATTTCATTGTTGTTTACATACCAAAATAATAACTATAGTGCCTTATAAGTACTATTATGTTATTATAAATATGGTACAACCATATTCATTATTCTATCTATCCTATTAATGACAAATCCACCACACGTGCGTACGTACGGCTTACCGCCTCCACGTCGTGGTGTAGTTGTTATTTAGCGCTTCATTATTTGGATGGGTATAATAATGATATTTAATGGATGTAAATAATAAATAAAACGTGTTAATTATTCAGTATATATGATATAAAATCCAATTATATACGATATCACAATCAATTGAATGATATTGTTGCTCGTGCTTACACACGGATTACCGTCTCCACGAACACAATGAGATTAATTCCCCATCGTAACCATTCAAGAATAAATTTTATTTTATTATTAAAAAATCAGTTTTAAGAACATAATATAATTCTATATATTAATCAAATAAATATTATCCATAACAAACATGACTTACGTAACAAAACATATAAAGGAAATCTAATCTATTAACAGCCAAAACGATGATACAACTGAAATATTATGAACAAATAAATATTAAATTATCATATATGATATCATATTTATTTATGGGGTTCTTTTATAATTTAATAACAATTATTTAACTATTATACAGGAGGTTAAATTACACTTGACCAAGTAAAAGTACAAGGTAAGGGGATTTTATCTCACTTTTATTCTAGTGAGATTCATGCTATATTTTCCACTATTTACTTTTGTGTGGTGTATGTAATGCCCATGATTATATTCTTTGTGTAATATAGTTTAATTTATGGTTATTTAAATATTAAATGTATGATCCTTCTTTCATGGGTTTTATTTTTCTTATGTTACCAAATCAGTAAGGGAATTTCTAAATTTGATATCCACCCATTGGGTTTTACGCAAACTTCATTGATTATTTTACCCCATGATTATGTGTGAAGTCACTATTTATTTAACTATGTAGTAATTTAAACTTCCCATTTTTTTGATATAAATTTTATACACATAATCACTCCATTGATAAATTCTCAAGTCATCAATATGAAATTTATAAGTGTAATCTTATCTCAATTTCCATTCATTGAGTTAAACATTCAAGTCATTGGTGTTGTTTTTACATGAATATGATTGAATGTCCTCTGATTTATTTACACTGAATATCAAATAATATTGAGTCTATCTATATTTTTCACACATAATTATGTCATTGATTTATCCTTAACCAAATGATACATTCTTTATAAGGTATTTCATCTCAATTTAAATTCCACTAAGACTTATTTTTTGTTATGAGCCAAATTCCTTTTATGTAGTGTACATACTATAACATTACATAGTATATCATGAATCATTTTATTGTCATGATATTATATGGTTTTTATTACCTCAATTATTTTTATTCAAGAGTCTCTCATTTGGTTAGGAACTATATCTAAAATATAATTTCAAATTTTTTAAAGATATATTCTTCAAAATATTTCTCATTAATGTCCATGTTTTAAAAATGGTTATAAGGATTTATTTATTTGGACATGAATGTCTTAAAATTATAATTCATTTTAAATGTTTCAAAGTGGTATGAGACTCTTTGATTCAAAAATCAATTTTAACAGCTTTTGGATAAATAGTGTGACTTTTAAATGTTTTCAAGAAAAAGTGGATATTTCTCTGAGATAGTTTCACTGATTATTTTCATCTATGTAAATATCCTTCATTATTTATTATTGAGGTTGATTTATCAAAATAAAATATTCCATATTGTATTAAATGAGTTATGTTTGACTGTGGATGTGCTATTTTTATTCCATTCATGGTTTGGGTTTAAAGTATTGACATTTCGCATGCTAGTTTTAATAAGAATGTTTAGATTATGTTTTACCCATTTCATATGAGGAATGAATTGAACTTAGTGAGTGATAGGTGGATCCTAGTATAACTCCTTGATGCATCGGTAGGTCTAATGAGACAAACCAGTGTCTTGGGACAATGCCTTGACAAAATATTATTGGTAGTCTTGGCATGAGGCCTTGAGTATGTGGTTATGATATCTGAAATTATGCATTATATCATTATGAAATTTTCTATCAATATTGCATCAGAATATTCAACAAGTATAATACCCATGTGAATAAGTAAATGGTATTATTTGATTTATATTTGATA
The DNA here is from genome assembly GCA_963277665.1 of Viscum album. Classification (NCBI taxonomy): domain Eukaryota; kingdom Viridiplantae; phylum Streptophyta; class Magnoliopsida; order Santalales; family Viscaceae; genus Viscum; species Viscum album. Next base: position 1,552,661,968 of record OY728155.1, on the reverse strand, counting down.
TATTATTCTTAAATTTAAGTTTAAAAGCATTGTATTTTAGTCTTATACATTTCCTTTAATGTTTATGCTTATTTATGTATGTTTCAGCTACATTGATATCCTTACTGAGAATCTGAGCTCATCCCTTTATATGTATTATTTTTTCCAGGATTTGAATATGTATATCATGATTAACCATCAGGAATATGCTAAGGTATATGATTGTATTCAAAGGGGACACAATGTTGTTTTTCTTTATTTCATGATGCAATGTAAAACTTATGTTTGTATATAGTACTTCCAAGGCTACTAAACAGATCGGTCTTTCTGGACATAATCCCTTGTATCATGCCAATGTTATGTAATAATGCTCCAACTCTGGGTAACTAGGGTCGGGGCGTTATATTTGGTATCAGAGAAGTTTAGTACAAACATTGGAAGCTAGATTTATAAAAACTCTGATTAGAAAACAATACCCTAAGATAGACGTTGAGGATTAGTATAGAAGAATATCCAAAAAATTTGGTAATGTAAATATTATGTGGGTTTTCCTAGAAATACATCCCTGTCTGGATATGAGTAGGTAGAGTCGGATCTGGTAAAAATGTACCTAGGAGTGAATACTTCAACAAGGAGTTTTGGACATGACCCAAGGCATCCTGGTACACAAAAATGGGCCTTACTGCACTCTTGGTTATGACACTCCCAGAAAAAATGATTAAGATAATTCACAATTTCTTTACAATCCAATTTGATGGATTTTAATATAAGATGAGAATAAATAACCTTGTTTAATACTAAAGTGTTTTATGTTGAAAATAATGTGTCCAGATATTCTATAAATGTTTTTATGACTCACAATATGATTTCTTGTGTTAGTTAATGGCTAGATTCCAAAGAATTCATAGTAAAATTGAACATGATGTACATGGTGGGAACAATGATTAAAATGATCAAAAAATGGAATTTTGATAGGATTAAAAGATATTGTGTTCATTCCAAAACAATTTTCACAAATTTTGATCAATAACATATATATTAACCAACTCCTGGACTCAACAAAGAAGAGAAATGTGGTGACTGATAAGAGGTCCTGCAGTGGAGACCATGGAGAAAAGAAAGCTCAATTTCCATCTGGAAAGAAATGTGGAAGGTAACACCTAGGAAAGTATATAAATGGAATAAATAAATTCTTTATGTTTGGGAAACAACAAAATAATGTAAAAAAATTCCATGAAAAAATGTAGAGTAATATGGAAGAAAATAAAAATGATCTCAAGAATCCATTTGCAGTCATTTTCCGTAAATGTAGGGGACCTGGGCATTACCTGAGTCAATGACCTATTTTTTTGGATAACCTCTAAATCAAGGAAGAACCAATGTGGAAATAAATGGATGGAAAAAATTTTAAAATATGGGATTACCTTGGAGGGCTATTCTCTTGTATGTGTAACCATGCGGTTTTTATGTGAAAATGATATTTGAGGAAAAAATTTCTTTTCTTTTGTGGATATAGTTATAAAGAACCATTTGGGTTTATATGATACTTGAATTTGATTAAATTACAGGTTATTAATTTTTGGGATGAAAATGTGAGGTATGAGATAAAATTTGTGGTTAAATTATGTTATGGTTATTTTGAAGAATTTATCTTATGGAATCCCGCCTTTTTATTACATTACTTTTCATTACATTTTACAAACAAAGGATCTTTAAAGTCTAGGGTCTTGGAAATCAGGAACATGATACATGAAAAAAACATAAAATATTCTTCTAAACCACTCACAAGTCTTAATCATAGGTTCATCCTATGTAAAAATACTTCATCTCATTACCGGGAGACATACATTCAAAGGAACGGGTGAGCAGAAGGCCCAGTAAGGGTAAATAAGGGAATTAGTTTACTTGTGATATTAATAAGAACTTTAATAAAAACATATAGACCTGAGTAATGGAAGTATAGGCATATCATAATGAAAATAACTTGAATCATAACTTGAATATGTGGCTATAACATTTCATTTAGACATTCATGAACATATCACCAAGGTCTATCCCCAAGGTGTCAAAATAATATTCAGGTTATTCACCAAGGTATCGTGAAACTTGTCATATCTAGAGATTAATTATTTACCCAATGCATTGAACGCTATCTGGGAAAACCATTAATATGTATTTAATTTCATGTGAGACACATATACCATAATAAAACATTTCATAAATAACCAATATAGAATAAAAGAAATGGGTTTCATTTCAAAATCATGACGTTTTAAAAGTTTGTAAAAATAAGATCATTATTTCATTTATAACCCATGGAAAGGGAGTGAGGGTTATATGTATGTCTATTAAAGAATAAAATATATCCTTTTTATATACTTATGAACACCCATAGTAACGAAATAGGTATGTGTATTCACATAAATACACAAGATAATTTCTTGAGAGAAAGAGATAGAAATTTTGAGACGAACTTTTTGCAGCATAACAACTATATAACATGGTTTTATAAAATAATAAAAAGAGAGGGTACAAGGGTAACCCACTCATAAATAACTCATATTAAAATATAAATACAGAATAACATGGAGATAATAACATGGTGTGGATACTGAAATGACATACCACAAGAAAATGAAACTTGAAATGAAAGAGAAGATGCAATTTCTTTTACGAGAAATTTGGCAGCCTAACGACGCCACTTAAAATTTCAGAAAACAAATTGATTAAATAATAAAGGGTATATCATCATTTGGACATGAAATGGAAAGTAATAATAACATATAATAACATACCCTCTACATAAAGATATGGGAAATATAAGACACAACATAAAGGAAGTCATGACTTAAAAGAGGAGGGTGAAAGAATCACTTACCTTGAAGAGTAACTTAGAAAGCATGAAGGTCAGGACATTGGGAGGCTTGAGGGAACCTCTGGAGGACTCCTTGGGAGTTAAGGAGACCATAAATTTTCTGAAGATGATTTTTTAATGAAATGAATGAGGGAAATCGCTTGGTATTTATAGGAAAATTTAGTGAATAAATTATAAATTTCCAAGGGACACCTCATCGGTGGTATTTGCAAAATAATGAGCTTGACCACGGTATTTTACCATAATATTGGACACTTGGGACACCTCATAGTATATATCACTATTAATAAGTCGTCCAGAAATCTTTCATCATTATTACATCATTAATGATGTCCTTAAACACCCAAAACTCCAAATGCATTTTTACTATTCACCAATAATTCAAAGGTTTCAGAAAAATACCAAACATTCACCCTAAACCAATATCAATGATCTAAATTCAAAAATTAATTCATTTTTATGAAAATAATTTTCTGAATATTTTTAATTTAATTTTTAAATAAAATCATTTTTAATCCAAAAATACAACTTTAAAACTATAACTCATTTTGTAACACCTTAAAAAAGTAATCAAGGTCCCATAAAAATATTATATAACCATAAGAAAATAATGTAAAACTTTATGATTAAATTTTAGGAAAATAAATTTCGATTTAAAATTATTAAATTAATTTTAAAATTGTAAATAAAATATTAATGGCATACAAAAATAACAAAAATTAAACTATGATCGTTTTTTCACTTTTAAGATGTCTAAAATGTATTTATACATTCATGGGTGAAGGTTCTATTTTTTTGGTCAAATTACTATTCATTACTATTCATATGGTATGTTACTATTCCTACTTTACTATTCACTAAAACAAAGTTGATCTTATTAGACTCTAAATTTCTCACTGATCACAACTGTAGAAGACCATTTTTTTAAAATCATTTCACATTATTAATTATTTAAAGAATACAAAAATATTTTAAAATACCCTTTTTTCCTAAATTCATCAATATTACACATCCAATATTTATACGGATATATAAAATTCACAAACTTTTCCATAATAAGAGATTACAATTTTATTTATATTAAAGTGTTACACAAAGCAGCTAAGGTCTATTTACATTGTCCCTTATAACACCAGCATAAGACCTAAGTGTAAGGTGTGCTATGGTGATGGAATCTTGGGGTGGCTCAGACAACATTACCCGAGTGGTGATTTCTATCAGCTTGAACATCTCCCTTAGGTGATTCCATTCAAGCTTCATAAGTTGAAGTTTGGATTGGGCTTGGTCCAGAGCAAAGCCAAATGATGCTACCTCCTTCAAAAGCTCTAACATATGGGCTTCATATGGCTTGAGTCTATCAGATTACGCCATTCAATCTTCTTTCTGTATTAACCAAGATAACCGTATTTATAAAAACAAAACGTTAATATTATAATTTCCAACGGTCATATTGACCAACGATCATATAACAGTCAAAACCCATCGATCACATTTTAATTATACCCACTTCATTAATTAATGGATATAGTTTTGTTGAGTATAAAATAAAATAACACACAAAATTAGGAAACAAGTATAATTGAAATGTTTGGGTCGTTAAATTCTTCCCCCCTTACAAAATTTCATCCATGAAATTTTATCTCGTACCCTCCGATGCGAAAAGGTGTGGGTACTTCTGTCACGTGGACTCCTCCGGTTCCCACGTGGCTTCCTCACATTTTTGGTTCCCCCACAACACCTTAACAAGGTGGGTAGTCTTGTTGCGTATAACCTTGTCTCTATGATCCAGGATCTCCACCGGATGCTCATCATAAGATAGGTCATGTTCCAGTTGTACCACCTCTAGATTTAGTATATCTGAAAGGTCAGGTTTGTACTTCTTCAAGAGGGATACATGAAAGACATCATGAACTTGTGCTAGATTTGGAGGAAGTGCAAGCTGATAGGCCACTGATCCCACACAATCAAGGATTTCATAGGGGCCAACATACCTAGGGTTGAGCTTCCCTTTCTTCCCAAACCTCATGACTCTCTTCAGAGGTGAAATCTGAAGAAAGACTTTGTCACCAACATCAAACTCCAAGTCCCTTCGACTATTGTCGGCATAGCTCTTTTGCTGACTCTGAGAAGCCTTAATGTGTTGTTGGATGGCATGGACCTTTTATGTCATATCTTACACAAGATCAAGCCCATGAAGCTTTCTCTCACCAGCTTCCTCCCAACAAGTAGGAGTTCTACATCGCTTCCCTTATAGAGCTTCATCGGGTTCCATTTGAATGCTCAAGTGGAAGATGTTGTTGTAAGAGAACTCAACTAAAGAAAGATGTTTATTCTATCCACCTATAAATTATATTGAGCATGTTCTCAACATTTCCTCGAGTGTTTGAATAGTCCTTTTAGATTTTCCATCAGTCCGGGGGTGATAGGGTGTACTGAAATTAAATTCAGTGCTCCGAGCTTGTTAAACACTTCTCCAGAATTTTGATGTGATCCTTTGATCCTAATCAGATATGATAGAAAGTTGAACTCTATGCAGCATTACCACTTCTTTCACGTAAATCCTGGCAAGTTGATAAATAGATAAATCTTCCGGAATGGAGATAAAATGGGCATTCTTAGTTAGACATTCCACAATAACCCATATCGCATTATTTCCTTTGGATGTTCTCGGGAGACCAGTGACGAAGTCCATAGTGATATTGTTCCACTTACATGCTGGTATGGGTAGTGGTTGCAATACCCATTTAAGAAGTTTTCACTCTACCTTCAATTGCTGACATACCAGGCACATTGAAGTGTAGTCAGCAATCTCCCTTTTATTATTATCCCACCAATAATGATCACGAAGGTCCCTATACATTTTTGTGCTACCAGGATGTATAGAGAAAGTAGAGCTATGAGCTTCATCCATCAGCTCCTTATTTATTTCCAGAATATATGGAACACAAAGTCTTGTATGAAATTTCAGTACACATTCTTGATCAGTATTGAAATCAGGAAACATCTCATCCTTCACAGCCTCAAACTTCTTCTATAACAGAGGATCTTCTTCTGAGCTTTCTCGATCTTCTCTAGTAATGACAGTTGAGAAATATTTTGGGTTATGGTTTATGATTTCCCATCCCTTATAATTTCCATGTCCAATCTTACTAGTTCATTGATCAAAGGATCTCTTTGAATCCTCATAATGGACAGAACAACTGGGTCTTTCTTGCTTAATGCATCAGTGACTTTGTTTTCTCTTCCGGGATGATAATGAATTGAACAATAATAGTCTATAAGAAGTTCCAATCATTTCCTTTATCTCATGTTAAATTCATTTTGTGTGAAAATATACTTCAAACTTTGATGGTCTGTGTATATATCACATTTCTCCCCATAAAGATAGTGCCTCCATATATTGAGGGCAAAAATGACAGCCTCCAGCTCCAGATCATGCGTATGATAGTTCTGCTCATGAGTCTTCATCTGTGGAGATTCATAAGCAACGAACGTTTCATTTTTCATGAGTTCACACCCAATCCCTTTTATATATTCATCTCTAAAAATAATGAATACTTATCTAGTTGAGGGTATAGTTAACACATGTGCAGTAACCAATCTCTTCATCAGTTGTTGGAAACATTCCTCACACTCCTTTTTCCAGATGAACTTGACCCCTTTTCGAGTTTACATGGTTAATGTACTGGAAATTCATTAATTTTTTTCACAAACCTCCTATAATATCCCGTGAATCCAATGAAACTACAAATCTTAGGTATTTTTGTAGGCTGTGACCACTCCTCTACTACTTTTGTTTTTGCAGGTTCAACTGTGATTCCTTCATTGGTAGCAATGTGCCCCAAGAATGAAACTTATTGTAACCAGAATTCACATTTACTGAACATTCCAAATAGTCTCTCCTTCCATAGAGTTTAAAAAATAACCCTTTGATGATCCTCATGCCCCTCATGACTTTTGGAATATATCAGAATATCATCAATAAAAACTACCAAAAAGTTATCAAGTGTCACAACCCATCCTCGGGACACATGTCGTGACTACCCCAAGCCCGCCTCCCATAGGCCAGGGGTTGGCGACTAGCACCAAGGCATAAATCCTGACAAAAGGGGAAGGCATTGCCTTTATAATGTAAACCAACACAATAGAGTAAGAAAGTAGAAGTAAACACTAAGTGAAAATGGGTACAAAAGTAGTGCGGAAAAGTAAGTGGTCCAGAATACAAACCCAAACTGAAAGTAAAGTATAACTGGAAAGAAAGTATAGCAACTGAAAGTAAAGCATCAAAATCGATCCATCCACTGGAAGTCCCACATGAAGGGTGGGTACAGATAGCCTCCTCAGCCCCTCGGGTCCAACCGTCCACTCCATGTACATTCTGCCTAGTGGTCCACCTCCAGGTACCGACTTGCTCCACAAGCCTCAACCACGATCAGTGATGTCCGTCGTCTGCATCCAACACAATGTAGTGTGGGCATAGCCCGTGCAGGGGTGAGTATACACTACTTAGTAGGGACCCCAAGACCCCCGAAGGTCTCCCCGAATCCACAAAGGATAATCCACAAAGGAAAGATACAATCACGAAGTAACATCCAACACTACTTAGGTATATGCCCATACATATACCTACGTCATTATTCCCAGTTCGACTCAAACACCTGAGCCCAAGTTCGATCACGTCCAAACATGATTGTACAACCCAAACCACACAGGATAACATAACCCAATCCACATAGAAAAGCAAGTCAATCATATCGAATATATTGATTGAATGTCAAGAATCATCTCACACAGTTATACATATTCGTAAGGTTATAGAGATGATTAGATATAGCCACTGATTCATCTATGCTGGGACCCACGTAGGATACTAAACCAGCTAAGCTATCGGACCCATATAGGATACATACTAGCTACTCTACCAGACCCATGTAGGATAGCAAGAACAGAGTCAAACACTGCCAGACCAACGTAGGATACAAGAACATTAGTCATAGTCGTCGAACCTACATAGGATTTCAGTACGGTCTTTATCACTACCAAACCCACGTAGGATTTCAGTGTAGTCTTGATCGCCGTCGAACACACAAAGGATTTCAGTACGGTCTTCATCGCTGCCGAACCCACGTAGGATTTCAGTGCAATCTTCATCACCGTCGAACCCACAGAGGATTTCAGTACAATCTTCATCACTGCTGAACCCACGTAGGCTTTCAGTGCAATCTTCATCGCCGTCGAACCCACAGAGGATTTCAGTACGATCATTACCGCTACCGAACCCACATATAATTTCAGTGCATTCTTCATCGCCATCACAGCCAGCTCTAGGGTTCCCAAACACAGCATGCTTGATTCCGGGAGGGTCCGCTCCACGAGCCAAGGGAGTCGATACATCAACTGACACGTAGTCAGGAGCTGATGTATCCCAAGGTTCCGTCTTGACAAGAGGAACTCAACGTGACAGATGACGCGTCAATCGGACACCCGGTCTGAGAGTTATTGGCCTTTTCGTTCCAGGGGCCCGGTTGGTTTTTAAGTCAAAACCAACTTGGCCGCACTCCAACTACATCCAAACCTCGAGCGGAGTAAGCTAAAAGTTCCGTCTCACTAATAGGAATCCAACAAAGTCAACGACACTTCAATCGGATGTCTGAAGCTCAAGTTATAAGTGTTTCTGCTGCGAGTGCCCGGTTGGTTTCGTGTTCAAACCAACCCGGCCATACCCAATGTTCCCTGAAACCTTGAGTGTAATATACCAAAACAACCATCCCTTTCCAAGGATCTCCCGAAAGTTACGGTGCATCGATCGGAGGTCCTTAGCCCAAGATATGGGCAAAAGAATGAACCTATCCGGTTTTAGGGGGTTTTGGGCCCGGGCCAACCCGGCCCGAGACCCCGTGGGTTGGCCCAAACCGGGGTGACCCGAACCGGGTCTGGGTCTGGACCCTTAGGGTGTAGCCTGGCCCAGCCTAGTGCAGCCGGTTGGCCTGGCGCGGGTGCGCCCCAAACAGCCAGCTCGGTGCTGGCCGAGCCGAGCGGAAGGGGGGGGGGCTGCCCCCCTTGATTGAAATTGCGCCCCCACGTGGGGGCCGCTCCTTTTCTAGCGGACACGACACTGGGTGATGCATATCCCCTGGTTCCCGCGCGGCCGTGGGTTCTCGGTCGCCTGCCGCCACGACATCAGCCGCAGTGGTCCCTCCTGGCGGCGTGCCAAAATGTCGCCGCCTCCGGGCGGCCGGCCGGTGCCGACCGCCGCCTCCAGCCGCCGGCGACCCGCGCTGTCGGTGAAAACCGCGGGCCACCAGAGCCGCTCCGGTGGTTCGTTCTTGCTCATGTCTGTTCCTAGGGCCGTCTCGAGACCTGTAGATTACTTCTACGGCCTCCAATCGCTCAACGGTCCCGTTTCATCGTCGCCCAATGTTCTGCGCATCAAGAATAGAGAATCGGTGGGTTTAGACTTGTTCGTTGATCCACATCCACCGCGTTAGTGGTTCAAAAGACTTTCAACAATTTAATCATTTGTTGAGGATATAATCCACACAAATTAAATTAAACTGAACCCCCTACCTCGATGATGTCGTCGAACGAGGTTTGTCGCGGGAAAGGGATGTTGCGGAAGACGACGTCGCGAAAGGAGGATCGTCGGTGTCGTGGTACGCGGCGTCGCGGAGAAGAGGATCATCGGCGTCGCGGTACACGGCGTCTTGGTACACGGTATCACTTTGTTGATCTCCGAGGAATCAGCGTTAATCATTGACCTTCGTCGGAGGTCGGCATTCTTCATCGGTGACAGTGCGTTATTCGTGTTATTCAAGGAGGAAGATGAAAATTCCAAGGCTTGAGTAATTCCTCTCCAATCCTTCTCACACAACGAAACAACTATAATAAAATAAGGCGTTGCCTTATTTTATTACTCATGCCATCCCTTATTTGAAATTAAAAATTAAAAAACGATTTAATTAACATGCGTTGACCAATTAATGAGGTGTTTAATAATCCAATTAAACACGAGAGTTGACTTGGCATTTAAGAGGGGGTGCATGTGAGTTACCAAATTAAATTCATGTGGGAGGTAAAAAGGAAATAAAGGGGGTGGGTCTCGTGTGGGACCCACCTCACTAATATCATACCTAGTGGAGTTAGGATATTAGTGGGTCCCACTCCAACCACCAAGCATAGGTTTAAACTACCTAGAATAAAAATAAAAATTGTAGCACATAATTTTATTTTATTCTTTAGTTAACCCATTTAATTAATAACCTCACCCGAGAAAATGCAACTCTCGAAAATGTTTTCTTAAGTAATTATCGGTGCTTCGGTTTCATTGGTGCCCTCAGATTTCAATTCCGACCACCGATTTAAAAGTTAGGAAACCCCGCTCATTCGTTCACAGAACATACCCAAGCTGAGCTTCGGAAAATGATTCCGGGCACACCGGGCCTCAGAATCAGGTGCCGTTAGAAACTGCGTTCTTGTAAAATCCCACTGAGAATTAAGAAAAAAATTTCCCTTGAATATTACGGGTCTTTTTATTACTGCCACATCAGGGCTGTTGGTCCCCATAAAGATACATCATAACTAGGAGAACAAATGAGGGTATTGAGCACGCATCTGAGACTCCCACTCCCAAGTGCTCTCCTAGAGGTTCCATGATGCCATATGATGTGCACTAAAGGAATCGACTGCCCACGTAGGACCCACTCCTATCGATCCTCGATCTCCACCGGGACCTCCGTAAAATTCACCCCATCGTCAATGTCCAACTCCCCATGGTCGATGATATGTGACGGGTCATGCACGTATCTCCTCAGCTGAGATACGTGGAAGACGTCGTGCACCCAGTGCAACTGAGGTGGTAGATCCAGGTGATAATCCACATCACTTATCCTGCTGAGAACCTGGAACAGTCTGATGAAGCGCGGCGATAAATTGCCGCCCCGTCCAAATATCTGTAATCCACATCGAGGTGAGACCTGCAAGAAGACGTGGTCGCCATCCTCAAACTCCAGTGGTCTCCGCCTCCTATTAGAATAAAACTTCTGTCGGCTCTGAGCTGTCCTCATCCACTCTTGGATGACCTGGACCTTCTCTATCGTGGCATGGACCATCTCCGGTCCCACAAGTGCTGACTCCCCAGGGTCTGTCCAGCACAGAGGTGATCTGCAATGTCGGCCATACAATGCCTTGTATGGTGCCATCTCGATTGTGGAGTTGTAGATGTTGTTGTACCAGAACTCCACCAAGGGTAGGTGGTCCTCCCAGATACAACCAAATTCGAGGACACATGAACATAGCATTTCCTCGAGAGTCTGAATGGTCCTCTCTATCTGACCATCTGTCTGAGGGTGAAAGGCGGCGCTTAGACGTAGCTGCGTCCCGAATGCCTCCTGAAACCCCTTACAAAGCCGGGAAGTAAAGCGAGCATCTCGATCGGAGACGATAGATGATGGAACACCATGATGCCGTACAATCTCCTGAATGTAGAGACGTCCCAAGCTCTCTACTGAGCCCTGCTCTCTGATGGGTAAGAAGTGATCTGACTTGGTGAGTCGGTTGACAATCACCCAAATGGAGTCGTGACCTCTGGAAGTATGTGGAAGTCCAGTCACAAAATCCATAGATATCCCGTCCCACATCCACTCTGGGACCTCTTAGGGATGTACCAAGCCTGCTGATACCTGGTGCTCTGCCTTCACCTGCTGGTAGGTGAGGCATTGAGAAACGAACTCTGCCACAACCTTCTTCAAACCCGGCCACCAGTGTTGTCGTCTGAGATCCTGATACATCTTTTCCACTCCTGGATGTACCGCTAATGGGGAGGTGTGAAACTCTCTCAGCACCTCCTCCTCTAAAGCAACTGGTACCATGGTATGTCCTCTGAAAAGGACGTTGTGTTCTCCTCCTATAGAGAATTCATCAGGTGCATGTCCTGAGGATATCTGGGCATGCTACGTCTCACAGTCAGCATCCCCACGCTGTGCCTCTCTAACCGGCTGTAGCAGTGGAGGAGTGACTTTGAGTGACTGAAGAAAGGCTGCACCATCTCTATCCATGAAGGATATCTCCAAAGCAACTAGCTGCTCCGTCGCCTCCCCGAGTAGCTGGATGCCCTTCCTCCTGCTAAGAGCATCGGTTACTACATTCCCCTTTCCAAGAGTATATACTATATCAATGTCATAGTCTTGGAGTAACTCGAGCCATCGCCACTGTCTCAGATTCTGGTCCTTCTGTGAGAAGATGTACCTGAGACTCTGGTGGTGAGAGTAGACTGTAAAGTGCTCTCCCATCAGATAGTGTCACCACATCATCAGAGCGAAGACCACTAATGCTAACTCCAGGTCATGGGTAGTGTAGTTCTTCTCATGCTGCCTCAACTAACATGATCCATAGTCGATCACGGCCCGCTCCTGCATCAGGACACATCCGAGTCTGATCCCTGATGCATCACAGTAGACTACGTACCCCAATCTCTCCTCCAGTAGCCTCAAGATATGCGCGCTGGTCAATCTCTGTCTCAGCTCCTGGAAGCTCTGCTGACATCTGTCTGACCACACGAAGGGTTTAACCTTCTTCGTCAAAGCTGAGAGTGGTGCCGCAACTCTGGAAATGTCTGGCACAAATCTCCGGTAGTACCCAGCTAGACCCAAGAAACTCCGCACCTCCGTCACGCTCCTAGGTGGCTCCCAATCTAGCAATGCCTCAATCTTCACAACATCCACCACAACTCCCGCCTCAGAGATGATGTGTCCCAAGAAGTGGACCTCATGTAACCAGAACTGACACTTCGAGAGATTTCCATAAAGCTAGTGATCTCGGAGTGTTTCTAGTACAACCTATAAGTGGTAGGCATGCTCCTCGTCAGCGGTCGAGTATATCAAAATGTAATCGATGAAGACCACAAAAAATCGATCGAGGTATAGCTGAAAGATCCTATTCATGAGACCCATGAACATTGCTGGAGCGTTGGTTACACCAAAAGGCATAACCAAGAACTCATAGTGGCCAAACCGATATCTAAAGGCCGTCTTCTGAACGTCCTCATCTCGAACTCTGAGCTGATGATAGCCTGACCTGAGGTCTATCTTTGAGAACCACCGTACTCCCTTGAGGATATGGAAGAGGTCTTCAATCCTCGGTAGCAGATACTTTTTCGTCACGGTCACCTGGTTCAGGAGACGATAGTCGATACAGAGTCGTATGATCTCGTCCGCCTTCTTGGTGAACGATATCGGGGAAGCCCAGGGTGAAACACTAGGTCAGATGAATCCCTTTCCTTGAAAGTCCTTCAACTGTAACCGTAGCTCTCGAAGCTCATCGGGGGCCATCCAATATGCTGGAGTGGATATCGGGGCTGTCTAGGGTTACAGGTCAATATAAAAGTCTACCTATCTGCGAGGAGGTAGTCCTGGAATGTCGTTAGGGAAAACATCTGCATACTGATCCACCACTACAGGAAAACTAGGACTCTGTATGTCAACTGCTACTAGGATGAGGCTATCCAACTGATGAGTGATGGGTTATACTATCCTCTTCTTGAGTCCATCCTGTGCTTCAAAGGCTCCCTTCTTGCCGGTGAAGGTGAACCTGCTCCCGTCGGTGCGTACAAACCGCACCTTGCACCAAAAACTGTCGATCTGAGCATGGACTGTAGATAACGAATCCATGCCCAAGATGACATCGTAAGGCCTCAATGTCGCTATAGGAAGATCTCGGCCGAAGCTCTCGCCTCCTAGAGTAATCTCACACTACCGGCACTAGTGCGTAATCTTCGAGTCTGCTCCTGTAGGAGTCTCTATTCGTAAGGATCGAGCCAACAGCTCTGTCGGAATCCCTGAGCTCCGAACAAGGGCAACGGCAATAAAAGAATGACTCACTTCTGTGTCTATAAGAATTGAAGCATGGGTGGAGTAGAAATAGATAGTACCTCGAATCATCTCTGGCGCGCCGTGGTCATAGGACTCTACTGCCTGAAGCTGAGCCTGTCTCTGCCCGCCAGCTCCCTGTGGTCTGGGTGGACCTCCTGGTGGTGGTGGTGGTAAAGACTCAAAGCGTCGTCGACCACATGATGCTTGGCTAGCTCCCCTGCCTTGTCTGCCTTCTCTCGGTGGACCACCACGGTCGACCCTCTGCCTCTGCCTGGGTGGCCCATCAACCATCTGCTGCTCCTCTGCACAGCGGGTCGGGCAGTCCCGAGCCATTGGCCCTGCCCGCCGCATGCGTAGCACTACCTACTCCTCTAAAGGTTGGCTCTGCGCCGTGTGCCATGCACCTCTGAGCCAGTGTCCTGAGGTCGTCTTCCTGATGGTCCAGTCCGCCTGGTTCCCTATGACATCCGTTGACTGCCAGCTGCAGATGACTCTGCAATGTGCCACCCTACGGTAGGTCTCGCTGCTGGCATAGGCTTAGTAATAAATCTCTCTATGAAAAGAGTTCTCTCCAGTACTCCTGCCTGGGTCAGAATACTAAGGGAGATCATCGATTCCCTGATCTCATGCCTTAGTCCATGCTCGAAGTTCCGGGCCTGGAAGAATGGGTCCCATACCATGTTCGTCGAATAACACGAGAGATCGGTAAATCTTGCCGAGTACTGGGCTACCGTCATGCTTCCCTGCCGCAGCTGTAGAAGCTCATGGATGCGCACCGCATGGAGGGTGGCTGGGACGAACTCCGAGTGGAAGAGGCTCTCAAAGTCCGTCTAGAGGAGTGATTCCTTGTCGTGCACCTAGAGAATCAAGCTCCACCATCTGCCTGCTGCCGCGTGTAGGAGGCTCACTACGAGGATCACCTTGAGGTCAGCTGTGTCCCCACTAACATGAAAACTCTCACAACCGCCTCCAGCCAATCCTTGGATGCCTGAGCGTCCATCTCCCCACGGAACCTAGGCAGTCTCTGATGCGGAAACTCGTGCAGTGCACTAAGGCGACGTTCACTATCAGCGACTGGGGCTGGTAGCATCAGTGGCTCGGTGGGTAGAGGTACCGCCGGTGCCTCCACTGTCAAAGGGCCCTACACCGAGGCCTCGTCGCTCGGTGGGATGTCATCTCTATCAAAGCTCAGAACCCTAGCTAGCTGCCATTGTGGGGCCATCCTGAAAAGAAACAGGTGCGCCACGGTCAAAACAGTATACCTGGTGAGCTGACACAAAGTAATCACAAAGAAAAATTTTGAAACACACATGCAATCAATGTTTTCGTGCATTGAGTCGGAAATCCGAAGTCAGGGTCCTGGTGTATGGATACGTCGGCCACTACACCAAAACTAGACTCCCTAGACTGATAACCACACTCAATACCCTTAACACTATTTCTTCACATAGAAGAAAGATCAGATTCCAAAGTTCTGCGGTTGAACCGAACTCCTCTGATACCAATTTGTCACGACCCGTCATCGGGACCCATGCCGTGACTACCCCAAGCCCGATTCCCATAGGCCAGGGGCTGGAGACTAGCACCAAGGCATAAATCCTGACAAAAGGAGAAGGCATTGCCTTTATAAAGTAAAAAAACACCACAGAGTAAGAAAGAAGAAGTAAACACTAAGTAAAAATAGGTACACAAGTAGTGCGGAAAGGTAAGTGGGCCAGAATACAACCCCAAACTGAAAGTAAAGTACAACTGGAAAGAAAGTACAACAACTGAAAGTAAAGCAGCAACGTCGAGCCTTCCACTGGAAGTCCCACCTGAAGGGTGGGTACAGATAGCCTCCTCAGCCCCTCGGGTCCAGCCGTCCGCTCCGTGTACATTCCGCCCAGTGGTCTACCTCTAGGTACCGACTTGCTCCACAAGCCTCAAACACGATCAGTGATGTCCGTCATATGCATCCAACAAAACGTAGTGTGGGCATAGCCCTTGCAGGGGTGAGTATACGCTACTCAGTAGGGACCTCGAGACCCCCGAAGGTCTTCCAGAATCCACAAAGGATAATCCACAACGGAAAGATACAATCATGAAGTAACATCCAACACTACTTAGGTATATGACCATACATATACCTAAGTCACCATTTCCAGTTCTGCTCCAACACCCGAGCCCAAGTTCGATCATGTCCACACAGGATAGTACAACCCAAATCACACAGGATGACACAACCCAATCCACATAATAAATCAAGTCAATCATATCGAAGATATTGATTGAATGTCAAGACTCAACTCACACAGGTATACATCTTCGTAAGGTGATAGAGATGATCAGATATAGCAACTGATTCATCTATGCTAGGACCCACGTAAGATACTAAACCAGCTAAGCTGTGAGACCCACATAGGATGCAGACCAGCTACTCTTCCAGACCCACATAAGATAATAAGAATAGAGTCAAACACTGCCAGAACCACATAGGATACAAGAACAATAGTCATCACCATCGAACCCACAGAGGATTTCAGTACGGTCTTCATCACTGCCGAACCCACGTAAGATTTCAGTGCAGTCTTCATCGTCGTCGAACCCACAGAGTATTTCAGTACGGTCTTCGTCGCTGTCGAACCCACATAGGATTTCAGTGTAGTCTTCATCGTCGTTGAACCCACAGAGGATTTCAGTATGGTCTTCATCGTTACCGAACCCACGTAAGATTTCAGTGCAGTCTTCATCGCTATCAAACCCACAGAGTATTTCAGTACGGTCTTCATCGCTGTCGAACCCACATAGGATTTTAGTGCAGTTTTCATCGTAGTCGTGGCCAGCTCTAGGGTTCCTGCACACAGCATGCTCGATTCCGGGAGGGTCTGCTCCACGAGCCAAGGGGGTCGATACATAAAATCACACGTAGTCCTATGTTGATGTATCCCAAGGTTCCGTCTTGACAAGAGGAACTCATCGTGACAGACGGCGTGTCAATCGGACGCCCGGTCTGAGAGTTATTGGCGTTTTCATTCCAGGGGTTCGATTGGTTTTTAAGTCAAAACCAACCTAACCCCACTCCAACTGTGTACAAACCTTGATCGGATTAAGCCAAACGACCCGTATCACTAAGAGGAATCCAACAAAGTCGATGGCACGTCAATCGGACGTCCAGAGCTCAAGTTATAAGCGTTTTCGCTCTGAGGGCCCGGTTGGTTTCGTGTTCAAACCAACCCGGCCATACCCAAAGTTCTCCAAAACAATTAGTGTAATATAACGAAACGGCCGTCTTGTTCCAAGGACTGCCACGCAATAGATGGTGTGTCAATCGGAGGTCCTTAGCCCAAGATATGGAAAAAAAAACGAACCTGGTCGGTTTTAGCGGTTTTGGGGCCCGGACCGACCCAGCCCGAGACCCCCTGGGTCAGCCCTAACTGGGTCTGGGTCCGGCCCTTTAGGGTGTGGCCTGGATCGGTGCGGCCGGTCCGGACTGGGCGACCGGTTGGCCTAGCGCGGGCGCGCCCGAAATGGCCAGCTCGGTGCTGGCCGAGCCGAGCTGAAGGGGGGGGGGGGCTGCCCCATTGATTGAAACTGCATCCCCCACGTGGGGGCCGCTCCTTTGCCAGCAGACGCGACACTGGGAACCACGCCTCCCCTGGGTCCCGTGTCACCACGTGTTCCCGGTCGCCTGCGGCCGCGGCTGAAGCCGCGGCGGTCCCTCCGGGTGGTGCACCGGAACACCGCCGCCTCTGGGCGGCCGGCAGGTGCCGGCCGCTGCCTCCAACCACCCGCGCTGCCGGTGAAAACCGCGGGCCACCAGAGCCGCTCTGGTGGTCCGTTCTTGCTACCGTCTACTCCTGGGGTCATCATGGGACCCGTAGATTACTACGACGGCCTCTGATCGCTCAACGGTCCCGTTTCATCATCACCCAACATTCCGCGCATCAAGAACAGAGAATCGGTGGGTTCAGACATGTTTGTTGGTCTACACCCACCGTGTTAGTGGTTCAAACGACTTTCAACAATTCAATCATATGTCGAAGTTATAATCCACACAAAATAAATTAAACCGAACCCCCTACCTCAATGAAGACATCGAAT
Organism: Viscum album; assembly: GCA_963277665.1. Lineage (NCBI taxonomy): Eukaryota > Viridiplantae > Streptophyta > Magnoliopsida > Santalales > Viscaceae > Viscum > Viscum album. The sequence continues at coordinate 1,552,644,169 of OY728155.1, read as the reverse complement.
GAGGGTTGTCGCGGGAAAGGGACGTTGCAGAAGACGACATTGTGGAAGGAGTATCGTCAGCGTCGCGGTATGCGGCGTCACGGAGAAGAGGATCATCAGTGTCGCGGTACATGGTGTCGCGTCATCAATCTCTGAGGAATCAGCATTAATCGTCGACCTTCTTCAGAGGTCGGCGTTCTTCATCAGTGACGGTGTGTTCTTCATGTTCTTCATGGAGGAAGATGAGGATTCCAAGGCTTGATCAATTCCTTTCCAATCCTTCTCGCACAATGAAAAAACAAAAATAAAATAAGGCGTTGCCTTATTTTATTACTCATGAGATCCCATATTTGAAATTCAAAAATAAAACACGATTTAATTAACGTGCGTTGGCCAATTAATGAGGCATTTAATCATCCAATTAAATGCGAGCGTTGACTTGGCATTTAAGAGGGGGTGCGAGTGAGTTACCAAATTAAATGCACGTGGGAGGTAAAAAGGAAATAAAGGGGGTGGGGCTCGTGTGGTCCCCACCTCACTAATATCTTACCCAGTGGAGTTAGAATATTAGTGAGTCCCACTCCAACCACCAAGCATAGGTTTAAACTACCTAGAATAAAAATAAAATTTGTAGCACAATATATTATTTTATTCTTTAGTTAACGCATTTAATTAATAACCTCACCTGAGAAAAAACAACTCTGGAAAAGGTGTTCTTAAGTAATTACCAGCATTGCAGTTTCATTGGTGACCTCAGATTTCGATTCCGAGCACTGGTTCAAATGTTAGGAAAACCCGCTCGTTCATACAATAAACGTACCCGAGCTGAACTTCAAAAAATGATTCTGGTCACACCGGGCCTCGAAATTAGGTGCCGTCAGAAACTGCGTTCTTGTAAAATCCCATAGAAAATTATGAAAAAAATTTCTCTTGAAGTTTACGTGTCTTTACATCACAGTAGTCTTTAAAGACTCTATTCATCAAATACATAAAAATAGAAGGTGCATTAGTCAGTCCAAACAGAATAACAAAAAACTTATAATGACCATATCTTGATCGGAAGGCAGGTTTTGGAATATCTTCTTTCTTCACCCTCAATTGATGATAACCAAATCGAAGATCAATCTTAGAGAATAATTGAGCCTCATGAAGTTGGTCAAATAAGTCATCAATTCTTGGAATAGGGTATTTGTTCTTTACTTTGATCCCGTTCAGTTATCTATAATAAATGCATAGCCCCATCGATCTATCATTCTTCTTCATAAAGAGAACATGTTTTCTCCATGGAGACACACTCAATCAGATAAACCCCTTCTCCAAAAGATTTCAGTGTTGTTTCTTTAATTCCTCTAGCTCCACATTTTCCATCCTATATGGGGTATTTTATATTGGATGAGATCTAGGTACGAGTTCAATGTAGAACTCTACCTCTCTTTCTAGGGGAGGTCCAGGAAAATCCTTTTGGAATACGTCAATGTATTCCTGAATTATGGATACATTTTCTATCCTCAAACTCTCATTTCCTTCTTCTTCTTCATCGATCAATTCCATAATGAAGGATATAGGAGGTTCTTCTAGACAAATATTTTGTTGAGATATCTCTTCTTGGAAGATAACTGTAGGTTTTCCATTCAAGACTACTGAGATTTCCTTACTTCTGCATTTGATCTTATTATTATACTTTGAGAGCCAGTGCATCCCTAGTATAATGTCTAATTCCATCATGGGACTGACTACTAGATTTACAATAAGATCATGCTCACAAAAGTAGATACTAGAGTTTCTAAACACTGATTATGCTTGGATAATCCTAGAAAGAGTCTTGACTAATAACTATACTTTTAGAAAATCGGGGGTTGATTCTAAATTCATTGAAAACTTGGAGGAAATAAAGGAATTCATAGAACCAGAATCAAACAATGTACTTGCTAGCTTTGAGATAATAACAAGAGTACCTCCTACCACATCATTTGGAGCTTCAAATTCAGATATCTTGATAACAGAATCATGAACTTTCACCCTTGGCCTTTGCTGAGGCTGATGGTGGTTCCCCTCCACTGCCCTCAGATTTGTACAGTGATTAGCAAAGTTCCCAAGATGTCCACACTTAAATCACTGGACATTAGGTAGGTCCTGAACCATCTTCTCCTAGTTGTTAGTGTTTAGATTTTGAGGTTTCACCTCGCTATGAACATTTCTCGCAATATGGCCATCTCTTATACACTTGTAGCATTTCCCTCTCCCGAGCAGGTAGTTCTCCGAATTCTTCTTCCGAAATTTATTACACGTTGGACATTGCACTTGCTTGCCTCCTCTTCCCTGATCAAAGGTCCCCCCTAATATGGTATCCATTGATCTCTTTTTGTCATTTGATTTATGAGACCATTGTGTCTCACAAAACTATAGTTCAACTTTCATTTCACTCAACACGATCTCCTTGTATCTATCATAGTCTCGGTTGGCTAGTTTTCTCCACAGATGAGGTCTTAGTCGACCGAAAAATCTATCAAACTTACCATTTGGATCCATGATAAAGCTAGAGGTATATCCTGAAAGTCTGGTGAAGTTCATCTCATAGCTTCTGACTGATTCTTTATCCTTCTTATTTAGCTTGAGAAACTCCTTCTCCATTATTGTTCTCATGGATGGAGGAAAATACTTGCTGAAGAAAATCCCTCTGAACACTGTCCACTCCATAGCTTCATCCTATACACTCTGCATCGTGATTTTAATCAGCTCCCACCATTGGTCAACTTCTTCTTCTAAGCGATAGAAAGACAGGGTGACCTTCTCTTGCTCTGAATAGCGGAGCACATAAATTATCTTCTCGATAGAGCTGATCCACTGCTTAGCAATCAGTGGATCATTCGATCCACTGAAGGTTAGTGGTCTTTGACGCATAAAAGACTCAACATAATGTTTTTTCCTTCATGGTGAGATCAGTCTCTCAACTTGATTCAAGTTATTTCCCATAACTTGAGTAAGGTGGTTCATCATTCGCATGAATGTTTCCATTCCGGCTTCCATCGAAGGGTCGTCAGCGCATGGTCCATTGCTGTCACAATTTGCACGGTTCATCTTATTTCCCATCATTTTCTAACAGAGTAAAACATTAGTGAGAAACTTATTCCATTTAGTAATCTTTTAACTATAAAGGAATCTATGTCTTAAAACTTCATGCTTAAACAATTACATTTCTCTATAATTCCTTCATAATGATTCATAAAAAGCTTGCAATTAACCAAAAACATCCCCCGAGAGTGTCGTAACCAAGAGTGAAGCAAGGTCCATCGCTGTGTACCAGTTCCCATTCGATTCTAGCTAAAAGCGGTGTTTTTGGGTTTTACCACTATGAACATATGTGCCAGAGCCGCCTCTACCCGCTCGTATCCTGACAGTAATGTATTTTCTTTATAAACCACTTACTTAGTACTCACCAAAATACCAAGAAGTTTTCCTATATTTAAACTTTTTTATAGGATTATTCCTAAATATTTCATAGCCTAATTTCCATAAATTACTAAACTATCCTTTGATACCAACTATGGAATCCCGCCTTTTTATTACATAACTTTTCATTACATTTTACAAACATAGGATCTTTAAAGTATAGTGTCTTGGAAATCAGGAACATGATACATGAAAAAAACATAAAACATTCTTTTAAACCACTTGTAAGGATTAATAATAGTTTCATCCTACATACAATGTAGAGACCCAAATCTTGACATACATGGAAATTACATTACTTTTGCATAATACTTAGTACATAACAAAAACTGACACACAAGGACCGTAATAGTTTAGTGTCTTTGGAAACTCAGAACGAAATCTTCTAATCATGGTGAAAGATCTTAAACATCTCCCATAAAGATATTCCCCTTTTTTATTAACTAAAACCTTTCTTTATATCCTGGGGAAAAGAAAACATAAAATGGGTGAGCTCAAATGCTCAGTAAGGGCTATCATAGTTAACATAAAACAATCCATAAACATTTGAAAGCAAAAACTTGAACATAAAATCTAAACATCAAAATCTTGAGAAAAGACATGAATCTTGGAAGTATGTAAGGCATATATCATAATGGAACATCAATAATGATAAAATATAATAGGAATAAAATGTGTAATTGTGGAAACCATTCAGCACATGTCATGATTTCCATAGTAGCCAAGGCATCGCTACCAAGACCATCTTAGTGGACAAAGTCCCTTTCTGAATCGAGTTCACTCCGCGTTTCAGTCCTGTAACACTGAACCAGATTAACTTAACATTCCATCCATGTCTATCTCATGAGATATAAATCATTACCCAATGCATTGGAGGGAGATATAGGTCCCACCCATCTCATAATAAAATCATTCTTACTTGTGCCACAAAATAAACATACATCATTCATAATAACCCATAAGTAAAATGGGTTTCATAAACATCATCCCATCATCAAATAATCCATATAAAATAAATTGATATCATTTCATAATAAGAAAAGTTAAACCATGTAAATCATAGAGACATTAAACATGAAACATACACATATGAAATAATGTCATCTTATATAGAAAATGGTTTTGATAAAACATTTGAAATGAATTCTTGAGGAAAATATCTTTTCTTATTCAAAATCATTTTCTTTTCACAAAATGACATGCACTTTTAAAATAAAAGTATTTTCTTGAAAATATTCATAAAATATTGTAGAGTAATCTTCATGAAAATGAGGCGTTATGAAACCGTAAAAATCGATTCACGGCGTATAAGTTAAAAATAACATTCTTCTCGTACTTTTGTCAGAAAAGTCAAAAAGTACCTCGTATGGTAAAAAAAAGATTCCTTACATACCATGTAGTAAAAGTAAAAAATGGGTAAATAGGACTTTAAACATACATGAAAACATTTTTAGAAAACATGGGCTTGTACGATAAAGATAACCCCAGTAAATACTTATGAATAAACAATCTCGTATAAAAATGAGACTGAAAAATTATCCCATACCTTAGGTCTAATATGCTTCGTATGTATCCAAACCTCCTATATAATGATTTAAATAATTTCATTGACTTATTAAAGAATCATATTCATTGTTTTATATCATATATGGTTCACTTAGGTATTTATATTACCCGTTCATTTGTCAATTCCATGTTAAAGTAGTGTTTTGGGTAAAATTGTTTCTTTTATCGTACATGTTTGGACTTGTTGTTCATGATATTATTATTACTTATACCATGATTTACTTACTTCTAGAATGTAAAAAACGATTTATATATCATATATATTCAGTATATATATATATATAATAGATATATAAATGAAATGAAACACACCGTTCATGGAGACGATAGACCATACGTCCGCATGAACGATGTTTTCCTTTCTTTTTGACTTGAATCGAAGTAAGTTGATGACACACATATATATATATGTATACATAAATTAAGTAGATTAATTATGTCATATATTTCATTATTATTATATATACTTTATAATCATTCTTTAATGTTTAATCATGGAAAATGAATCTCATCGCGTTCGTGGAGACGGTAGTCCGTACGTACGCACGAGCGATGATATCATTCCCATGATCGTGGAATTGTATTTAAGTGTATGTATAATGTTACATAATCAATATCAATTTACAATAACAATATATAGTTATTTATTTAAACCATTATACCCATCCATGTGAGGTGGTGTTGGAAAAACTGATTACACCACGGCGTGGAGACGGTATTCCGTACGTACGCACGCGTGGTGATTTCATTTTCCGTAGGATGGATAGAAGGTGAAATAGGGTTTTTTCATATTAATAATAACATATAATTATATGAGTGATATTATTGTTATTACTTTATAATGAAACAACTAAATAAGAAGAAGTTGAAGAAGAAAGAAACTTGAGAGAATCGAAAGAAGAGATTACCTCTTCTTCGACGCACCTCATTTAAGCCTTCACTTAAGAAAGTAGAGTACGTCTTTTGAGAAGACCAGAACCTCCATAATGTTCTTAGGGAAGTGGAGAAGAGAAATGGGCAGGGTTTTTCCTATCTTCAAGGCTCAAAAGGGTGTGAAGAGAATAGGGAAGGGGTGCCCTTTTTATAAGGGAGGAGAGGGGTACCATTGGAAAAACAAAAAATATTATTTTATTATAAAGTCATATTCGGTTTTTAATTGCTCAAAATCAATTTATTTCTAAGATAATGTGGGTATGGGTCGAAAGCCTCTCATCCAATAGATTTTAGACAAGTTTAGGTTACTATTTTAACCTTATCATTTAGATTTACCTATAAGTTAAATTATTTTACTTTTACCGTGTCTTCTTGTTTTCTTACACTATAAGGTTAATAAACTTACTATAACAAGCCAAAAGAACCCCGAGTTGTTCATTATTAACACATATATTCTTATATAAGTCATTTGGCCGAACTTTAGATTTTTAGGAATAAAATGACAATTAATAATATAATATTTGTTTTAAAAACTATTTTATGTCAATTTTGACACTATTTGGTAATTGATTTTTTGTGAAAATAATAACAGAATGATTAGTTCAAATGAAGTTAGTTAAATTAATAATAATATGTCCTTTTAACCTATAAAATTAGTGTAATTCATAAAAAGTCTCGTATTACATTTATTTGGGTATTTATAATATCAATTATTTTAATACTTCATTATTTAGGTAATTACTGCATCACCATTGTGTCATAAATAACTTAAATTATTTAATGTCTAAAATTTTTAAATAAACTAAAATTATGTAGGAAATAATTTTATCTTTTTAATGAATATTTATAGTCGAATTTGTCTTATGTATAACCATATATTAAAAATTATTTAGTTATTAAACATTGAAGTTAACTATTTTATCCCTTCTCTAAAAAAATTAATAATAAATGTCCTAATCTAATCCAAGTAGGACTAAATGGTCATATTTTATTCCTAAGGTTTTTTTTGGTCGAATTAAACTTATCCAATTTAATTAGTACATGTGTTAGGGTAATAATAATATCATTTTTATGCTTAATTGCCCTATTTACTTTTAACCATGGTAAAAAAAGTAAAAAGTTACTACTCACCAAAAATTATTTTCATCTCATTGAACCACATTTTAGTCCTTGATATTAACCGTGTCTCTCGGATTTTCTAAATTCCACTCACAGAAGCGGTAAAATTATGTTTTATGTGAATTTGAAAATTCTCCTAGGAGGTGGGTAACAGATGGTGAAAAGTTAAATAAAATTTTTATATATCTAAAATTATTATAAAATGACTCCAACGACTTAAATTGAACTTATATAGGTATTATGTATCAATTTTGACCTAACATAAATTTAAATAAAATAAATAATTATTAAAATAAAAAGTCGGTTTTTGAATAGTAACCTAGTGTTTTAACTATTCATCAAAAATTGAAAGTTTTCAAAAAGGTACCAAAACTTCACCCTAGGATAATTTCGATATTCTGAATCCAAAACTGAAGTCCATTTTGAAAGATAACATTTATAAAATTTCAAAAATAGGGTATTACTATTCATAATGGATAGTTTATATAACATATCGTTGTTTAGCGAAACTCGGTATTGCGTACAACACACGCTATCATGGAAGGTCGAGCCTGTGTGTAATGGAAGCCAAGTCAGGGATGCGTGTTGTGAAATCTTTTTTTGGTGTAGCGTACAAAACAAGACATTAATGAAATTAAAAAGAATATTTTTCATAAAATCTCGGGGTGTTACATTCTAGCCCCCTTAAAATGAATTTCTCCCTCGAAATTCGTCAGGGTTATAAATGGTTTACTACTCAAATGTCTCTTTCATAGAAACCCACATCGTAAAAAGTAATACCAAAACTTGGCTTTAAAAACTAAAGTATGAAACGTAACAGTTACCCAAATTAACTAATCACTGGGTTTCCACATAGGAGAACATAGGTGAAAATATGGATTTGGAAGAGAAATATAACCATCATGTTCTGATGGAGAGTGGTAGAGAACATGGCTATGAAAAAGCCAACAATCACAAAGCCATAAATTTGTGATGATCTAAGGTACCATCTGATTCATCGGATATAAGAGCACTAGGAGAACATTTTTGGTTTTCCATATCATTTCCCTAATGTTGAAAATTTTGAATTAGAAGAAATACTTGCTTGATTTTGGTACAATCTCACTGTTTTTCGTGCATTGAATAATTTCCACTTCATCTCTAAAATAAATGAAGTTGAATTTGTTATTCGTGAAGTGTTAACAGATCACGTGATAGAATGATGGGTCATTCCATCTGTTTCAAACAAAAGGTTAACAAAAGTTATCAAATATACATAAGTCCATATATGGTGAGGTTAATCGTATACGATTCAAAAAATGAACTTATAATTCATATATCATACCGCATAATAAAATAAAACTAGTTTCTACTGACCAGGGACTTCCTATAGGCCAGTGGTATGCAATAAAGTCCAGTCGCATTTCGGTTGTGGGTTGGATTCCCACATCCTTGTCCGATGCGACGAGTTGTCACCCGTCCTGCAGGTTTTCCTTTTTCTAAAACTACATTATTATAACTTTCCATCAATAATATCGAAAAAGTTCTAGCCTTAAATAATACTAACTTATGTCCAACATAATCCATTCCAATCTTTAGGCTTATCCAAAATACTATTGTCCAATCTCATATTATAGTGAAAATGATTACCAGAGAGTTCATATAACAAGAATGTTAATACCATCATTGATCCTCATATATCATAAGATGTGTCTTTTTGGTCACATTCCAAACATTTGAAGGCCTTATTCATGTATTCTCTTGAAAAATGAATACACATTGAACCTTAGTGAAAACATGAGTGCTGTCAAAAGTTAACTCTTTCCACATACCAAAATCTCAAAATTCTGTATACTCAAACCATGATATAACTATTTCATTATATCATTCATGAGCTCATGAATACTGTCAAACATTTCATTTTCTCCTTATCCCTTCATTTTGCGCATATCACCTTATTTCCAAAAATATCTCAATCACTTTCCATGGTTAGCGGTACCATAAAATTATTGAAAACCACAATAGACCAATACATAAATATTACAATATTCCACGATACTATATACAACATTATGTTGGAATCCCATTACGTAAATACTTAATCATTCCACCACATCGTTGTCATATTCAACATCACCAATAGTGATCGCATGTGAATTCCCTTTGTCCTTTTCCTTAAGTGGTTTCTCATGTCGATCATCATTAACCCTTGGATTAGGGCATTGATTAGCATAATGCCCCATTTCATTTCACTTGAAGCATTGATGTGTTGGTGGTGCGTTCTCTACAGTCTTTTCTTTATTCAAATCATAAGAAACCCTTTTTCTATTATTTCGACACTCACATGCTCGATGAACTTCTTTTACACACTTAAAACATTATCTAGTCCCTTTAAGACAATCTCCATCGTGCTTCTTTCCACACTTTGAGCATAAGGAAACATGCATATTCTTTTCAACATTATTCTGAGATTTCTCCTTGAACTCCATCTTTCGTTTCTTATCAAAACCATGAGATGGATATGTAACACCAAATTCTATTTCTACCTTGTAGCACAATGCACAATTTCTTCATAGCTACTGAAGTCTCTTATTGCTAACTCCCTTCAAAGATTTGGTTTTGATCCACTAAAGAATCGATCAACTTTACTTTCAGGTTGGATGACAAAGCCAGATGCATACCTTTCATTCCTTGTAACATTCTCTTCGTATATACTAACAGATTCATCATCCTTTTTCTTTAGTTCAAGAAATTCCTTCTCCATTTTTGTTTGAAGAATACGAGGGAAGTACTTATTGAAAAATAAGTTCTTGAACTCGTCCCATTCCATGGACTCAATTTCATCTCTTGGACTCGTATTCTTGATAAGATTCCATCATTGATCAGCTTCACCTTCCAAACGATATACTACTAAGATGAATTTATCATGTTCAGAACATTGAAGAACTGAAAATATCTTTTCAGTGGTACTGATCCATTATTCAGCAACAAGTGGATCAGAAGACCCACTGAAAGAAGGTGGACGTTGCCTCATTAAGGACTCAATAGAATATTATTCCCTTCTATGCTCATTTGGAAGTCCAGAATGGTTCATAGATTGTGTAAGTATAGCAATAATATTTGGCACTCCATCTCCCATAACATTGGTTTCTTCAGGAGGACAATTATTGCATTGTCTATTACATTGATCAACACGGTTCCTTCGGGTTCTATCCATCGTCTAAAACCCAAAAAGAACAGTATGAGAGGAAAAAACCATGCTAGGAAAAACTACATAATAAAGGGGGAGTACCTTCAATATCTAACATCATAGGTTTAATTCTAAGATCGTTACTTTAATTCTAGGATTATAACCTATACTTATACATAACCTTAGGGACATCCTTAGACATACCTTAGAAATATTTCTGGGGATTGTACTAAAGTTCTTACATCCTAGTTTCCAAAGGTTGACTAAACCTTTCCACTAATACCAACTGTAGATACCCAAAGCTTGACATACATGGATATTACATTACTTTTACGAAATACTTAGTACATAACAAAAACAGACACACAAGGACCGTAATAGTTTAGTGTCTTTGGAAACACGGAACAAAATCTTCTAATCATGGTGAAAGATCTTCAACATCTCCCATAAAGATCTTCCCCTTTTTTTCTTACCTATAACCTTTCTTTATATCCTAGGGAAATGAAAACATAAAAGGGGTGATCTCAAATGCTCAGTAAGGGAAAACATAGTGTACATAAAACAATCCATAATCATTTGAAAGCAAAAACTTGAACATAAAATCTAAACATCAAAATCTTGAGCAAAGACATGAATCTTGGAAGTACGTAAGGCATATATCATAATGGAACGTCAATCATGATAAAATATAATGGGAATAAAACATGTAATTGTGGCAACCATTCCGCACATTTCATGATTTCCATAGTAGCCAAGGCATTGCTGCGAAGACCATCTTAGTAGATAAAGTTCCTTTCTAAATCGAGTTCACTCCTCATTTCAGTCCTGTAACACTGAACTGGATTAAATTACCGTTCCATCCATGTCTATCTCATGATATATAAATCTTTACCCAATGCATTGGAGGGAGATATAGGTCCCACCCATCTCATAATGAAATCATTCTTACTTGCGCCACAAAATAAACATACATCATTCATAATAACCCAATAAATAAAAAGGGTTTCATAAACATCATCCTATCATTACATAATCCATATAAAAGAAATGGATATCATTTCATAATAAAAAAAGTGAAACCATGTAAATCATATAGACATTAAACTTGAAACATACACATATGAAATAATGTCATCTTAGATGGAAAATGGTTTTGATAAAACATTTGAAATGAATTCTTGAGGAAAATATCCTTTCTTCTTCAAAATCATTTTTTTTCACAAAATGCCATGCACAATTAAAACAAAATTATTTTGTTGAAAATAGTCATAAAATCTTGTAGATAAAGATTCATGAAAATTAGGTGCTATGAAACCGTAAAAATCCATTCACGCCAAATAAGTTAAAAATAACATTTTTCTCATAATTTTGTCGGAAAAGTCAAAAAGTACCTCGAATGGAAAACAAAAAAAATTTCTATACATACCATGTAGTAAAAGTAAAAAATGGGTAAAATGTACTTTAAACATACATGAAAACATTTTTAGAAAACATGGGATTGGATGATAAATATAACCCCAGTAAATACTTACGAATAAACAATCTCGTATAAAAATGAGATTGATAAATTATCCCTTACCTTATGTCCGATATGCTTAGTATGTATCTGAACCTCCTGTATAATGATTTATATAATGTCATTGACTTATTAAAGAATCATATTCATTGTTTTATATCATATATGGTTCACTTAGGTATTTATATTATCCGTTCATTTGTCAACTCCATGTTAAAGTAGTGTTTTGGGTAAAACTGTTTCTTTTATCGTAAGTGTTTGGACTTGATGTTATTGATATTATTATTACTTATATCATTATTTACTTACTTCCAGAATATAAAACATGATTTATATATCATATATATTCAGTATGTATATATATATAATATAGATAAATGAAATGAAACACACCGTTCATGGAGACGGTAGACCGTACGTACGCATGAATGATGTTTTCGTTTCGATTTTGACTTGAATGGAAGTAAGTAGATGACACACACAAATATATATATATGCATACATAAATATAGTATATTCATTATTTCATATATTTAATTATTATTATATATACTTTATAATCATTCTTGAATGGTTAATCATGGAAAATGAATCTCATCGCGGTCGTGGAGACGTTAGTCCGTACGTATACACGAGCGATGATATCATTCCCATGATCATGGAATTGTATTTAAGTGTATGTATAATATTAAATAATCAATATCACTTTACAATAACCATATATTGTTATTTATTTACACCATTATACCCATCCATGTAAGGTGGTGGTGGAAAAACTGATTACACCACGGCGTGGAGACGGTATTCCCTACGTACGCACACGTGGTGATTTCATTTTCCGTAGGATGGATAGAAGGTGAAATAGGGTTATTTAATATTCATAATAACATATCAGTATATTAGTGATAATGATGTTTTTACTTTATAATGAAACAACTAAATAAGAATAAGTTGAAGAAAAATGAATCTTGAGAGAATCGAAAGAAGAGATTACCTCTTCTTCGACACACCCCCTTTAAGCCTTCTCTTAAGGAAGTAGAGTTGGTCTTTTGAGAAGACCAGAACCTCCATAATGTTGCTAGGGAAGTGTAGAAGAGAAAAGGGCCCAGTGTTGGCCATGCTTCAAGGCTCAAAAGGGTGTGAAGAGAAGAGGGAAGGGGTGCCCTTTTTATAAGGGAGGAGAGTTGCACCTTTGGAAAAACTAAACATATTATTTTATTATAAAGTCATATTCAGTTATTAATAGATCCAAATTGATTTATTTAGAATATAAGGTGGTTATGGGTAGATATCCTCTCATCAAATATATTTTATACAAGTTTAGGTTACTATTTTAACCTTATCATTTATATTTAACTCTAAGTTAAATAATTTTACTTTTACCGTGTCTTCTTGTTTTCTTACACTATAAGGTTGATAAAATTACTATAACAAGCCAAAAGAACCCCAAGTTGGTTATTATTAATATATATAACCTTATCTAAGTCATTTGGCCGAACCATATATTTTTAGGAATAAAATAACAATTAATAATATAATATTTGTTTGAAAAACTATTTTATGTCAATTTTGACACTATTTGGTAATTGATTTTTTGTAAAAATCATAACAGAATGATTAGTTCGAATAAAGTTAATTAAATCAATACTAATATGTCATATTAACCCATAAAATTAGTTTAATTCATAAAAAAGTCTCATATTACATTTATTTGGGTATTTATAATATCAATTATTTTAATATTTCATTATTTAGGTAATTACTGCATCACCATTGTGTCCTAAATAACTTAAATTATTTAATGTCTAAAAATTATAAATAAAACACAATTATGTTGGAAATATCATTATATTTATAATTAATATTTATAGTCGAATTTATCTTATGTATAACCTAATATTAAAAATTATTTAGTTATTAAACTTTTGATTTTAACTATTTTAACCCTTCTTTAAATAACTTAATAATAAATGACCTAATCTAATCCAAGTGGGCCTAAATGGTCATATTTTATTTCTAAGGTTTCTTTTGGTCGAATTACACTTATCCAATAGAATTAGGACATGTTTTAGGGTAATAATAATATCTTTTTTTCCCTTAATTACCCTATTTACTTTTAACCGTGGAAAAAAAAGTAAAAAGTTACTATTCACCAAAAATTATTTTGGTGTCATTGAACCACATTTTAGTACGTGATATTAACCGTGTCTAGAGGATTTTCTAAATTCCATCACAGAGGCTCTAAAATTATCTTTTATGTGAATTTGCAAATTCTCCTAGGAGGTGGGTACGGTGAAAAGTTCAATAAAATTTTTATATATCTAAAATTATTATGAAATGACTCCAATGACTTAAATTGAACTTATATAAGTATTATGTATCAATTTTGACCTAAAATAAATTTAAATAAAATAAATAATTATTTAAATAAGATGTCGGTTTTTGAATAGTAACCCAGTGTTTTCACTATTCATTAAAAATTGAAAGTTTTCAGAAAAATACCAAAAATTCACCCTAGGGTAATTTCGATATTCTGAATCCAAAAATGAAGTCCATTTTGAAAGATAATATTTATAAAATTTTAAAAAAATGGATATTACTATTTATAATGGCTAGTTTATATAACATATCATTGTTTAGCGAAACTTGGTATTGCGTACAACACCCGCCATTGTGGAAGGTCGTGATTGCGTTTAATGCAAGCCAAGTCAGGGATGCGTGTTGTGTAAGCTCCTTTTGGTGTAGCGTAAAACACAAGACATTAATGAAATTAAAAAGTATATTTTTCATAAAATCTCAGGGTGTTACATACGACTACTACATCTCATAACCTGTAGACATACATTCAAAGGAAAGGTTGAGTAGAAGGCCCAGTAAGGGTAAACAAGGGAACCCGTTTACTTGTGACATAAATAAGAGCTTGAATAAAAACACATGGACATGGTTAATGGAAGTATAGGAATAACATAATTAAAATAACATGAATCATAACATGAATATGTGGCTAAAAAATTTCACTTAGACATTCATGAACATATCAGCATGGTCTATTTCCAAGGAGTCAAAAAATTACCAAGTTTATTCACCAAGGTATCGTGAAACTTGTCATCTCTAGAGATTAATTATTTACCCAATGCATTGGAGTGCTATCCGGGTGCAACCTTAATATGTCTTTACTTTCATGTGATCCAAATAGATCATAATTAAACATTTCATAAATAACCCATAGAGAATAAAAGAAATGGGTTTCATTTCAGAAATCGTGATGTTTTAAAAGTTCATAAAAATAAGATCATTATTTCATTTATAACCCATGGAATGGGAGTGAGGGTTATATGTATGTCCATTACAGAATAAAATATATCATTTTTATATACTTATCAACACCCATAGAAACCAAATAGGTATGGGTATTCACATAAATAAACAAGATAATTTCTTGAGAAAAAGAGATAGAAATCTTGAGATGAAATTTCTGTAGCATAACGGCTATATAACATGGTTTTATAAAATAATAAAAATAGAGGGTAAAAGGGTAACCCACACATAAATAACTCATATTACAATATAAATATATAATAACATGGAAATAAGAACATGGTATGTCACGACCCATCCTCGGGGCCCGTGCCGTGACTACCCCAAGCCCGCCTTCCATAGGCCAGGGGCTGGTGACTAGCACCAAAGGAATAAATCGCGATAACTGGGAAGGCATTGCCTTTATAAAAGTAAAAAAACACCACAGAGTACAAGCAAAAGTAAAACACTATGTAAAACTGAAACATGTTGCGCTGAAAGTAAAGGGACCAGAAATTCAAGCCCAACTGTAAAGTACAATGAAAAAGATAAAACAGCTGGAAGGTGACAAGCATCTCCTGGATCATCCACCAAGGATCCTACCTGAAGGGTAGGTACAGATAGCGCAGCTCCTGGATCGTCCACCAAGGATCCTACCTGAAGGGTAGGTACAGATAGCCTCCACAACGCTCTCGCCTGTCAACCTCCTCTGAGTGTCGCCTCGTTGTGAAGTCCACCACCAGATACTGTCTCTTCGTGAGGTCCACCTCTGGGTACCGTCTAGTCCTCGAACACTCGGCCTCTGTCTGCGCTTCCTGTCGTCTGCAACCATCACAACGAGGTGCGGGCATAGCCCGTGCAGTGGTGAGTATAACGATACTTAGTAGGGACCCCGAGACCCTCAAGGTCTCACTAAATCCAACAAGGATAACCACAAAAGAAAATCTCAACAGATAACCTCTACTTAGGTATATGCCCATACATATACCCAAGATATCATGTAACCCATATCAATCATGAGGAAACACAAAGAATATGAAATCAACGGATAACCACTACCCAGGTATATGCCCATACATATACCTAAGTTATCAAGTGACCCATCTAAATCATGAGGAAACACAAAGAATATGAAATCAACGGATAACCACTACCAAGGTATATTCCAATACATATATCTAAGTTATCAAGTGACCCATCTCAATCATGAGGAAACACAAATATTATAGACTCAGCTCAATCCAGGATTTAATCATGGTGTCGAAACCAAGACTGCTAGATAACTCCCCCTCTGTCGAGTACAGCGGGCCTGCCACTACAACCAAATGGGCCCCACTAACCTTGGACTGCTGTAGTACTCCACTTGTCGAGTACTGTGGTATTCCTGCTACAAACATGTGATTCCAACCATGGGTCTGCCGCTACAACCAAGCGCTCCTCCGCCGTGGGTCTGCCGCTAAAACAAAGCGATCCCCCTCATAGCCTCCATAGATACTCCTTCTTTTGAGTATCGTGGGTCTGCCGCTACAACCAAGCGCTCCTCCACTGTGGGTCTGCCGCTACAACCAAGCTCTCCCCACTGGGCTATCCAAAACACACCGAGACGATAGATCAGTAGTCGTCAAGTCTCAGCCAGCTACTAGGTCTCTGGAATCTGCTAGCTAATCACTGGGAGGGTCCTCTCCAGGAGCTACTGGTCGATACTCCAAGTATCACAAAGTCCCACGAAGAATTATCTCAAAGATCCGCCTCGCCATAGGGGTCTCAACGCAACAGACGACGCGTTAGTCAGACGCCCTGTCTCTGAGTTACTAGCCTTTTCATCCCAGGGGCCCGGTTGGTTTCGTGTGAGAACCAACCCGGCTGTATCTCAGCTATACCCTGAACTCTCTTAGAGTATGCTCATTGAAACCGTTTATCAATGTGATCACCAACACTACTGATGGTTCGTCAAACGGACGTCCGGTCTGAAAGATACCAGCTTTTCCGTTCCAAGGGCCCGGTTGGATTTCGGGTACAATCCAACCTGGCCACTATCCAAATGCATCCAAAACTCAGTCGATGTATTCCAAAAGTTCCTTCTCATCAAGAGAAATCCAACAAAGTCAACTACACGTCAATCGGACGTCCAGAGCTCAAGCTATAAGTGTTTCTGCTCCGAGGCCCCGGTAGGTTTCGAGTTCGAACCAACCCGGCTGCACCCAAAGTTCTCCGAAACCTTGAGTGTAATCTACCAAAACGACCGTCTCTATCCAAGAATCGCTATGCAACTGACGGTGCGTCGATCAGAGGTACGTAGCCCAAGATATGGGCGTTTGAACGAAACTGTCCGAAAATAGGGGGTTCGGGCCCGGTCCGACCCGACCCGATACCCCCCCCTGGGTCGGCCCGAACTGGGTTGACCCGAACCGGGTCCGGGTCCGGCCCATTAGGGCGTGGCGCTGGCGCGGCGCCCGCAGACCCGGCGGCTCGGCCGAAACGGCCGAGCGGATGAAATGGACGGGGGGCGCGCTGCCCCCACCACCTGTTTTGAAAACCGCAGCCCCCACGTGGGGGCCGATCCTCTGCCAGTGACGCGGCAGGTCACCGCGTCTTCCCCACCGGATCCCGCGCGGCCGCGGGATCCCACCTCCTCCGCGGTTGAAGCCGCATCGGCTCCTACCGGCAGCGCGCCGGGGCGCCGCCGCACCCGGGCGGCCGGTCGGTGCCGGCCGCCGCCTTCGATTGCCGGTGCCGCCGCGCTGGCGGGGCGCGCCGGTTGCACCTTCCGCGGACCATCGGACGTGCTCCGGTGGTCCGATTCACCCGCCGTCTGCGCCTAAGGCACTCCCGAGACCCGTAGGTTACTGCGAAGGGTCCAAATCACCTTTGTGGCCCGCTTCATCAATGCCCGTCGATCCGCACGTCAAATAAACAACTACGGAGTCTTCGATTCGCCTCTGCAGCCCCGACTCCAACTGCGGTTTGGTTCGTCCTCAATGGTGCGGCACGGCGGTGCCGCGCTCCTTCGTCGCATTCCTTCATGTTTCCACGTGGTTCCATTGCACTGCGCCGCCTTTGATCGAGTCGCAACGAACATACATCAAAGGGGGAGGAGGGTCGGCCATGTTCATGCGGTCCGACCTCCTCCCGTTATTGCGATAACAAGCGGCCCAAAAAGACGATAAATCCGAGATTAAAGTAATCACGAACAAAATGAATATAATCCCATACCTCGAGAATTCTTGAACGAAGGCTCGCCGTGGAATTGAACGTCGCGGGAGAAGGCGGATCGTCGCGTCACGGAGGAACGGTGTCTCCCTTCCTTTGACACGGAAAGAAGGAACGAGGAGATGCGCTTCGGGTCGTCGAACTCCGAGGAATGCATCTCTCACCGTCATCCATCGTCGGAGGTCAGCGTTCTTCTCTTTATTCGTTGAGGAGGAAGAACTTCCAGAGTTGAGCCATTCTCTCCAGAATCCTCCCGCACAACCCAAGCAATAACAATAAAATAAGGGTTGCCTTATTTTATTACTTACGCCAAATTTTTTAAAATTCAAAATTGAATCAATCAATTAATTGAATTAATTGCAACGTCTAAACCGCCCAATTAATGCATCATTTATTAATCCACATAAACGCAAGGGTTGACTTTTATTAAGGGGGGGGGGTGCGGGTGAGTTACCTAATTAAAAGAGGGGGTTGATGAAATGAAAAGGTGGGGATCATGTGGGCCCCACTACCCTCATAGCCTCACTTTGTTGGTTTCCCCAACTTCCACTCAAAGGGTCATAACCACTTAAAGGGAAAATATAAAATTTGTATCTCAATTTTATTTTTAACTTCCACAGTTTTTAACAACTCCTCCCGAGCAAACGCAACTCCGGAAATGGTGTTCCTAAACATTTAGCGGCACTGGGATTCCATCGGTGCCCTCAGATTTCGATTCCGAGTACCGGTTCAAAAGTTAGAAAAACCCGCCCGTTCGTTCACTAAACGTACCCGAGCCAAACTTCGAAAATTGATTCCGAGCACACCAGGCCTCGGAATCAGGTGCCGTAAAAAACTGCGTTCTTGTAGAATTCAAAAGAATGTCAAGAAAAAATTTTCCATGAAATTTCTGAGCCTTTACATGGTATTTATATTGTAATGACATACCATAAGAAAAGAAAACATGAAAGGAAAGAGAAGATGCAATTCCTTTTACGAGAAATTCGGAAGCCTAACAGCCTCACTTTAAATTTAGAAAACAAATTAATGAGAGAAGAAAGGGTATACCATCATTGGGACATGAAATTAAAAGTAATAAGAACATATATTAACATACCCTCAACATAATGAGATGGGAAATATAAGACACAACATAAAAGAAGTCATGACTTAAAAAAGGATGGTGAAAGAATCCCTTACCTTGAATTGTAACGTCGAAAGAATAAAGGTAGGGACCTTGGGAGGATTGAGGGCACCTTGGGAGGACTCCTTAAGAGGTAAGGAGACCAGAACATCATTTAGGATAATTTTGGAAGGAAATTAATGAGGTAAATGGCTTGGAATTTATAGGAAAAGTGAGTGGAAAAATTATTAATTTCCAAGGGACACCTCATCGGTGGTATTTGAAAAACCATGGGCTTTCCCATGGTATTTTTCCATGGTATTGGCCATTTGGTACACCTCATAGAATATCTCACTATTAATAAGTCGACCAGAAATCTTATGTCATTATTACATCATTAATGATGTCATTAAACACCCGAAACTCAAAACTGCATTTTTACTATTCACCGATAATTCAACTATTTATGAAAAATCCCAAAAAATCACCCTAACCTAATACAGATGCTCTGAATTCAGAAATGAATTCAATTTTGAGAAATTTTTTTTAAATATTTTTAATTTAATTTTTAAATAAAATCATTATTTATTCCAAAAATACAACTTTAAAACTATAACTCATTTTGTAACACCTTAAAAAAGTAATCAAGGTCCCATAAAAATATCTTATACCCATAAGGAAATAAAGTAACAATTTATGATTAAATTATATGAAAATAAATTTCCATTTTAAATTATTAAATTAATTATAAAATTGTAAATAAAATATTTATGGTGTAAAAAGATACCAAAACTTAAACTATGATCGTTTTTTCACTTTTAAGATGTCTAAAATGTACTTATACATTCATGGGTGAAGTTTATTTTTTCTTTTGGTCAAATTAATATTCATTACTATTCATATGGGTATGTTACTATTCCTACATTACTATTCACTAAAAACCAAGTTGATCTTATTAGACTCTGAATTTCTCACTGATCACAACTATAGAAGACCATTTTTTGAAAATCATTTCAAATTATTAATTATTAAAAGATTAAAAAATATTTTAAAATACCATTTTTCTAAAATTCATTAATAATACACATCCTATATTTATCAGAATATTTGAAATTCAGAAACTTTTCTATAAGAATAAATAACAATTTTGTTTATATAAAAGGATTACACAGAGCAACTAAGGTCTCATTACATATCCCCTTATAACACCAACATAGGACCTAAGTGTAAGGTGTGTTATGGTGATGGAATATTGGGGTGGTTAGAAAACATTTCCCGAGTGGTGATTTCTATCAGCTTGAACTTCTATCTTAGGTGATTCCGTTCATGCTTCATACGTTGAAGTTCGACTTGGGATTAGTCTAGATCAAAGTCTAGTGATGCTACCTCCTTCCCAAGCTCTGATAGATGAGCTTCATATGGCTCGAGTCTACTAGATGAGGCCGTCTAATATTCTCTCTGTATTAACCAAGATAACTGTATTTATAAATACGCAACATTAAGATTATAATTTCCAATGGTCATATTGACCAACGGTCATATAACAGTCAAAACCCAACAGTCTCATTTTAATTATACCCACTTCATTAATTAAAGGATATAATCTTGATGAGTATAAAATAAAACTCACAAAATTAGGAAACAAATATAATTGAAAACTTTGAGTCATTACATATCTCATTTTGGGAATGTTATAAAATATAGTTTTTGAAAAAGTAAAACACACAGACTGTGTGACAACCCGTCACGTTGGACAATGCTACGAGAATCAAACCCAGAACCAGAGTGCGATTTGGATTTATCGCCTACCACTAGAATACATGAAGTCCCATGTTAATGTGACTAACTATTTCTAGTTAAATGATTTTATTGATCAATAATAAGTTGATTTGGGATCTTATGTCTTATCAATTGGATATCCTTATTAAAAGAAAATGATTTGGTGATTAAGTGGTAAATGTTATTTTGGAAGATGTTCACTCTATTGGAAACCCAATATGCCCATGACAAAAAGAGTACTATGGGATTTCATTTGAGAAGTAATAGTGTATTTTTATCCATGTTTTTATTGTGGATTTATAGCGATTTGGGTTATTTATGGAAATGATTAACCTATCGTAGAGAATATGTGATCAGGTTAATTAATATTAAGTATGTGACTTTAAGAGTAGTCGATGTTATTTGGAGATACAATTTAACAAAGAAGACTACTTAATCAAATTATTTCGAGTTTTGGGTTTCAATCTTAGTTTAGGTTATATTGAAGGATTTTAAGGACAATTTTTTATTGAACGGTATATATTGATCTTTGGGTAATGTTGGTTTAATTTTAGAAATTATGATTAGTATTTCATTCTCTAAAGGATTATAATATTTGGGGATAATCTGATCTTGTACTAACCATTTTGGTTTTTTATAATCACTAAATACACAGGATATATATAGTTCATCCTTTGTGGATTATGTGATTCACTATAAGTTGATTCTATCACTTCAGGTGTGTCCAAGTCATCTTGAATTCTCATTGTTTGGAGTGAAAGATGAGTTTGTGGTGGTAATTATTTATAGGATGGAACTCTACTTAACAAGTATTTTTCTCTTCTTATTCTTGGAAGAAATTAATTCTTAAACTTTAGGGAACGGATCGTAAAACCAATAATATGTTATCCAAATACCTTACGTTATTCATAATAGATTTATGGCTTTGAGGCCCTCAATTTTCTTGTCACTTGTTTGTGATTAATGACCTCAATTAATCCTTATAAATATTTACATTTTTCCTCCAATTATAATTTCCACAGATGTTCTTCTATTCAAAATCCTAATTTAGAGGTGAATTTTTCATTTCACTTTCCCTCTTATTTAGACTAAAATTTGTTAACCCTATTTCTGATATGGGTTTTCCACCAAGTTATTTTCTATTTATCACCATTTACATCTGCTGAACAATTTCAAATTACAAGGATGAAATTTATTGAAGGATGGAAGAATTTAACACGCCAAGCTTCCACATTATGCTTTTCTTGAAATAATACAATAGGGTGTGTTGTATGAAACTTCAAGTTCTAACACACCACGACCAATCAAACTAGCTATTATGAATAGCAATACCCACTTTTTAAAATTTTATAAATTTTTATTTTTACAAATGGACTTCATTTTTGAATTCATAATATAGAAATTATCTTAGGGTGATGTTTTGGTATTTTTCTGAAAACTTTCAAATTTTGATGACTAATGAAAAAAAACTATGTTATTGTTTAAAAATGACTTTTTATTTAAATAATTAGTTATTTTATTTAAATTTATATTAGGTAAAAATAGATACAAAATACCTATATATGTTCAATTTAATTCATTGAAGTCATTTTATAATAATATTAGATATATAAAATTTTATTGAACTTTTTACCGTCTTTTACCCACCGTCTAGGGGCAATTGAAAATTTGTATAAAACCAAATTTTTCCACTTCTGTGAATTGAATTTCCTAAATCTGAGATAAAATATTGAAATCAATAAGTAAAATGTGGTTCAATTAGATGAAAATAATTTTTGGTGAATAGTAACTTTTGACTTTTATTTACCATGATTAAAAGTTAATAGGGTGATTAATGGTAAAAATGATATTATAATTACCCTAAAACATGTCCAAATTATATTTTATAAGTTTTTTTCAAACAAAATCAACCTTAGGAATAAAATATGATCTTTTTGGTCCACTTGGATTAGATTAGGACATTTATTATTATTTTATTTAATGAAGAGTTAAAAGTGTTAAATAAAAAATTGTCATAACTAAAACATTTTTAATATAGGGTTATACAAAAGATTAATTATAATATAAATATTCATTATAAATATAACATTATTTCCTAAATAATTGTATTTTATTTATGATTTTTAGACATTAAATAATTAAATTTATTTATGACACAAAGATGATGCAGTAATTACCTTTTTAAGGAATAATTAAGTCAATTGATGTTATAAACATCCATATAAATGTAAATTGAGGCTTTTGAGGAATTCCAAGAATTTTATAGGTTAATATGACATGTTATGGTTGATTCAATGAATTCATTTCTAAGTAATCATGCTGTTATGACTTCCACAAAAACAAAATACCAAATCGGGTCAAAATTGACTTAAATAACTTTTTAAAACAAATCCTATATTATTAATTGATAAAATATTTCTAAAAATATAAGGCTCTACCAAAGGACTTATATAATAATATAAATGTCATTAATTAACCACTTGGAGTTCCCTTGGAATTTTATAGTACGTTTATTAACCATTTCTTATAATAATACAAGAATACATGGTAAACGTTAAACTAATTAACTAAGAGTTAAATCTAAAATATAAGGTTAATATGGTAACATAAACTTGTCTAAAACCTATTGGTTGATAGGATTTCTACCAATACCAACCTTATACTAGAAATAAATACATTTGGTTCCATTATAAACTGAAAATGATTATAAAATAAAATAATATTTCAAGATTTTCCTAAAGTGACCCTCACCTCTCTTATAAAAGGGTACTTTTCCTTCTCTTACTTTAACACCTCCAAAGCCATTTGGATCAGAAAAAACCTACTAAAATATACTCCCAAATAGTTTCAATGTATCCTAGAATACTTTCTTTGATCATAAGGAAATCTTATGGATCCCTTTCAATCAAATCAAAATGAAGCACCCGAAGAAGTGGAAATAATTAATCACCTCTTACAATGTTATCTTCTTCTTCCACTTATTAATTCTTTGTTGTTTCCATTCCAAAATAATAACTCCAAAACCTTCTACATAGTGTGATTTTATTATAAATACGGTACATCCATATTCATTATTCTATCCATCCTATGAATGACAAAGTCACCATATGTGCGTACGTACGACTTACCGTCTCCATGTCGTGGTGCAGTTGTTATTCAACACATAATTATTTGGATGGGAATAACAATGGTTTATAATGGGAGAAAATAATAAATATAACATATTAATGATTCTTTATATATGATATAAAATCCAATTATATACTATCTCACCTTCAATAAAATGACATTTTTGCTCATGCATACCTACTGATTACCGTCTCCATGAACACGATGAGATTCATTACCAATCTTAACCATTCAAGAATAAAACTAATTTTATGATTAAAAAATAATGTTTAATAACATAATATAATTATGGATATGAATCAAATATGTCTTATCTGAAATAAACATGACTTATGTAACAAAATATATAAATGAAATGAAATCAGTTAACAACCGAAACTATGATACTACTGAAATATTATTAACAACAAAATATTAGAAGATAGTATATGATATCACATTTGTGTATATGGTTCCTTTATAATTTAATAACAATTATTTAACTATTATACTGGAGTTTAAATTACCCTCAACCAAGGAAAATTACATGGTAAGGGGGTTTCATCTAACTTTTATTCCCGTGATATTCATGCTATATTTGCCACTATTCCCTTTTGTGTGGTGTATGTACTACACACGATTGTTCTCATTGTGTAATATATGTTAATTTATGGTTATTTAAATCTCCATTGTATGATACTTATTTCATGGGTTTTATGTTTCGTATGTTACCAAATCAGTAATGGAATTTTTATTATCGATTTCCACTCATTGGGTCTTTCATAAACTTCATTGATTATTTTACTCCATGATTATGTGTGAAATCACAATTTATTTATTTATGTGAAAATTTAAACTTCCCATTTAGTGGATATAAGTTTATACACATAATAACTACATTGATAAATTCTCATTTCATCAATATTAACTTGATAAGAGTAATCATAACTCAATTTCCATTCATTGAGTTAAACATCCAAGTCATTGGTGTTGTTTTTACAAGAATATGTGTGAATGTCCTATTAATCATTTACACTGAATATCCAATCATATTGAGTGTATTTATATTTTTCACACATTATTATGTCACTGATTTATCCATAATATAAGGTTACCATCTTTCTAAGGGATTTCATCTCAATTTATATTCCATTGAGACTTCTTTGTTGTTATGTGCCAATTCACTTTTATATGGTGTACATAGTGTAATTTGACATAGTATATCATGAATCCTTTTATTGTCATGATATTATAAGGGTTTTTACATCAATTATTTTTATTTAAGAATCTCTCATTTTTTTAGAAACTCTAACTAAAATATCATTTTAAATGTTTTAAAGATTTATTCTTCTAAATAATTCTCATTAATGTCCATGTATTAAAAATGGATTTAAGGATTTATTTATATGGAAATGAATTTTTTAAAATTAAAATTCATTTTAAAAATTTGAAATTGGTTTGGGAAACCTTGATTCAAAAATCTATTTTTAACAGCTTTTTGATAAATAATGAGACATTTAAATGTTTTCAAGAAAAAAGGGGATATTTATCTCAAATAGTTTTGCTGATTATTTTCATCTATATCACTGTCCTTCATTGTTTTTTATTGAGGTTGAATTAATATAATTCAATCTTCCATATTGTATTGAATGAGTTATGTTTTACTGTCAATGTGATATTTTTATGCCATTCATGATTTGTGGTTAAATTATTGACATTTCGTATTCTAGATTTAATACGAATGTTTAGATTATGTTTCACCCATTTCATATCCGGAATGAATTGGACTTAATAAGTGACGTGTGGAGCCCAATATAGCTCCTCGATGCATCGGTAAGACTCATGAGAAAAACTAGTGTCCTGGAACAAGTCCTTTACAAAATTTTATTTGTAGTCTTGGCACGAGACCTTGACTTTGTGGTTATGATGTTCGACATTATGAATTCCATCATTATGAAATTATCTGTGGATATTACATGGAATTATTAATCTATTATAATATCCATTTGAATAATTAAGTGGCATTGTTTTATTTATATTTTCCATATTATGCTGAAATTTATGTTTTAAAGGCTTTTGTTTTAGTCTTATGAATTTTTTGAAATGTTTAGGCTTATTTATGAAAGTCTCTGCTATATTGTTATCATTACTGGGCATCTGAGCTCATCCCTTTCTATGTTTTATTTTTCCTATTATGTGAATAATTATATCATGATTAACCTAAAAAAATAGGCTAAGGGATATGAGTGTGTTAAAAGGGTACATAATTTTTATTTATTTATTCCATGATGTAATTTATAACATATGTTTGTATCTTGTACTTCAAAGGCTACAAAACTGATAAGTCTTTTAGGACATGATTCCTTGTATCATGCCAATGTTATGTAGTAATTCACCAACTCTGGGTAACTAGGGTTGGGGCATTACAATAACCACTGACTCTAGACTACTTAGGTTATGATATTTACCTAAGATACTAAAAACCACTTTAAATGGGTGTTTAATGTATTTTAATTTTGTAACCAAACATTTCAACATTAATTATCAACCAAATTATTTTAAATTAATTCCACCCAAAATTGGTTAGCATTAATAAAAAAATCATTAATTTATCCTTTTAAACTACTCATCCTAATGTATAAATACCCACTCATTCTCTCTCCAATATCCACTCCAAATACATTGATGAAAACTATTCTCTATATATACCTCTCAAGAGCCTCTCCAAGGTGGTTATATGTTTCTATGAAGTGTATATATAGCTCTAAGAAGCATCCTATCTAGGTAAGGGATCTATACCTTAACTTTATGAATTCAAATATTTTTTTGAATATGAATTTTGATTATAAAATTTTTATATTTTCAAGTTTTTAAAACACCCCATTACTATATATATATGATATTTTCTTAATAATAGACTTCTCTTATCTCTCATTAAACCCATTCCATGATCCATATTCTATACCTATTATGCTGATGATATTATCCATTAATTTTTCATTCTATTTTTTCATGTCGGGAATATCCAACCCTATTTTTATTTAGGGGTATTCATTTTCATGTATATATCAATTTTGTATCGTTATATCCAGGTATAAAACCCATATTTCCTAATCATGGGTTTAAAATAGCATTTACTTATGATATTTGATCAATGTGGAGCATATAATGTTAAATATATAAAGGGAGTTCACTGATAGGACTCTAATGCATTAGATGATGAATTAATCTCTAGAGGTGGAATCTTCATGATACCTTGGAAGGATGACTTGGTAATGTTTTATGATATCAAAGTAAAAATCCTTAGTATATTTTATTTCAAAACCTTATTGATGAGATTTAGTGATATGATTATCAATGAATCATTTTTATTTTGTAGCCACATTTCCATGTTTTACCTCATGTTATTATACAAATTTACTAACATTATACATCATGTTCTTGTGTTCATCTTCTTACGCTATGCTTCATGTTTCATCTATGATGTTCTCTTAAATTTTTTTATCCCTTAGTAGACCTTATTTTCACCCCTTTCATTTTATAAATGACTCTAGTAAATACTATACAATGTGGTGATATAGGATGGGATAATAATGAATCCATTCAGGATATTTAAAAATTAGATTTTGTTTTTTTAATGTAACTTGTATGTCATGTAAAATGAACCTAGTTTCCAAGAAACTACACCAAAAAAGGTCCTTTAGAGTTATATATATAATACCTTTTGAATAAATTATGTTAAAAATTATTTATAAAAATTTGGATCATTGCATATGGATTTGTTTTTTGGATTATTGTACTGTTTGTTAAGCCTACACGTTTTCCACTTTACTTAACTACGTATTATCATACTCAACTGTTGGTTATTAGAGGTTTTGAGTTCATTTATTATTCTAGTTATTTACTTTCTATGTTACTCTAATGCATATGGAGATATATGTTCTTGAGTACAGGTTTATTAGTATAAGGCCTCCCATATGTGTGATATGAATATATTATTCTAATCCTTAATCCCTAGCCAATTGGATGTGGTCTTGGGGTGGGAAACTTGACTTACTTCTTGCCAGGAGGGCCCTGGTGGGTCGGTTTGTCTCATAACTATATACATTCTTGGGATCTAGCTATAGTGTCTTCTAAAGGTTGTGAAAGCTACATTTTAACCATTATTTCTGATTTTATAGGAATTTGTGGTTTTTCAAATTAAAGTAAAAGAATTTCATCATTCAAAATTATATGTAGTGGAAGATTATGATTGAAAAGAAAAATGAGAGAAAATTTGTATCATCTTCACAATAATAATTGTATTTAATTATTTTTCTAATTAATTTAAATATTTTTTAAAAGAAAAAGAAACATTCAAGAATTTTACAGTTATTGGTACTCCAATGTAAAATGATGTGGCAGAACACATAGAAATTGCATTCACAGAGAAGGTAAAATGTATTCTATCTAACTTTCATTTACCCAAATCCTTTTGGGAATAAGTCATTGTAACTATATGTATACTAATTAATTAGTCTCCTTTAACACAATTGAAAAATTTCTCTAGATGTGGTATATACTTATGCTCCTATATCATAATCTAATTTGAATATATTATAATTTCATGATTATTATCATGTGGATAATAGAAAATTAGAACCCAAATTCAAAAAGTTTATCTTTATTAGTTATAAATTTGGGGTTAGAGGATACAAGTATTGGTGTCCTAAAATAAAAAAATGTTTTTGTTAAAATTAATGTAGAATTAGAAGAATTTTCCTTGATAATACCATCACATTATAATTATTTGAGAAAATATAAATATATCACAAGTTATAACGTTGATCTTATTTCATATTTTGTACTAAATTCATCATTTCTTGATGAATCTATGATGTAAGGAGACTTTTTTCCTTCTCTACAACCATTATAATATTCTATTAAAAATAAATTCCAAATATAAATATTATACATCCAAAGAGGTGTGATAAAGATGAATTAATTTATTGTGAACTAAATGTGGCTGAAGGTATTGATTAAAATAAATAACTTTTCAATTATTCTGACTTAGTTTGTTTTAATTATTTAGGTAGATGTATGTTGACTATTCGAGAAGAGGTGGCCGCTTGTTAGGAAAATAATACACGAGATTTGGTAAAATTACTTAAGGGTAAGGATGTTGTGCAATGGAAATGGGTGCCCAAAAAGAAATAAGGAATCATAAGAGTTGAAGAAGAATGATAAAAATCGTGGTTAGTTATTAAAGACTAAAGTTAGGCTTTATGAGTTGGAATCACAAATTTTATCTATCAATTGGTAAATCATAGATCTATTTTATTTGTGTTGGATATTGTGCCTTTGCTTAATTTTGACTTTTTATGGATGGATGCGATGAAAAACTTTATTCGTAATGATCTTGAAGAGAATATTTACATATAATATCTGTATGGTTTTATAGTTTTAGGTAAGGAAGACTATGTATGTTCATTTAAAATATCAATTTATGGCCAAAATGAATCACCCAGATAGTGGTATATGTGGTTTGGTTATTTTATTAACTCCCATGGTTTTGAAAGGTCTTATTCTGATTATTTCATTTATCTTAAGAAATTTTATGATGGATGTTTTATTTATCTATTACTCTATATCAATGAAAATTTGATTGAATCCCAGGATAAGAAAGACATTATATGTGTTAATGTTCTGTTGAATTCATAGTTTGAAATGAAGAATTTTGGAGAAAAAAAGAAAATTCTTGACATATAGATATAGTGTGATAAAAATTTAGGAATATTTTACCTAATTCAGAAATAGTACATTGATAATGTTGTTAATAAGTTTTATATGAGAAATTCCAAGCCTCTTATTAATCTATTATTTTCTTATTTTATACTTTTACCTTCCTTCCTTCTACAGTCAGATAATAAGGTTGAATATTTTTCCCAAGTCCCATATTCTAGTGTAGTGGATTCTTTGATGTATTCAATAGTGTGAACCCATCCAGATTAATCTAGTGAAATTAGTTAAGTTAATAGATATATGGATAATCCTCATAAATAATAATTGAAGGAAGTCTAGTAAATCTCTATATATCTACATGAGACTACTAAAAACACATTCATATTACCTTCATTTCACTATGAGGATTCAAGCATAGAATCCCTCTATCGGTTATCCAATCATTATTTATTGATCTTTGAGAAATGTTAATTTATTTCTAGGTTATATGGTGGTGAATCAATTATCTTTCATTTCTTATCTCGATCACTCCAAGATCATTCGAGATGGAAGGTGTTCTTCTCATTCTTGAGAGGAAGAGATGAAGAATTTAAGAGAGAGAGAGGGAGGGGGATAATTTAATTGTGATAAAAAATTCTATATTATCAATTTTCAATTAAACATCTATAATAAACATTACCATCTATTTATAGAGCTAGTGTTTTGGTAAAAATATTATTTAATTGCGTTATGGCCCTTAAATAATATTATAATATTTAATAAAGCCACTTATATATAATAATAATAATATTATTATTATTATTAGTTTATGATGTGTGATAACTTGTTCAATAATAAATATTATTTTATTATATTATAAATTAATATTTTTAACCATATTTGATTTTGATCAGCTCAACTCCTCAACACTTATTGAATATCTGAATAAATATTTTAATCATTTAAATGAATATTTTATTCACAAACCAATGAATAAATATTAATAAAATATTCAATAAATAAAAATTTATTTTATCCATGATCCAGAGAATAAATATTTACTAAATATTCACATGATGAAATAAATTAATTATTTAATGAATAAATAATTATTTATTATATTTTGAATGTTTATGATCAGTAAAACTTATATAAAATTATTCCTCAATCATGAGAAAAACATTTATTCCAATTATTATAAATTCAAATATTAACTAATTGAGATCAATGAATACAATTATTGTGTGACCCTCTAGGATTTTTCATCATTGACATTAGGCATGTACGCCTAATGTCTAATATTACTGTCTAGCAATGGGCTAAATTAACCAAGATAAAGAACATAATTCTACAAGGTCAAAAAATACAAATGAAAATTCATTGTCAAATATAATACCATTAACATAATATCTCATGCAAAAGGTTTTACATATGTTTCTTCAACCTATATGTTTGATACATCTTTCTCTAACTATATGAAATAAACATCATTACACTATGGACAAGGAATTTAATGTGATAGTTATATTTCAATCAGAGGGTTGATATGTCAATTTCTATGAAGTTGGAAGTGAAAATCATTCCTCAACTTATCCATTAATAACATTCCATTAATGATGTACCCAAAATAACTTACTTCCCGCCAACATATGGAATTATGGTTTTTATTAATAAATCTACGTGTGTGAGTCATGAAATGCAATAATGATAATCGTAAAGTCTAAGGATCCTTACACATACTCATATATAAGAGTATCTGAAGACACCAAAAAAAGAAAAATTCATACTAGATGGTCTATTATCATAATCTCTCGTAATGATGTATTGACTTCATGAGAAGAATCATCATCCTCTTCCATGCAATCTCACCTGACATTCTATATACTATGTTCTCTTACTTAGTACATTATCTAACCACAGAACTTGTATTAAGAATATCATCATATAATTTAGAGGTTCTTAACATATTTGGTAACTACAATACCCTTTTTAATGTGATAGATACTCTAGGATATTATAACATCAATGTGATGCATATGAAAAATCAATATGTGATAATGTATTTAAATTAATCTTCATATATTTGAATATACATGAAATATTAAGTAAAATATTAGTTGGTTATTGGGATACAACTCCAAAAAAACACCCAATTTCACTAAAGACACCAAATAATGAATCTTTATTTCTTACATGTAGAAACATGCATCCACGAAGTATGGCAAATATTCTAGGCCTATCATGTTTCCATGGCTGGGGTTGGAAAAAATCCACATTTCTTTATAGATTACCTATTTACTATAACATTATTATCTTCAGAAAATCCCTCAAGTAGTGATATAAATGAGTATCCACCTATTGTTACCATGCCAATGTCTTTACATCCTAACTAAATGAAAAGTCAAATATTATCATGATAATAATAAAACTATTTATTTTGGTATAAATCAGAATTAGAACATTATGTTTCTAAAGAATCCATATGCTACATAATAATCCATGACATACTCGAATAATATATATATATAGGTATCACCGTATGTAATAAGTTTTTAAAACATATTACCTTAGCCTTATCTGCGATACTAGATAAAATCATACTAAATGAAAGAAAGTGTACAATTCACTTGATCACTAGTATTCCTACTTAAGAACTCAACCAGTTCTACTTTGAAAAGTACTGATAGATACTTTTTACTAAAATTTGATGCAGTTATGATGGATTTGTTTAATATTAACAAACTGTTCACCATGTATTATTAATATCATACATAATTACATATAATGTCATAGGAGATAAATTCCCATAAGGTAATCTTGTAAAATAATATTAATCTAAATAATCTCTTCCTATGACTATTCATGTTCTTCTAAAAGGACTATATTCCTATAATAATTTGGTCTAGAATTTTAACAAAATTTATTTTTCAATGATTAGTTAATATATATACTATTACAAAATTTAGAAAAATCATGGATCTATCTTTTAGATATTGTTCCCTATAAAATGGTTGATTCTTTAATTCATACTTGGAGAAATTTTATTCCTTATTCTTAAAAATCTAGTAAGACATAACAATTTTTTTCCATATGTCATCAACCAATATATCATGAAACATTATTGTGATCCCACTCAATAGATATAGATGCATGTCACTCATTCATTTACATATGAATATTTTATTACCAGTATAAATTATTTATTCATAAATTTATTTATAAAATTTTCATATCCTTTTGGAATAAAATTATGTCATCAGACCTTTGAAGTTATTCTTAGTAGACATATACCATAGTGTCCCCCTTTGGTCATTTCCTATAGACATCTATTGTATGGTTTCCTCTAAGGGAGGTGTCTTTGACAATCAATATCCCAATATTATTATCATTGAAAGATTATTTGAAAAGGTATAATAGAACAAGGATTATATTCATGATGATTTTTAAATGTCTTTTCATACACTAGAAATTTAAAAAAACCAATCACCTTTATTGGTACTGTATTTTACCATCCATTTCTAGTTCCTCATGAATAATCACCATTATTATCAAGTCTTAGAGACTTTCAAAATATGTATTCCCTTACTCCTGATACATGGAGACCATTACATGAGAATAATACCATTTACTATTTCATTGTAGGGATCTTTATTATGAAAGAATAATAAATGTATCACCCACTATGGTGAAAATAAAAAACCTCTTTTGTTATAAATTCCCTCACGAAATATGTCTCTATAACTAGTCCACCCACTAATTTGTGTGGGGTCCTATATTCCTAATCCTACTCATGTGCATCCATATCCTTAAATCATAAAATTTATGTCTTATCCCACTATCTTTAAATATATAGGATTTATTTTTAGAAATATACTTGATCATGACCTGATATTAATATCCTAAATGTCCATAGGATCATTAACTCAGATACACATTAGTGTTTTGATGTTCATTTGTTGCTAAGGATATAATTTAACAAATAGTTTTCAATTCAAATTATGGTATTATTCTAATTGATTCTTATCACATCACATTTGATATGATATCCATTATACATTAGAGTTATCATATGGTTATGCTTTTCAATTCTATTTAGAAAAATGTCTTAGAAGGAATAATGGAAGATTTATAATATGTATAAGACTTGTAATTGACTTTCATTTTACTACCATCATGGAATTGATGTATATAAGGAAATTTGAGTTTGGGATAACCTTTAATTGACATATATGATCAATTATTACATCTATAAGATACTCTCTAACAAGCTAGATCAAAGATTCCTCAATCTCTTCCAAGTGAATTTATTTACTTCGATGAGAATTTATAAAATTTATTAAAGGAATATCATGATGTATAAAAAGTTACATTTATTTTATAATGTTTCATGTGTTCATTTTTAACCAACAATAAAAATATTATTGAAGTTCATTTATATAAAAATATTTTTTTATCTAAAACATCATACATAGTTTGTTTGTATATCCTGTATCTTAGCTCAATTGAGACTAAAACACATTTATTGTTATAAATGATCAATTGATTGTGGTTTTATTTTAAAAATAATTATCTTTACACAATTTGGTAAGAGTTTTATATTTCATATCAATCATTCATTATAATGGATATATTTGATTCAAGAGTTATTGGACTGTTAGTTTAGTATTAAAGCGTCCTAACAAAATTTATTCAAAAAATTAAATAATGTCTCATTGTGTCTAACCAAAAAATGAGATAAATGTTTTAGTAATATTTATTAAAAAATTCAATCAATCCAATACTGAAATTATAAATAGAGATCTCCCCTTAGATTACATATTAATCACCCTTTCCCAACACTGTTTGAGTTCACTCTATAACCATTTTTTTATAATCCATTTCCTACATTTAAATACATTAATGTTTTAAGAATATTATATTTAATACACAATACATGAATGGAATCTTTATAGATATACATTGAGTGTATGTAATTACTTTCCTATTCAATTCATTGCAATTTATTTTCTAGTCTCCATTATTTCAACATAAAAATAAAACAGCCTCATGTTCGTTCTAGTATCATTGAATCCTTTGTCCCTTTTATGAAATTAGTAATATATATTTCAGATTTATATTATCTATGTAATATTCTTCTTTTCTTTCAATCTATTCACTAAAAGGGGTGGATAAATAGGTTTCAACCAATCCTTATCTGATTGGTGAAGTATAGAAAAAAGTATCATGGATGACTTATACTTTTTATTTATCTAGGCTTAAAAATATAAGGATAATCTTGGTGGTAAGGATAATAATATAATATAAATAAATAATTCCATATGTAATTGAAAGAAATTTTTTTATAACTGATCAATATAACTAACATTTCCTAAAGCATGATCAGTAGTTTTATTACTATATTCTATTTTACACTAATATAGTGCATTGAAAATCTTAATTTTTTTCTAGCCTTTCCTTATATTTCACAAGAGAACATATATATGATATTAAGGTGTAATAATACTTTTATTTATGTTTTATCATCAACTATATGGACATAGAAGATAATATAATACAATAGGCACATTAATTGTCCTCAATATATCTCTAGTAGGCATCCTGTTCACTATCACTCACCTACTGAGGTAGAATAACAAGAGTTGTGGATTCTAACACAATATATACACTTTTTGATAACAATTCATCACATAAATGATTATACCATATCCAGAAATTTGTAGTTACACTAACATACACAAATTGAAATAATTATTTCCCTTTTTTTGGTTTTACATAACATTTCCTTCTATAGTTAAAATAAATGATTAGTGTAGTTCTTGATTACAAATTATTTGATAAATAATAATAATAATTTTCTATTAAATCTCCCACTATTTTATCAAGTCTAAATGTTTATCACCATTGAACTCATAATGTCTAATTTCTTATACATTCTAGTGGAAAGAATCCTTATTCCCCTTCACATAACCCAAACAAGGATTTTTCAAGCTTATAGAATGTATTTTGGTAGGCATGTCTTTGTAAAATATGAAATTTTATCTATCTAATATGTTGAGTGGATTTCACAATTTAAAAATATGACTCGAATTTCCACAACACATATCTCTAGATTACACAAAGTCTATAAAGGTATACTCTTATTTTTGTAAAATGGTTAAGTAATCCCATATCCTTTATAAGAACTCCCCTTATACAATTATGTGTCCCAATAAGGTTTGGTCAAAACTTTGTTCTATTGGTTTCATTTCAAATAAATTAATGGAAGAGAAAGTCTAACACAATATTTTGTTGATGAATTTTATTTATTATGCACAAATTTTATCTTGTCTTATCCTTTACATGACTTGTTAATATTAATTAGTGTTTACTTAATTAAATAACCATGTTGGATAAAACATTTAAAAATAATCCATTTATTTAAATTCCATTTTTTCACATTAATTCATTTGTTTATATGATGGTGATTTTGAATTAATAAAATAAATAATTCATAGATTAAAATAAATAAATAGATAAAAAAACTGACCATGAGCTTATCTAATAGTTTATTTGTTGGGAATACAATAAATGAACCACTAACCTTGGGGAAATAACACATTATGATGGTATCAACATCTATTGAAGCATTCCACCGGTCCACCTATGTATCCCCTGAGTTGTAATCATCTGGGTTCCATCTTGAACCACCTCTACACACCTTGGGATACTCTATTTATTACATGTATTTATAACTCACGTGCATATATAGGAAACAAAATTATTAGTTAATAGGAATTACATAAATAATATTTTACACATAGGTCCTACGTAATAATGGAGGGAGGTTATACTCACATGTCATCATATTTAATTTATTAATTAATATTTATAGACTCATGTAATAAATTAAATTAAATAATTCCACCACATATATAGGTCTTGGTCAAGATCATGAATGGTCATGCACATTTAATGAACACAAAAAATTATAACCACTTAATATTCATTTCTATTTGTTGTTTATTATTAAGATAAAAATTCTTGTACTAACTAATTATATTTTATATTTATGACCCTGAAAATTCTCATTGAGATACCCATCATTAAAATCATTCAAGGAAAACAACCAAAAAAACCAATAATAACAAATTATTATAATAAATTAATTAATCATTTAATGTCTATTTAAAAAATTAGTAAATTATCAAAACACCATGTATGCTACTCAATACCATAGGGTATTAATTAATCAATTTAATAATTTAATGTAATTTAATTATCTCTTTTATTGTGAGACTCAATGGTGTGTACTCATATGCTACAAATCGTGTACCTTGATTACCGTGTACCTAGGATACATCTTTAGGGCTTCAGCGTGCACCTCTATAGAACTAAATGGCACGTACAAGTCAGTTACATGCCATGTATCAGACTTCCATGTGTATACACAACTCTCCGATAAACTCTGCATATTCATTGGTTGTGACTACACAACGTGTACAGACCATCTACATTTCATGTATCACTCATGTCGTGTCTCTACATAACATACCGAATGGATGAACTTGTATTTTGGATGCATAAAATGACGAACTACACTCTGTGTACACCGTATACATGTCATGTATATCATTAAGGCTCCAATTGGTCAGTCTCATGCTATTGGACCATGTATAATGACCATATATATTGTGAAACTTTCACCACTAACCCATGTAGACTAAATGAATGCACGCTAGTTACACACCATGTAATCTGATAAATTGTGTGATAAGTTGGATCTACCTACACATTGTGTGAAATAATAGAACCATGTGTAACTACTACTCTTTACGTCATGTATCCCATGACACATCCAGTTACAGTGCACTCAGGTACAAGACATGTACTCCGATTACACACCGTGTAATCCCATGCTATCTGGCCAGATTCATAAACACTTCACAATGCTATCTTCAATCATCCTTTATATTTTATTAAACATAAAAAATGTGATTCTTGAATGAATAAATTAAAATTATGAAAACATTTTAATTCAAATCGGATTATATAATGAATAACATGAAATAAAAATTTCAATAATGATAGCACATATTGATCAATAATAAAATAAATAATTATAAATTTAAAAACTGATCACTTTGATAACACTTGTAGGTTTTGAGTTTAGAAAAAGTTCTTTTGGTTGGTGTTAAATTAATATTTCATTTAATTTAGAGTTTTTTGAAACCCTAAGAGAGGATATTTCAAATTAAACTTATAATTAATATATTTATGATTAGAAGAAATGATTACATCATCTTAAGACTATTTCTTTGGTTACATTGTTGATCTTTTGAAAACCCATTTGTATTACCTTCATTGTACTATAAGGATTCATGTGTAAAATCCCTCTAGCAATGATCCATGTGTACACCATTGATATTTAATAAATTTCAATTAATTTTCAGGTGATAACATGGTGAATCAATTGTCTTTCATTGTTCATATTGATATCTAGAAGATTCTTTAGTATTGAAGGTGTTCTTCTCATTCTTTAGAGCAATATAAAAGGAAAGAGATATAGATAGAGATAGAAATATGTTCATTTTGGGTCATTCTTTTATATTCTCAATTTTGGATTAACCCTATACAATAGACACAACCTTCTATTTATAGAGAAACGTTTTCGGTTGAAGTATTATTTTATTGTATAATAGACCATAAATAATATTATAATTGCTAATAAACCTCATTCAACATAATAATAATAATAAAAATATTTTTTTATGGTGTGTGATAACTCGTGAAAAGAAAAATACTTTTTTATTTGTTTATAAATTAATATTTATCAGTATAAAGGATCTTGGTCTTCTCTAACACCTCAAAAACTTATTGAATATCTTCATAAATATTTTATTCAATTAAATAAATATTTTATTCACAAACTAGAAAATAAACATTTAATAATTATTCAATAAATAAAATAAATATATTATCCACAATCCAATGAATAAATATTTATTAAATATTAATTTAGTTAAATAAATTTTATATTTAATGAATAAATAAATATTTATTACCTTGGGAACATGAATGATCAATAAAACATGAATAAAATTATTCTTCAGTCATTAGAATAGAATTTATCCTAATAATTAAATTCAAATAAAATTATATCTAGATCAACCGAAACACTTGGGATGTGATCCTATAGGATTATTTCCCATTAGAATTATAAAAGTATACCTAAATTCCATGATTATTGTCTATAAACGGGTCAAGGAATAAAATAGAAAGAACATAATTTCACAACATCTACAACCACATTTAAATGCTTATTGTGTAATATAATCTCTTTATCTAAATATCTCATCATTTAGGTTGCGCATCGGTTTCATCAACATATATGCTGTGGATGTTTTATTTTACTATCTAAAATAAATTTAATGAAACCATACCAATGGAATTTAATGAAGTGGATATATGTTAATCAAAGGTCTAGGATATCAACTTCCATAAAAATAGAAGGGACACATCCTTTTGTAATTTATCCATTAATAACATGTCATTCGTAACGTACACAATATAAATTCCGGAAAACATATGTAATGATGATGTTTATTAGTAAATATTAGTGTTTAAAACATAATATGTATTAATGATAATATTAAATTCTAAGGACTATTACACACACTCATAGATAAGAATATCCAATGACACCAAAACATGAAGAATTCATATTAGCGGGTCTGTTCTCATAATCTACTATCTTTGAGGCTACTAATTAAAAACTTCATGATAATAAGCCTCACATAATTATGAGTAATCACACATAATATTCTATTTATTGTGTTTCATTTCATAGTACTTTATCCGACCTTGGAACTATATTTAAGAATATATTCATAGCATTTCAAGGTTCTCATCATAACAAGAAACTATTATGAGCTTTTCAATGATATAGATAATCTAGGACATTATCACATAAATGTTATGTAGAAGAATAATTAATATATGATAATATATTTAAATCAATATTCACATCTATGAATATACATATAATATTATGTATAACCTTAATTGGTTTTGGGGCATCAACTCCAACTTCTCTCTCAGGTTTTTTGTTCCCAAAGGGGCTTAAGAGGAAGATATTGTGTTTTTTTTCATTCTATAGATTGATGGTTTATTTATTTATGTAGTGGATGAAAATAAAGGAGGAGATTTTAGGTTTCATAAACCAAATCAGTTTGAAATTATTCACACATGCTACCACAAATGCAGTCAATAACCCTTTATTATATTCATAAATGCTGAGAGTAACTCTTCAATTATTGTGGGTACAATATCTCCATTAATGTTGAGAAATATTTCTATTTATAGATGTTTTTTCATAGACCTGTGAGTTATTCAATAAAAAATCCAACTCATTATGAAATTCAATACTATCTCTCCTTTTGGGCATTCCCAATATGGGATTTCTATGTAAAATTTTACAGTTTCCTTTTTAATTTCCTTTTTTTGTGGTTATTCATTCGATGATCTCCACAAAAAATTTTGCACTCAAAGAGTGGATGTAATAACATGTAGAATTCATGGAATAAGTGGATAGTCATGATTAAGAGGACAAATCAAGATTTCAATCATAGATCCAATAATATTGGATATGCACACAAATCCGATTTGTTGGGTGGTTGTGGGGTGTATTTTCCTCCCACAACTATAGAAGCATCTTTTATCAATGATATAATTAAAACTTATCAAAACTAAAAAAGATTTGAAAATGTAAGAACCCTTAAAAGTAATTTTCTTTTATTAGTGATAATAAAAGAACTGACAAATGAAGACATATATCAGCATGTTTTAGTACTGATAAAGGTTAATTTAATCATTGATTTTTTAGTATTCATAAAACTCAAAATATTTTTTAAAGCCCATCACATTTATCAATTACCATTTTAGAAGTGATAGTTTCTAGCCCTGATAAAACTAAAAAAATATATTTTTAATTCTTAATCCTACTGTGACACCAATCCCCACTGGACCCACTACCCCCACCCCTTTTTATCCCCTTATCAGTACCAAACTTAATTTCCCAACCTTGAACAACCTCACAACCATGAAGAATCAAACATGTTTCCTCCTTCCTATAGCATGAAAACTCATACAACTATTTCATCTTTTTTTCACAAAAATTTCATGATATATATATATATTCTGTATTCTTATAATTATATATAATTATATATAATTATATAACTTTTTTTAAATATATTCATAAATATTTTTATATATTTAAAAATTTAAAAATTATATATTTATCGATATAGTTTTATATTTTTATATAATTGTGTCTTTACTTATTTTTTTATAATGTATTTATAAAATGCATATTTATGGTAATTACATTATTATGTGTGTGTGTGTTTGTATGTGTGTGCATGATTATCTCTCTCTCTATATATTTATTTATATTTATAGGTGTGTGTGTTTATATATTTTAATATATATATATATATATATTAATAATTATTTTTCAATGTATGAAGATACATACATGTCTATAGACCCATAAGAAGTACACAACACCACTAGCCCAAGGGATTTTACTTGTCATATATTGGTATATTTAATATATATGTTTTTATATTTTGAAATATATATATATATTAATATTAATTAGTAGAATATACACAATAATATATATAAGTTTATTAACAAACACACATATATATTTATATTTAAACATTATATATACATTTTCATATATATATATATATATATATTCATACATTTTCATAAGGTAATTAAAATGATTAGATCTTATTTTAAATAAAATAGATAATAATTATTTCCATATGGTTTGTATGTTTTAAAATAAGTTTTATATGTAAATATTCCTAAATATTTATATGTAAAACTAATTTTTACATATAAATATATAAATATATATATATATAATTATAAATAACACTATAATATGAAAAATAATAATATTTAAAAACCGTAATATATATATATATATATGAATGTAATACCTACTAATTAATTCAATCATTACTAAAAAATGACAATAAGATCCTCTTAAATGAGCTGAAATTCTATCGAATTTTAAAAAAATTTGGATATCCCACTAAAAAAATAGTTTTGGAGGCCTTACAGTCCAATTTTACATCAAAAAAATAATAAC
The DNA here is from genome assembly GCA_963277665.1 of Viscum album. NCBI lineage: Eukaryota > Viridiplantae > Streptophyta > Magnoliopsida > Santalales > Viscaceae > Viscum > Viscum album. The sequence goes on along the minus strand of OY728155.1, from coordinate 1,552,602,093 downwards.
CAAGGCCCCCTAATTCAACATGGAATAAATCTCTTTGTAGGTTTTGATTTGACATCTCGTGGAGCCGTGATGGACACCCAGATCAAACTTTATGATTGATTGAAGTAGAAAAATATTTTTTCAATTATCTTAAGGCATTAATTAATTAATTCATTTTTTTATCCATAAAATTTTATTTGATGTCTATTAATAAGCATTGATTATTCAATTTTTATTTAATATTAAATTTTACTTATTTTATATACCATTTTTCAAAAAAATTGTTAGATTATGTAATAAAACATATTTAGTATTATATAAATTATATTTAAGAATATATATTATATATATATATCAATATAAAAATATTTACAAATTGAAATATTTTTGTAATAATATATAATTTTTCATGAATGTCGCTTTTTTAGTGCTAAAAACAATTGATTGATTAGTAATAAATGATAAATATTTACCAGCACTAAGAAAATCATTGATAAAGGCGTCCCTTTATCATCATTAAAAAAACTAACAAAGGGTGTCCTTTTATCAATGTTTTTTTATCACTGATAAAGAATAAATTTATTAGTGATTTTATTCAATGCTAATAAAAGTACCCTTTTTATCATCACTTTTTTTAGAACTGATAAAGTGTGGCACTGAATATTGTTTATTCTATGGTGATGACCCATGAAACACAAATCCAAGCCAAGGAACCCATGTGATCCACTCGAATGAATGATCCCCACATACCCATACACATATATCTAGAATAAGAAATAATATGATTCCCAAAAAAATAATACTGATCATAAACGAAATGGAATCAATTTTTCATATATTATAGAAAAGAGAAGCATGATAGAAGTAAAATGCATGTTTTAATTATAAATCATATAACATGGATTGAAATTCAAACTATGAAAATTTAATTTTGTTTACAATCATTATTTCACATTATTTTTCAAATTAATTATGAATTATAATAATCCACTTTTATTTTTTATAACCATCACAATATATGTTTAAAAAACTTACCCCCCCCCTCATCAGTCTTGTCTCAAGATTACTTTCTCAAAAACCTTTCCTCCCTCTTACCTCGATAATGTTAGGACATATTTCTCTCAAATATACAATGATACAGATTCCAAAATACTACATCATTCAATGAATTTTCCATTAAGGTCATATGAATTTGTATATAATTATATTTTATGAAATGTAGTTTATGTTTTTATGGTTGATGTTAGTTTATAAATTATTGAAAATATATTTATTCATAGAAGTATAGATTTTGGAATTTTATTATTTTCATATAATTTTTTATTATAAATTAACTTATTATTAGTTTTTTTTATATTTTTTATTTTTGAATTTGGTTTCTTATTTTTATAAATATTTTTTATATATAGTAAATATATAGTTGTTTATTTTTAATTTATCATAATACTTGAATTAAATTGTTTTAAAATTTTATGTGAAATAATATACTATCTATGGAATATTTCTCAATTTTTTTGTCAACATTGTTCATAGTTACAAGGTATTTTGTAATATAAAAAATACTTTAGTGATCATAAAAATATGACTCTAGATGCATATTGTGATTGTCCAATGTCACAAAATTACAGCTGTTTTCCCCATTTTTTTCTATAGAATCCTCTATTTGACAGTTTCTATAGACCACATGGCTGGATCCTATAACATATTAGAAATGAAGGTTGTTGTAACCAATATATTTTAAAAAATCATGAAATACACTACAAAACTAATATTTCAAAGAAGAAAAAGAAAAAAAAGAATAATGATTCATAAATTTACTATATATCTACATGATATATAATTTCATAAGTTCTTAAATAACATCGGCCAATTGTTTTCCATGAATTGCACCCATCATCACGAATACCTTAAAATCAAATAAAGTAAAAAATATATAGAATATAAAATAATAATAAAAATTATAATTATAACCTACTATATTATTTGAATTAAAAATCAGTATAATAAACAATCTATAATGGTATCATTTTCAATATATTCCATGTTTCTGATTGTTTTTTTCATTTAAAACTTCTTATTTAGTCAATACCAAAACACCACACACTGAATTGATGCTTTTTCTACCCATTCAAAAGAAAAATAATTCAAATATGATTTTCCTATGAGTTTAGGTTAATACGAGGTTATTTAATATGGTTTTTTCCATTACATGAATGTTTATAGTGTTTTAAAACACTAAAAATGTCTTTTACTTCAACCAAGTAAAATGACTCATATTAAAGATTCTTTGGTATAGAAATATAAAAAATAATATAGACGTTGTTTTATATGATTTGATAACAATCAAAAGTTTTTTTCCCAATTTTTACCCTCTGTCAAACATTTTATATGGCTATTAATTCTTTAAAAATTGCTTATCTAGTTATTTTGAGCACACTGCTCATCATATTATCTCTTTGTCTTACTGTACACATAAAAAATAATTCAAGTCCACTTTTCCTATTATTTCACATCAATATTAGGTCATTTGATACTATTTTGACTATTACATGCACTTTTCTATTTTAAAACACTAAAAAGGAATTTTCTATCATCTTGTGAAAACATAAACTCATATTGACATACTATTAGTCCCTACATTTTAAAAATTTATATATAGTTAATTTAATATGATTTAATGGAAATAAAACATATTTTTCTTGGTTTTGACACACTTGAACGTGTTTTTAAAGACTCTATATTTTTTAAGGAATTCTTATTTAGTCAGCTAGAGTGTAGTGCGCAACAGATTAACATAAAATCTACTCGTACACATCAAAAATTATTCAAATACTATTTCCTATGATTTTAAATTAATTCAAGGTTGTTTCCTATGATATTGACCATATCAAAAACCACCTTAGGCTGCCATTGGAACTATCACCTGAACTTATCATCCATAAGCCTGAAGGGGATTCCGAATCCCTGCAGGATAGAAAGTAGTGCCTGAAAATCACAAGACACACATTTAGAATGTTTCACCTGTGATATCAATATAAAAAAACAAAAAAATTATAATTAAATAATCCAAACATGGGATAACTAAAAAAATCCACCCACAAGTAAAAAACTATAATAAATATAAATTGAAAGTAGATAGAGATAATAATTCTAGGAAAAAAGGAGATATAACATCCCAAAATAAAACAAAAGGACAACATAACCCAAATAACTTTAACTACACCAAAATTGATGCTTGATAGCTAATCAATTCCCATTCATTCATCTATGGTTGATCCAAAACCAAAGAACTAAAGTAGATTTGGGTACTAAAAACATATATAAGATGTGTAAGGGTATATTATAAATGGACCTGTAGGATTCCACTCACTAAAATATTGGAAATAACTTTATGACACAGTTCAAAAAATTATATAATGAACTTATGGTATGGAATAATTTTTCATGTGATTTATAAATAAAAGACAGTAATCATGCCACTTACACATTACACATGAGCCTTAACCTAGTTGACTAGGACTCATTAAGTGCATCCATGAGACCCGAGATAAAATCCAGTTAAAGTTATTTTTAAGGATTATTTTTGAAGTTACTGTAGAAGGTATTATTCAGTACTATAATAGATATAACTATTCACCCATTTCGGCCTTCAAGCCACTGGTTTGGTCCTCGGGTCCTTCAAGGCCATTGCGCCACCCAAGGCCTTCAGGCTAGTAAGGCTTTCAGGGTACCTCAAATCCTTTGGCCCACCTCAAGGCCTTCATGATACCTCAAGCCCTTCGGTCCACCTCAAGGCCTTTGGGTCACATAAATTATAGATGCACTAGAAAGACATACAAGAAACAAGGCTCTCGATGAGGATCCATAGTATGTGCATTCACCCAAGAAGAGTTAATCGTACTTGGAAGAATGAGTGGGTATGGATTTGCCATCAGTATTGGGCCTATAAATTCCTAATAGGACAGATAGCCAACTATCCATGCAAAGGTAGAGTTCTAACCATGATGCATATATTGGGGAAGGTTATTTTTATGTAGTCATGTCTAGGATGAATTCCTTTAAGACCTTAAGTTCCTATAATGTCACGAATCATTAAGGCCATGTATGGGTTCCCCGTAAACCCTTAAAAATGGGGATTGTCAAAAATGAATTAAAAAATGAAGGCCTTAGGTCTATTCAAGAAAGTATTCCACTTACACATTTACAAACAATCCCCCTATTTTAGGAAAACAAAACTATGATGGATAGAATTTTTAATAGAGTAATTAAATATAAGGAGAGAGAAACATTAAGACTATAATAATAATTATAAAAATCATCATTTTTTCTTGTTTCCAATGTTTTCTTGAAAAAAACTTCTTTCATAAACACCCTCCAGGTAAAAGCATTTCTCAAAAACTATTTAAGAAATAACCAAATAATTTCCTTTTTAAAATCATACTTTCAAACCATTTTAAAATAAACTATTTTAAAATAAACCAAAACACCCTCAAGGTGATTCACAATCACACATTGGTACAAAGGCAACAAGGAAAAAATGACCATGAAAACAACCAAACAAAGGCTCTAGATAATCAGTCATTCTTGAGGAAATAATAAAATATTGTAATTAAATACCCTAAATGAGAAAAATCCAAAATGGTCCTAGAATGATGGGAAGCATCTTAAGGCTCTACTAATAAAGACTAAAACTGGAGACAAGGAACCTATGTTGGCACTACTGATTCTGTCCACATTTTTAGTTGTCCCAGAAAACTAAAAAGAAATCAATGTCCCATGAACTCATTTTCTATCATGGGAACACAATTTTTTCTAGCCCTCTCATACCACTACCAACTTGGTTTAATAGAAGAAGTGTTTCCAGAAAACATTCCCTAGGTAGTCCAATATTGTGCACTAGGGATTTCACTCATACATGTTACTTACTATTTAATTAAACTCCCATGAAAAGTTAAATGGAGGCGACCATAAAAAACATCACATCAATAATATCTAAAGCATTTAAAAATAAATCCACCATTATCTCATACACCCTCCCCTGTAACAACCCCTTTTCATATCCATACAAAAGAAGCATATAAGGATACAATAATTAAAAACCACCCCTAAGGTATCTAAAAAAACAGGTATAAAAATAGCCACATGAGGCTCAAATGAGGGTCTCAAATATTTAAAAATAACTTTTCTTAAAGTTTTAATAGGGATTTCACAAAGTTCTTGGGAATCTAAGTTGTATTCACCCCATTTGAAATTTCATTTGAATTTTTTTTATCAAACCACACATTGAAAGACCATTGGGAAACCCAACTATTTATATAAAATAATATTTGAAATAAACACTCCCCCTTTTCTAAAGAAATCAATCAGTTCCAAGAACATTTTAAAAAACCACAATCACCCATGTTCAAACCTCTCATTTATGACCAACATAAGGCCCAATGATTTCAAAACCATTTAGAAGAATTAATATTAACTACATTCATTATATAAAACATTACATTAAAATAATACACACCAACTTTAAATACAAAACATGTGTAAAATACCCCATTGTAAAAAAATTTAACACATTTAAAAATGTCCATTGGGAATTTTAACAAGCACTTGGCTTCTAATATAGGTCCATTATAAGAATTTAAATCATTTTTAAGTGATTTAAAAATTAACAACCACTTTCTATAAAAATATAATTATATAAGAAACCATTTTGAAACACTCATCATTCTAAAAGTTCCACTCATACATTTTTACAATCACTTTTCACGTGACATGTCTATTCTAAGAACAACATCCACATGGATAACAATTCATTCCAAAAAAGGCACAAAACATGATTCTAAAATAATAAAAAATGAGTTAAAATAAAATAAGAAATTTATAACACACAATGAAAGAGAATTTTCATAGATACACTTACCTAATTTCTGGTTGAACAATATGAAACATGTCGCCTTTGATGAATAATGAAAAATATTTCCAAGATACATCCACTTTTACTACACTTGAAATATAAGGAATAGTATCTGAAAATTAAGGAGGAATAAGGTAGAGAGGTCCCCCATGCACACCAAATGTTCTACCGATCAAGAAATATATTCATGGTTTGGACGCACAGTTTAAAAACCATGTTACAACCATGAAATGACCCTATGTTAAAATAATAGACCCTCTCACACGCATGTCACAATATTTTATCTAATCATTTTCAAGCCATGTTCTAGTTCCCATGCTCCCCAAAGGTTCCACATAGTTTCCCATATATTTCACATTGTTTTTATTAAACCGTGCACTATATATAATGACCAACCATGAAAAAAAACAACTAGAATAGTCCCCATGTAAAGGTAGTTACATGTTTCCCCCTAAAATGTGCGTGAAAACTCTAAATGGAGAGAAAAATTATAGATATTTCTGGTTTTGGGATGAATCTTTTTAGAAATATAAATTACCAAAATATATAATAAAATAATATAAAATAAAAGGTTACAATGACATATAGTTGTCAAAATCTTCTCCACCATGAAACTTTTTTTCTTTGAAAATGTCCCCTATCAAACGAAGGCAATGAATGAAGTGAAAAAATAAGACCACTCCATCATAGTAAGGTGGAAGGATTGGGGACAAACAAAAATATCCTAAGATCCTAGAAATATAAAAAACGATACATTCTCTAGAAGAACTGATAAAATACTCAATAAAATCCACATCCTTTTGTAGGAATTAACCCGAGCACCAACAAGAAACTCTAAAAAGGGGAGAATGAAATATAGTCTCCAATCCTATTAGAATTAATCTAAATGGATGAAAAAAATGATGAAATATCCTATAATGAGGGTGTCACTCGGGTCATGAAAATTCCAATAAACCATAAGTGAAAAAACTTGATTACATTTACCATTGACCTTCATAAACTAGGTATTCTAAAAAATTAATGATTTTATAAGAAACAATAAAAGGTCCCAAATCCAAGGAGTATCCAAGATCAAGAGACTGGGTTTTAGAAATGATCCACATCCATCACATCCAAATCAAATAATAGTTATGAGACCAAGTTACAAAAACCAAAATACCTCAAAACATCCCAAACATGAAGAAAATGTAAACATTACATAATCAAATAAATGATGTTTAATTTAACTTTCATGAAAAAAAAGAGAAAAAGGGATAACTAGGAACTTATACCTGTTTCACTTTCACACAATAAACCTAACCATATCTAAACTGACATCAACCAGTGTAAAATATCAACTAGTTCCCTAATTATCCTAAAAACCTGAACCACACACCAACGACCATTTCAAATCCAAAAAATGATCCAAAACTCATGTACGAACATAACCAGAATGAAAACATTACCAATGAATCCACACAAGTAATGAAGATAAACGAATCATGAATAAAGCTAAAACAACCATTGCTTAGTGAAGAGAAAATAAGGAAAATATAAAAAAAGCCACGTCATGGCTACAAGGCTCTTAAATAATCAAGCATGAATCCTAAAAATATACCATCACCTAAAACACATAGAAATTAGACCTCATTACTTCACCGAACAATACAAGTCTCTCCTAGACTAGTCTCTAAAACAAAATCGATGGCTAATACAAAACCACACAATCAAAGTGGACATCTATAGTTTCCACTCTCTTCAGTGTCATGGAAATAGCCAAGAACAAGGAAAAAACTACCCCTAGAGATAAATGAACTAACTTTCCTCGAGACCTTCTAGGATGAAAAATTTAGATATAACAAAACTAAGACCCCACCTGGTTATGTTTATTAATCAAATCAACTGGTCCCAACACACATGTTGGGAAAAAATAAAAAAACCAATCAAATAAGGAAACTCACATGCCAAAATGACATCTCTTTAAAAACCACCCCATCCCTGAAGTAATCAAAAAATATTTTTCCAAAAACACATGCTCATTTAAAATAAATTATTCATTTTAAATCTATTTTTATTAAAATTACCAATTCCATAAGGGAATTTTGAAAATATTAAACTAGGTTTTAGAAACCACTAAATCCTTTTTAAAAGAAGGATCCTACTCGAGCATCCTAAAACACATTCAACAAAACATTAAATGAACCCTTAATTTTTTATTATATAGAAACAATAATTTTCAAAATCCTCCCCAAGGTTCAAACAACCTTATAATAAAATACCAATGGGTTTTAAATCTAACACATTTTATTTAATCTATAATTAAATCACCTATTTTGGGAGAAAACATGCCCAAACATTTTATGTAAAATTAATCCCATTTTATAAACAAGATCAAATGATAAATTCCGAATCCAAAATGGTGTCATTAAATTAAATCCTATTTTTATAAACAATTCCAAATGTTTCTCTAGAAAAAATAACTTTCCAAAATATTAACATTTTTGATAAAAACCCAATTTACATAACAGTCTCAAAAAAAGGAGGCATACCATAATTCCTAATCTACATCATCAAAATATCACAATACCCACATTTAATCAACCTCTATCAATGGGGATCTCTCAAGAACAACCTAAAAAATACAAAAATGTTGTGGAAAAATGCTTGACTCAACCACATGGTTTAATGGTTCATGGGTCAATCATGAAATAATTCTTATAAAATTTTCAAGATCGAGTGATTGGTCACTGCCCTGATTTGTTAGGCCATGCAAACCAACATCATGCCACTGATACAAAATTTTCCCATACCGAAATATAATTACTCGCTAAGGAAGATAACTCTATTCTAAAGAGTATCAACACATAATCAATGGAAAAAAAATTAAAATTTTGGAAATCAAATTTCAAACCACAATTCCCCTGATATCTCAGGCATAGTCATGGAGGATGGTGATAAAAAACCCACTCATGACTGACCACTTGATATCTAAAAATAATTCCTAACTCAATATTATCAAAATAACCCTAAATAAAAAGGGAGATACTCATGAAACTACATCCCCACTGTGAAAAATTGGTTTGGATACCATTTGTAATGAACCATCCTAGGTCGCCACCTAAATTGATCAACCCCATCCCGATGGGAATACCCAATCCCCACATGCTGAAAACTAGTGTATGAGAATAATGAGACACACCTTGGGAATAATTTTCCCCATGATATCAATATAATAACAAAAAAATATCATAAATGAATTAAATCAACCAAAAAGTGGAATAAAAGGAAAACATCAACACATGAATAAAAAATATAAAAAATATAATAAAAAAAAGATACAAATAAACAACCCATTTCAAAATAATGATACAAATGCCAAAATAAAAAAAATTGAAACACAAACAGTAAAATCTATAACTGCACCACAAGTGAACCATAGTCACTCATCACATACCACTCTTCTATCCAAGGATAAAACTGAATCTCAGAACCGAAGTAAAATTGGTTACCAAAATCCTATAGAAGATTTATGTAGGGATGATAAAAATAGCTTTGTAGGTATCTACTCACTAAAACTAAGGAAATATATTTGTAAAATAGTTCATAAAATAGTTTTTTGAACATAAGGTATAAAATATGTTTTTTATTTTTTATAAAGAAAATATGGTAATATTTCAACGTAAAAATTTATAAAAAACCACACTTTGTTTATAAAACATAACAAAGATGGTTAAAAATTTTAATAGATTAATTTAAACAAAATATAGTGGGAATTTGAAACAATAATTACAATGAAAATCACTATTTATACCTATTTCGAAACATTCCTTGAAAACCTCTTCATCATAAACACCTTAATGGAAAAACTGTTTCTAAAAACCCATTTAAGAAATAACCAAATAATTTACCTTTTAAAATAAAAAGTTTCAACCATTATTAAATAACTAATTTAAAAGTTGTCTAGAATTGAATTAAGGTGATTCAAAATCAGACATAAGCACCATGGTGTCATGTAAACAATGTCGAAGAAAAGACAAAAAAAGTTCTATAAAATAAATCAAGATAGGGTACATAATTGAATCATGAAATTAAATACCCTAAAAATTGTTTCCATGGGACTTATCATGATAGGAAAAAACCTAAGGCATTATTAATAAAGACATGAACTAGAAATAAGGAACCTATACTAACACTACTGATCCTTTCCATATCCCTGCTAGTCCCTCCATACTAACCACAAATAAAATTCCAAGGGGATCATTTTCAACCACAAGTACAACTCGGTTGATATATATCGCATCCCAATTACATCTCAATATAACTACTGAGGTGTTACTGGACAATATTCCCTAGGCATCCCACAACTGTACTCTAGATAATTCTCTCATATAGGTCACCTATTATTTCTTAGGACTCCCATGACAATTCAAATGGAGGTGATCACAAACTAAAATCACATGAATCATGTATAAATCCTTTGAAAATAACTCACATATCACCTCTTACACACTCATAAGAAAAAAAATTTCACATCCATACATAAGCATAATATAAGGATATAACGATAAAATACATATCATAATGGATCACAAGTCAAAAAGGGTATTTCAATAGTCACAAGGGGATCAAATGGGGGGTCTTACACATTTATAAAACCACTTTACATTATGTTCCAATTGATCTTTCACAATCTAAATCAAAATCCAAACTATTTTAACACTATTTGAATAAATTTTTTTCAATATTTTCTATAAACCATTTATAAAACCACTCTTTAGAGGAAAAATTTGAAACCCAATTATTTCTAAAAAATGAGATTTAAAAGAAACACACCCCCCTTTTAAAGGAAATAAATCGGTGCCAAGAGCCCTTTATAAAATAAAAATACCCCATTTTAAAACATATATTTAAAACCCAACGTAAGAACCAATACTCTCAAAAAAATTTATAAGAATAAAGGTCATATCTATTCATTTTAAAAAATATAAATTTATAATATCACAAATTCAATTTAAAGAAAAAACTGGTGTCAAAAATTACTTTGATACATTTAAATACCTTTAGAAAGGACACTTGAAAATTTTAACAAACACTAGGCATGCAAAATGGGTATATTATAATAATTTAAAATATTTACAATAAATTTTAAAACCAAAAAGGTATTTTTTTTCACAAATATAATTCCATAATGATCCAATTGAAGACACTTTCATCATTTTAAAAGATCTAATTTAGTGTTTTCACAAGTACTTTTTATGAAACCCATCCATTCCAAGTTCAAAATCTCATTGGAAAATAATTAAACCCTACCAATGTTATAAAAAAATCCTTAAAAATTTAGAATAAAGCAGTAAAAATCCAACAATCAATTTATAACTCACATTACAAGGGACTTCCATAGAAACACCAACCACATTTCAAGTAAAACCATTCAAAAAATATCGCCTTTGATAGATATTGAACAACCTATCAAAGATACATCCTCATCTATATCACCTGAGATCAAAAGAACAAGAAGTTCCAAATATAGAATAATGAATGGAGAGATATTCCCCAAGGACACCCCACATTTGGCCAAGCCAGTGAGAGGAAAAATGGGTCTAAATAATAAAAATCGAAGCATGCAGAATAAAAATTTCATACTTTTAAAGAAATGTGGATATGATAAAAAGTTTGAAACAATATTTTCAAAATTGTGAACAAATATTTTGAATTGAACTTCCTATGAAATATAGAATCATTTCGTTTGGATGTGTGATTTCTAAACTATGATCCAACCACATGAAACCCATTTATTTAAACTACATACCTTCTCACACACGTATCACATGGTTTTATCTTACCATGAACATGTAATGTGTCAGTACCCATACTCCCCAAAACCCCCACAAAGTTTCTTCTACAATTCACAATGTTTGGAATTAACCATGTAATTCTCTTGAAGATAAACCATGTATAGAACAATAACAACTTGAAAAAGTCCCTATGTAAAAGTATCCTAATCATTTCGCATAAATTGTGTATAAACCCCGTTTATAGAAAGAAAAATTCCAAATTTCACATGGTTTGATACAAAATTCATAGATACTCAAATTACCCAAATATAGAATAAAATAAAATAAAATAAAAGGTAAGTGTGACATTTGGGCGTCACAGACCATTAAATTCATATTTTAGTGTTTTAAAAAACTAATATGTGTTTTCAGTCATCCATGAGAAAAAACTCTAACTAAGACATCATCAATCCCTACATTTTAATAATCCCTATATTATTATTTTCTATGATTTCATTAAAATATATGGTAATTTTGTTGTTTCTGACGCCATCAACCATGTTTTTAAATAATGATAATTATTTAAGGACCTCTAATTCAGTCAGTTTGAGCACACCACATTTCATACTAATGTTTCATCTACTCATAATGGTAAAAAATAATTTAAATCAATTTTTTATTTTGATTCTCTATCAATACATGGTCATTTACGATGGTTTTGAATGTCATGCACTCATTTTAGTGTTTTAAACCACTAAATAGTGTTTCCTATAATCTTCAAAAAAATTATTTTGATTGAAAAATTATCGATCCATATATTTAAAAAATAAATATACGATTTTTTTCATTATGATTTCATAAGATTTAAGGGTTTTTTTGGTTTTATCCTCATGACACACATTTTTAATGACTCTTTATTTTTTAGGAATCACTTATTTAGTCAGTCTGAGCACATCATATGATAGATTGATGTTCCATATTCTCATATACATGAATAATAATTAAATTAAAACTTTTAAGATTTCACATAAATCCATGTTTAATTGTTATGGTTTTTATGATTACATGAATATTTTAGTTTTTTTAAAAACTAATATGAATTTTCTATTATCTTATAAAAAAACATGGATTGATGGGTTGTCAGTACATACATATCAAAAATAATTATTAGAATATTGTCCAATTATTTTATTGAAATATGAGCTTGTTTACTTTGTTTTTACCCCATGCTATACATTTTTAAATGTTGTTAATTATTTAAGAACTACTTATTCAGATCTTTTATGAACGAAACACATCAAATTTTCATTCTATATACTTTTACACATCAGAAATAATTAAAAATTAGTTGTACCATGATTTCACATCAATCCAATGTTGTTTTTATGGTTTTTACCGTTACTCACATGTTTTAGTGTTATAAAACACTAAAAAACGTTTTTGTTCATCTTAAGAAAAAAAATTCAAATTTTCACTTTTTCAGCCCATACACATAAAAAATCACTATATGGTAGCTATATTATGATTTTTTTTGGAATTAGAGGCCATTATCCTAGTTTTTACTCCCTGATTCATGTTTTTAAAGTCTATTAATTCTTAAGAACCACTTATTCAATCAATATTATAACATAATATGTTGAATTGATATGTTGTTAGCTCAAAGTTTTTAAAAATAATTAAAAGTCAGTATTCGTATAATTTTAAAACAATCTAACATCTTTTGGTTTGGTTTTGATTGTTACATGCATGTTTTAGGGTTTCATAACACTAAAATTCATCTTCAGTCATCATAGGAAAAAAACATCTAGGATCGATTCACCTTAAGTCAATACATTTAAAAAATAATTATATTGTTTTTTCATAGGATTTCATGGAAATAAGAGGTTGTTTTATTGGTTTTGATCCCCTGATGGACATTATTAAAGACTCTTAATTCTTTAGGAACTTCTTATTCAATCAGTCTAAGAATACCACATGTCATATTGATATGATCTCTACATGTACATGTCAATAATAATTGAAAGGTAATTTTTTTATGATTTCAAAACAATTCAATGTCGTTTGATATTGTTATTATAGCTTCACACTTGTTTTAGTGTTTTAAATACTAAAAGGTGTATTAAATCATCCTGGGAAATCATAAACTCATATTGACATGTCATTATTCCTTGCTTTTCAAAAACCAATATATTGTTTTTTTAGAGAGGTGGTTCTTCATTCAAAGATAAAGGCACAATTTATTACTAAAAGGAAAGGGAGTTACAAAACTCTGAAAGACGGATTCTTATTACAATCTTTATTGAAAAGAGGGAGAAAATCATCAGGCAAATCATCCAACCAGGTAAGAACCTGATTGACCCCCTTTTCTTCCAGACTATCAGAAACCATGTTCGCTTCGCAGAACACGTGTGTGGAAATGAAATTAAGATCCATGAGTGCAGCAAGACATTTCATTAATCGAGAGGTAAGAGGACATGTAAGGTGTACCACCCCCTTCCAGATTTCCTGGACAACAGTGGCTGAGTCACATTGAATCCACAACTGGTTCCAACCCTTTTTCTTGGAAAATTGCACCGCATGAATGACTCCCAACATTTCTGCTTCCAAAGATGAGGTCATACCACAACCACTGAAGAAGCAGCCAAGGCATCTGCAAAGAAAGTCTCTGAAGATGGAACCACAACCTGCCAGACCTGGGTTGCCACTAGTGGTGCCTTTGACATTCACTTTGATCCATCCTGGAATCGGGGCTTTCCAGAAGACCTCAAAGGTACATCGAGGTTGCCTATAAGTTCCCACAATCCGAAGACAGTGGAGGATCTCAAAATCAACAACAGAGTTGTCACAATGATCCTTTTGAAGAGAGGAAACATCCTTGATGGCAATGAGAATACGCGTTTTACCTTCATTGAGGTTGAAAGAGAAATTATTATGAATAAAATTATTTCTATCATACCAGATTACATGCAGAAGCTATACCGGCGCATCCATAAAACGTTTCCTGATTTGCTTGGAAGAATCCCAAATAACACAGTGTTGAAGTTGAGAGCTAATAGTAGCAATAATTGACCATCTGCAATAAAAAATTTCAAAAATGTAATTCCAAATAGCTGCAACTCTTGAACAAGACAAGAACAAATGATTAGCATCCTCGGGAAGTTGGTTGCACATATGAAATCTAGAGAAAAGAGAAATCACAAAGGATTGAAGACAAAAAACTAATATTTATTTGTTTTCCTATGTATTCATGGTAATAAATGGACATTTTATTTGTTTCTACCCCCTAGTGTATGTTTTGAAAGGCTATTAATTCTTTAAGAACCTCTTATTTGGTTAGTTCGTGCACAACGCACATAAAATTGATGTTTCATATACTAATACACATCAAAAATAAAACACTATAAGTTTTCCTCTGACTTCAGGTCAATATAAAGCTTTTTATATAGTTTTTATTGTTATATTCATGTTTTAGTGTTTTAAATCATTATTTATGATGATTTTGTTGGGCTGAACGTCGTTGTGCCACGAAGCGCTTGCTGTTGCTCCAAATTCTCACTTTCCAAAGGTGGGTTGAATCCATAACTTTTTATTGGACTTTTTCTCCATGATTGAAATGGGATTATCGGATTTCAGTCTCTCCTTCTATGTATTCCTCTTATGAATTCATCGCCTAGTCCGGGTCTCCCTTATATATTATGTCATTGTTCATGAAACTCCTCCCAGTGCCACATCATTATGGGTTTCAGTTAAGTACAATGCTTAATTCAGGACATTCTAAGGGGTCAAGTTAGGGCAGCAATCTTCAGTCAGAGGAGTAGTCATGTTGGCCATCACTGGTGTGTCTCGATGATGAAACATTAGTACACCTGGATTTCGTCCCCTTAATATTGTTCTTCTCAAGAGCACGAAAGCCCAATGCATCCCACATCGAGTGTGGGGAACTATATTTCATAGGAATTACCCTAAGGTTTTCCTTAGCTTCATATACTTAACCCAGGGTATTCCCCAAGTTTAACATCAAGTGGAGATCGATCAGACTGATCGAAAAATTGGTGAGAGTGGATTAGATGGGTGGATTAAAACATATAATGAAGATAGATCTAAGGATACATGGGTCCTTATAAAGGAGACACCAAGGTTTACTATTGACTGGGATTGAACCTCATCGAGGCCACCTATGCTCCCAGTATAGAGGATGTGGATCAAAACTGAGTTAGTTCGAGAGGGTGATGAATTGGGGTGCACACAAAGGACAACAACCCAGAGAAATGTTGTAGCTTTTGCGTGGATAAAATCCCATCACAAGAGGGACACACTTGCTGGATTATTATGGATTGTGCGAGGCTTATTCAGGGTTAGTTTCCATGGTGCCTCACGGATCGATGATGGGATGGATGAAATGATCTCACCAGTATGTGGTGGCCCAGGTAGGAATCAAGATAGATGATAGATGGTTGAACGAAGTGGATGGGAGAAATGGGGTGGAACCATTGAGAAGGTGATGATAATGTTGTGATTGAACCTCATAGAGGATTTCTACATACCTTGATCAATGTCCATGTAGTTTAGTGGCTGTTGGAACACATAAAGAGGTAGCTCATGAGAGTTGACGTAGGTATGGGACTCGATGGAAGTGGAACCCTTGGGTTAAGGCATGGCCTTATCAAAACCCAAAGGCTCAAAGGATAGACTAAGATGGGACATGAGTGATGGGATTGAACCTCAAAGAGGCTTCTTACATATCTTTGGGTAAGGGAAACAAATTCTACATAGTTTAGAATGGGGGAATACTATCAAGGAGTACAAAAAGGAAAACAACCTGATGACATGTTGGGGCTTACATGTGGTTGTTATCCCATCGCAATAGGGATGCTCTTAGTTGAATGGTTATGGATTGTGTGGGGCTTATGCGAAGTTAGCTCCCAAGGAACTAGTCTGATTCCACTAAGGGGAAGACCAAGCAAGTGAGTCCCAAAAAAGGGGATGCTGAAGTTTACCGATGTTTGAGGTTATACCTCAGGATGGATTCCAACATACCCTACCTAAGAGAAAGGGATCAAAACCCACATAGTTCAAAAGCATACAGTTTAACATCAATATGGATGATGGTAAAACTATGTGAAGTGGTCAACATCGATGGGTTAGGGGATTGAACCACATAGTGGCTTCTTATGTACCATTCTTAGAATGGGAAAGGAACAAATTCCATGTAGTTTGGTGTCGGGAATTGGTTTTACACACTAAGGCATCCCAAAAAGGGTGTTGTGGTCAGTTCTTACTCTAAGACCATGTGATTCAAGCTTGTTGTGAGAAAAAAGAGGCAACAAATACATACCAATCACGTCATATAAGGTTCATTTGTGAAGAATAGAGTGGGTATTACGTGTGGTTAGAGACCCAAAGAGGGAAAAGGATTAATCTTGGAGATAAGACAGAGTGGGGTCTAGATGTATGAGGAGTGTATAGATACCGTACCTAGAACACCCCATGAGAGGGTGTCGGGGCATACATGGAGACTGCCTGAGGTGTTCATGGAGATAAATCCCATTAGGAAACAGATAGAAGGAGGGAACCTATGCCCATCCCCCTCTAGTCCTCTGGGACCTTTCACTTATGCGGTGATCATAGTTTAACATATTGTGTCGAGGATGTAGGTTCCTGTAAGTATAATGTTCTGCAGCTCGGATGGTGAGGATTCACTACTCACCTATAAGACATTGATAAATGGTGTACTTTGAACCTTTGTAAAGGGAAAGAACCATAAATTTTATGGACCGATGAGGTTGTTGAGTGATCCATTGAAGGTCTCACATTAACAAGGATATGCAAAGAAGTAAGAGTTGTTAGTGTTCCTAGGAGAAGAAGAATAAGGAGAATAAACACTACATAAAGCGCTGCCCAAGGGACCCTGAAGTTCATTCATACGAACCCGGAGGGCCACACAAAAAAGGGTTTGCGAAGCAAGAGGCCTTATCGAGAGGGGATTCAAAAAGTTCAAGGGATCAAAGGGAAGCTAGCTTTATAGAGATCAGGGCTTGGAAGAGCACATTGGCTTGCAAAAAGTAAGGGATCACAGAGAATTTCACTTCGTAAAGGATAGGTATTCACAGAGAAAAAAGGCTCACAAAGGATATGAATTTTCAAAGAGGAGAACATCGTGAAGTATAGTGTCATGGACTTATCATAGAGTACACATGTTCTTTGGATGGTGCTTCAGGAAGCATGGGTGCTTCAGGAATTATCGAGTACCCAAGGGGTTTTCTACCTTGGTGATGGCCCACAAGATCCATGAAGGGAACCCCTCCATGAAGTAGGGGTAATCATGGATAGAGGGGAAGGTATTTTTCAATGATCAAGTACCATGGATGATTCATTTTTTCAATTGTTCATTGAGCACAAGGTGATTTGCGATTAGGGATCTTAGAATGTGAAAGGTCAGGGTGTTGATCCCTTTAGTGTGAGGGGAGTAGGGTATTTATAGTCACAAAGGGGGCACAAATCTCTGATGGTGCACTACAAAGCTACTTTCCCTTCACCATCAGAGGTGTATTGTTTCAAGTTCATTTTAAATGAAAAGTTGACCATCATCCCCTCTGTGGTGCATAGGATTCCTTTATTCCCTCTAAAATAGACACAAAGGCTTCTATAAATTTCAAATTAAACATAGAGGTGACCATCCTCCCTCTACGGTGTGAAGGCGTCTGTCAATTATTTTTGTTACCGTATAGTCTGTAGGATCAAAATAATGACGAAGATGGTCAATATAAAAGAGTGTGTGTGTGTGTGGGGGGGGGGGGGTGGGGTGGATTGTACACTTTAAAAACTACTTTAGAAACATTAAAGTTAATAGAAATCATTCTTTATGAATGTTTCTTAACATTAAGTAAATATGTTTCTTAAAGATATCTAAGGAAACGTTCTTTAACAATGTTGAACAAACATTCACAAAACCTCTTAAAGAAACCTTTTCTTAAACATTACAATCTTAAGATAGAAATTAAGAAGGATTTTATTAAAGGAATGATTATACCTTAAAGCGTATAGAATCTGTAATATAATCAGAGTAATATAATTAGAAAGTATAAGAAATTTATACTTTCAAACTTTAACGAAGTTAAAATTACAGAGGAATTAAAACAAATTGAAATAGAAAACAAGTAAAAATACGATTCCATTATCCCAAAGTGATGGGCATCCAACAAAATTGGATAAAGGTTCCTTGAATTATAATTTCAAGATTGTCTGTCTTACCCCAACCCATGTAAGCCCTCAATCCGAAGATTGGTATCTGTTTTGCTATCCCCACAAGCCCTCGATTTATAAGGAAATCAGAACATCTATCTTATAAACCTGGAATCCCATGATCAGCATGATCAGAGTTTGCACATAGTAAGTCTGAACAAGTTGTTCATGCCTGAACATGTTTTTTATGACATCCACACGAAGCACTGAGATTTTTAAGAGCCTCTATATCAAGAAATCACTTCACAAACATTGGTTGATTTTAAATTCACATTTTCATCATTGAAGTTTTCTCTATTCAAATGGACTTATATTTATATGAAAAAACATCCCATTGTTAGATCCGCTCCAATGGTCATATTTTCCAAAACTTTCAGAGGGACCTGGACATGTTTCAAACAAGTAACAATTAGTTTGTAACAAATTTTACAACATCGTTTCATGTATAAGAAACAATGTTATGTTTTAGATAAATGTTAAGTTTAAGAAAGACTTTGAATCCGATAATAATGGAATGATACGTTAAAAAACTCTAACATTATCAGGAAAATAGATTATTAAGAAAAATTAAATCAGATTCTAACATTACCAGGAAAATGGATTCATAAGAAAAAGTAAACCAGATTCTGAAAATGGTATCAAATTTTTACCAAAATCTAGAATTATAAAACAGAATGACATTTGCACTAGATTTGAAATCATAAAGCAGAATGACTTTTGTACCAGATTTGGAATCATAAAACGGAATGAATTTTGTAATGGATTTAGAATCATAAAGTAGAATGAATTTTGTACTGGATTCAGAATCATAAAGCAGAATACCTTTTTTACTGGATTCAGAATCATAAACCAGAATGAATTTTGTACCTAATTCGGAATCATAAAGAAGAATGAATTTTGTACAGGATTCAGAATCATAAAGTATTATGGATTTTGTACCAGATTCGGAATCATAATGTAGAATGACCATTTTAATTTTAACAAAATGAAAAATTCTATAATTATAATGGAATGACAGATATTGTAAGTATAACCTAATGATAAATTTGGTACATATAACGGAATGAAAAAATTATAACTTAAGACAAAATTTCAGAATATAAGGAACAATGTTTGTGATTTTCAAAACATAAAACCATAAGGAATAGATAATTCATATGATAACCTTATTGACTCAACAATCTCCTCCTTTTTGGAAATCACAAACAACTTTGTTAAGGAAGAATATAGTGAATTTCATAAACAAGTACGAATAAATTTATCTCACCCTTTGAATGAGATTTAGGATGAATATGACTAACTCCCACATAGGTTATGTTTTCCAGAGATTGTATTATAGATATTTAGCATCTGGTTTTCATAATTAAGGAAAAAAACACCCCCTTAGATAAACATCTCTTCTTAAGAAAAGCCCCCCTTAATAGGTTCTCTCTCTTTTGAGTATTTATTAAATTATTCCCTCAAATAAATTCTCCCCCGTTGTGATATTCAAAAAGGAAAGGAGAAGTATAAGATTTACCTGTAAGGGTTAAGAAAAAATATATGAAAAAACCAAAGAAGAATATGCAAGAAATATATTAGAGAAATTTTTACAATAATGTTTAGATTACAACAAAACAACGGAAAAAAATCAACCAACATTATTTTTCTCATACATAATTTTATTTATCAAATATTTGAGTTTCATGACTTCTTTTTGATCTTCTATAAGCTTCTTCAAGAAGATCTAATTATCCTGGTTCTTATTTTATAAGGACAAGATCCTTTCTTCCTGAGCTTTGATTATAACATCTTGATTCTTAATGAACTCTTCTTGAGCAGACACATTTTTCACTAATTCTACCCTGACTTCCTTCTCACTGCTTATAGATTGGGAAACAGAATTGAGTTGAATGACCTTATCAGATATTGATTCCTTGACCTCTTTGAACTATGTTTCACAAGTATTGAAGGCTCCGTTTGTTTAATCCATGAAGTCAATAAATTTTTTAAGCTCTTTATTGATAGTTTTTGTGTGGTTAAAGACATTATTACAAGTCACCTTCTGATCTTTGTAATCAATCAAAATATTACTGAATTTTGTTTCATGCTTGAAAACCATTTTCATAAGCATATTGGTCAATTATGTTTTTTGATTTAGGGTTTCTTGAATCAGTTGACTCCAGGCATCTATATTTGCAAGAACCAGAATGGTACTGACTAACTTTCTTAAATATAGCTTGAAAAAGTCATGTTCAACAGATGATGAGGATTCAGAACCTAAAACATATTTTCCTTTCTCAACTCCTCTTGGAATTAAGGATGCTGGTTTCTGTTTTATTAGACTTTTGAGGTATTTCATTATCATATGAGGTAACCAAAACACTCTTTCCATTGATAGGATTTTGAACTGGGGATTGTTCAATGGATACTTGGATAACATTAATAACTTCATTTTCATATTTTTCCCCTTAAAACTCATTATGTTGAGACCCTTCTTGAATTTTTTCTTCCTAAATTTCTTCCTCTTCACCAGCTTATTGATCAACCTTTTCTTTCAATTATACATCGATTTCAAATCCAACTTGTTCATCATCATTAACTTCTAATTCTTCCTCAACTTCTTCTTCAACTTCTTATTCAACTTCTTCTTGAACATGTTCTTTAGAAATAAATTTAGAAACTAAATTCAGAGGAGTCCAATGTAATCTTCTACTACCCTTAAAACATCATCATAATCATCTTGAGTAGTCTGATCTTCTATTTCTTGAATAGGTTCTGATAAAGATATAACTTTCTTGGATTTCTAGATTTTTGGTGTGACAACAGGTTTCTTAGGAACAACTTGAGGTTCTGGTACTTCTTGATATTTCTTCTCTACATCTTTTAGTAAACAATGATATACTTGAGCTTCCATGGATTTTCTCTTTAACTTATTCTCATTCTTTCCATTTTCAAGATTTTCAGCTTGATTTATTTTTAAGGCCTTATCCTCTACAGGTTTTAGACAAAAGGAAGGATCTCCTTCCTTTCTGGTAGCTACAATTTCTCTCAACTTTTCAAATGTTGAATCAGAATAGGCATTCAGTTTCTTTCCAGGAGGAGGTGTTGATACCAGAACATAAGAAATCGGTACTAGAAATCTTGGTTCATTATTTTTTCTTTTCTTGGGTACCAATTTTGAAGATTCCAGAACACCAAATTTTTTCTGGACAACCATATCATGAAAATAATTTGATTACTTTATAAACTCTACCTTCATCCTCCTTAGAGTGTCATCACTAATAAAAAAAATCTTGAAAGGCTTTGAGACTGATTGGCATGGGACAATCAGTTCTTGAATACACATAACAACTATCCCGGAGAATGTTGCCGGATATATAAGAATTTTAGATCTGATGGTTCTGCTTTTTATATCTTAGATGGTGAGAAAGATGAACTTAACCAAGTTGATCTTCCTTATATTGACAAGAAAATCTAAAAGAAAGATATCACATATCTTTAGGGAGTGATTATTTCCTTTTCTTGGAATAAAAAAAATCCTTGCATATAGAGAGCAACCATCTTATGATTTGTTGTAAGATTTGTAATCATTGGATCTGTAACATACTTTAGACCATGATAATCCAAAGCCTTAACTTTTTGAAAAGAACCTTCCTTCTCGGGAAGTTTTTGAGAGCATATAATAACTTCTTATTCATATGGTTTGTTGAGAACATTTTATTCATTCTTATAGGGAACAATATAAGTCTTATCATAACATTTGATCTTAAACAAGTCCTTGCCATCCTTTTGAAAGAATGTAATAGATTTGTAGAACAGAATTACCAGATCAGGGAAAATTGGATCCTGACATTTCTCATTAGCCACACAAACACTTTCCCAACCATTGGTTCTTATCACCTTAGAGATAATAGAGTCATACTTTGAAAAGAAGTTAGGGAATACCAACCTTTCCCTAAATATTGACCAATCAATTATTTCCTTGATAATATGTATCTAATCTATTGATGATTCAGGATTCATTCGGGATAGATGAGTTAAAGGAATTAGAATGAGGACTTTGATGGAAATAGAACTTCAGCACAAAGGTCAGTATGATCGGTGAATGACTTATAAATGAGGCACCCCTAATATAGACATAGCCTTGACCTTTCAACTTATATAAGATAATCGAACGGCTGAAAAAAACTTGATCTGACTTTTTGAATGATGATGAATATAAGAAATATGAATTCCAATCTTTTGAAAATAGGTAAAACAAAAATGAAAATTTTGAAATACCAACAATTGAAACATGAAGAAAGGGAATAAAGGATAAAAAATTTACCTTTTTGAATACTCTAAATAATTTATCAGTATTATAAGAATTATCATGGAAGATTTATATTCCGGGATTTTAATTTTGGAAATGTCCATTCTGAAGTTTTCAATTCTGAAATTTTCCTTTCCAATGTTTTAAGTTATGAAATTTTCAATTCCATAATTTTCAATTCTGAAGTTTTCAAAAAGTATTAAAAATTATTAAAGTAAAAAATAAAGAAAGAAAAACATATGTAATCCCCCTGAAATAAAGAGTAACATAATGTTAGGAGAGAATTAAAACAAGAGGTAGATATGAATGATTACCTTAAAGAGATCATTCCTAGATTGTGTTTAATATATTCAAATCTATCAGAAGGTAATGTCTTTTTAAAAATATCAGCATGTTGTTCTTGTGTTCCGATGAATTGAAGAATAATATCTCCTTTAAATGTGCGGTCCATAAGAAAGTGATGTCTAATATCTATGTGATTTTCATGGGAGTGGTGTGTAGGGTTGTTACTTTGAGAAATGGGTCTTATGTTATCACACATTAATTGTGTCTTTGTAAAACTGATACAATAGTCTCTAAGTGTGTGTTGCATCCACAACACTTGAGCACAACAAATTACAGCTGCTACATATTCAGCTTTAGCAGTGTAAAGTGATACAGAATGCTATTTCTTGAAAGAACAAGAAACTAAATAATATCCTAAGAAATTAAATGTTCCGGATGTACTCTTCCTATCCATTTTTTAAACAAAAAATTCAGCATCCGAATAAATTTTATGTTCAAGAACATTTCCAGAGGAATAAAATAGTCCCAAATCTAATGTTCCTTTTAAATACTGAAAAAATATTTTTAAATATTTAAATGGGATTCTTTAGTATTTTCTTGGTATCTTTCATATAAGCATACTAAAAACATTAAGTCATGTTTACTAGATATTATGTAAAGTAACCTTCCTATGATTCCTCTATAAGATGTTTGATCCACAGATTTCCCTACTTCATCAATATCAAGAGTATTATAGGTTCCAATTGGAGTACTTATACTCTTAGTGTTTTCATACCAAAACTTATTAAGAATATCATTAATATACTTATGTTGAGATATGTAAGTTCCCTCTGGTTTTTGAGAAATTTTAAAACCAAAGAAAAAAAGTTAACTCACCCATCATACTCATCTCAAACTCATATATCATAAGAGTTCCAAAGGAATCAGTTAAGGATTTCTGAGTTGATATGAAGATGATGTCATCAACATAGATTTTAACTATAAAAAAATATTTATTATTTTTCTTGATAAAAAGAGTTGGATCAACAGTTCCCTTAACATAGATACTTTGGATAAAAAATAATGAATGTCTATCATACCAAGCTCTAGGGGCCTGTTTAAGTCCATATAATGATTTGGTAAGTTCATAAACATGATTAGGATATTTTTTATCTTCAACGATAGGGGTGATCTACATAGAATTACTCCTATACATAACCATTACAAAACTCACACTTTACATCCATTTCATAATGTTTAAAATTAATGAATGTTGCAAAAGGATAGAAGAATACGAATAGATTCAAGTCTTTCTACAGGAACATAGGTTTCTTCAAAGTCTATGACTTCTTATTGGTTATAACCTTTAGCCACTAATCTTTCTTTATTTCTAACATTTAATCCTTATTCATTGCATTTATTTCTAAAAACCCATTTCACTCCAATAATAGAAGTTTTCATAGGTTTTTCAACCAAGGTCCAAACTTGTTTCCTTACAAATTCATTGAGTTCATATTGAATTGACTTTATCCAATATTTATCACCCAAGGCTTCTTAAAGAGTATTTGGTTGAAATTGGGAAAGAAAAGCAACATGTTCAACTTCACTCCATAAAGAACTTCTAGTTCTTAATGGTTGATTAACATCAACAATGATATTTTCAGTGGGATGGTTTCTATGTAACAACTGATTTGGGTTTTGAAAATCTTGATCATCAACATAGGTTAAAAAATCTTAATGGGTAAAGGTTTCAGAAATACATTCCTAAAAAATTTCCTTATCTGAATGATCTTCTATCAAAGGTTGGTGATCAGTTTTAGAAAATATATCAGAATAAAGTTTAGGTTGTTTGAAGAAAAATAATCAGTTTCATCAAATTTAACATGTACTATTTCTTCCACAGTACAAGTGTTTTTATTGAAAAATGTATATGAATTAGAGTTAGTAGAGCAGCCTAAGAAAATACCTTCATCAGATTTGGGTGGAAACTTGTGTAACTTATCTTTAGTATCATGATTAATACTTTGTGATCAAAAACCTTGAAGTTAGAAACTTTTGGCATTCGGTCAGTCCATATCTCATAAGGTGTTTTATTAAGAAAGGGTCTAATTAAAACTTGATTTATTTTATAACAAGTAGTACTTATAGCTTCAACCCAAAAATGTTTAGGTATAGAGTATTTAGTCAATATGGTTCTACTTATCTCTTGAAGAATTCGATTTCTTCTTTCAACAACACCATTCTGTTGAGGAGTCCTTATAGATGAGAAGTTATGAGTAATACATTTTCTACTACGAAAAGTTTCAAAATATGAATTTTGAAATTCTCCTCTATGATCACTATGAATAGTTATAAATGGTAGGTTTTTATCATTTTTAACTTGAGCCTTAAATATTTTAATAAAGGAAAAGTCTTCATGTTTCTTTATAAGAAAATTGACCCAAGTAAATCTAGTGTAGTCATCAACTAAGACAAACACATAGTATTTTCTTCTAATAATATCTGTTTGTGTTGGACCAAATAAGTCCATGTACACTAACTATAAGGCATTAAAAGTTTTAACTTCACTTATAGACATAAATCTATATTTATGTTGCTTTACATATTGATAAGGATCACCGACTTTTGAAAAATAAAACCTAAGATCCTGTAGATCATGAACAAGTTCTTTCATAGAAAGTTTACTAAGATTCTTTAAGTTACAATGTCCTAGTCTTCTATGCCAAAGACAAGATTGATATTCGATTGCACTTAGGAATGGCAGATCGTGACTTATAAGGTCTTATAGGTATATGGTGTACCCATTCACATGCCGAAGGGAAGAGCGAATAAAATCATCCTTGGAACTGTGAACTACACGTTTATCATTTCTAAAATTCACAAGTTAGCGTTTATCACATGGTTGGATTATACTGATGATGTTGTTCTTAAGACATTTTACAAAAAGAAAATTTGAAATAATAACTTTACCAAAGAAGAATAATGTTACCTATACCGACAATTTCTCCTTGAGAATTATCTCCAACGGTTACTTTTCCATCTTTAGTAATTAAAATCATTTTGAAATAGTCTTGGTTACCAGTCATGTGTCAGGAACATCCACTATTCATGTACCATAAATTGTTGGTACTTCCTTCATTATCCTGAAAGAGAAAGAGTTATATTTTCAGAATCCAAACTTTCTTGGATCCGGAATTGATAGATAATAAAATTTTGGGTATTCACATTTATTTAGAAAAGCAATATTTATGAAACCCAAGGGATTAAACTTTATTTAAATAAGAGTTCTTCTTCCAATTCCCACCAATTTGTAATTTAGTGAAAAAGGAGGTCTTTGATGAACAAAATAATTGTTTTTAAAAACTATTTTTTCATGAGAATAACCTAATCCTTGATTATTACCATGACATCAGATTTAAGAATAAATCCTGTCAAAATTTTTCTTACCAGAAGTAAAACTTGCAAAAAGTTTCTTTAAGGAAAATATTTTAGATTTTTGTCTCAATATTAAATTCTTATCCTCAATAATAATAGACATAGAGTTAATTTTATCCTTTAAAACATCTTTTTCTAAAAACAAAATTTTAAGATCATTAAAAAGAATATCCTTCCTAGAATTAACTTCCTCAGGTTTCTTAGAATTATTTTCTTAAACTAAATTTTTCTTATCAAGATCTTTGGTAAGATCTGAAATTTCTTTTATTAAAATAAATTCTCTAGAATTTTTCTTTTTAAGATTCTTAAAAACATTACAATTTTTCTTTTCAAGAAACATAGAAAATCTAGAAACATCCTCATAGGAAGGAAAATCATCATTGTTTTATGATGAAGTGGATTATTCATCTAAAGAAAAACCTCTATCCAGAAAATTTTCAATCAAAGACATATTGGCTAAGGATTCAAGAGTTTTTAACTTAGAAATAAGATGATGATTATGAAATGGAGCTATGGCTATTGGACTAATATTCTTTTACTCATAATATTCACAATATGAAGAATCATTTGAATAATATCCACAACTAGAACTCTAAGATTCCTTGGCTTTCAAGACATTTGTACTCTTGGATATATAGAACTTCTTCTTGTTCATTTCATAATTCGTTTCCTTCTTATCTCTTTTCTTAAGTAAGGGACAATCACGTCTAATATGACCAGTTCTTCTACATTCATAACATGTCACTTCTCCATCTTTATTTTATTTTCCATCTTTCTTCTTGTATCTATATTAAATTTTTTTCTGTCCAACAATCTTGTTTATCCTCCGAGCATGATTGGCTAACTCATTTTTTGAAGCATCACTTTCACTGGACTCAAATTGAATAACAACCTTCTTATATTTAGATATTGTAACTCTATCAGAAGTCTTGGATTTCATATGATTTTAAATATTTCTAGAAGAAACACTTCCATGTCCATTCTTCTTCTTAATATTATAACAATCTCTCTTCATTCTGGTATCATGTTGAAGAAGGGTTCCAAACAGCTCATCAAGAGAAATCTGGGCAACGTTTCTATTTTCATCTATATCTGTCCTATTGGATTCCTATTTGTTAGAAATGATGTCTATAATATTGTCTATAAGAATCTCATCATCTAATCCTTTCTCACCCATTGTTTGTAAGCTATTGAAAATAGTCATGAATCTTTGTTGTACCTTACATATAGTTTCTCCATATGGAAAACAAAAACCATGATAATTAGCTCTGAGAATAACTATTATAGTTTCAATAACTTTGGATGTTCCAAAGTGAGTTACTTCAAGCTTCTTTTAAATACTATTTGCAGCTTCACTAGATGAAATTTGGCTGTATATATTTCTAATCTTGGAACAAAGAAACATATTTCACACTTTAAAGTTCAACTGTATTCTAATTTTTATGGATTATTAAAGGTTCTATGTTCCATATCCGGAATCCTATAATCTCCAGTTAACAAAATGTCGTTGTCGACACCTGTGTTTATCACAAAAGTCATTATTCTGTCTCTCTAGTAACCATTGTCATTTCTATCGAAGATTTTTGGTCTAGTAGAATTTAGATTATCTAGATATCCCACATGAATGCTTTCCATACCAAACAAAAACAGTGTTACGACAAAACTTGTTAGAGGTAAAAGTTTATAAACAAGTAAGAAAAATAAAACATGACCAAATAAACTTATATGTGGATATATGTATTTCAGAGACCTCCTCTGATACCAATTTTATGATCGAAATAATGACGTAGTCACTCAATATAAAAGAAGGGGGGGGGGAATTGTATACTTTAAAAATTCATTTGGAAACTTTAAATTTAAAAGAAAACATTCTTAGAGAAAGTTTATTAACCTTATGGAAATCTGTTTCTTAAGGTTAGCTAAGGAAACATAGTTTAACAAATTTGAACGAACATTTACAAAACTTATTAAAGAAACCATTTCTTAAACTTTAAAATCATAAGATAGAAACTTAAGAAGGATTTTCTTAATGGAAATATTCTACCTTAATGTGTATATAATCTATAATATAATCAGAGTAACAAAATTATAAAGTATAAGAATGTTATACTTTCTAACTTTAACTAAGTTAAGATTACAATGGAATTAAAACAACATGAAATAGAAAACAAATAAAAATAAGATTATTTTTTCCCAACGAGTAGGGTATCCAAAAAACATGGATAACGATTCCTTGAATTATAATTTAAAGATAGTCTGTCTTACCCGAACCCACATAAGCCCTCAATCCGAAGACGGGTATCTACCTGGATATCCCCACAATCCCTCGATTTAGAAGGAAATCGGAACCACTATCTTCCAAACTCGGAAGCCCAGGATGAGCATAATCAAAGTCTTCACAAAGAAAGTCTGAACAAGTTGTTCCCGCCTGAACAGGTTGTTTACGACATTCACACCGAGCACTAAGAGTTGTAAGAGCCTCTATCTCAATAAATCACTTCACAAACATTGGTTTCTTTTCAATTCATGTTTTCATTATTGAATTTTTCTCTATTCATATGGACTTGTATTTATTGGAAAAAATTTCCCATAGTCAGCTCCACTCAAACGATCATATTTTCCTTAAATTTCAGATGGAACTGGTCAAGTGTTAAACAAGAAATAGTTATTTTGTAACAAATTGTATGAAATCATTTCATGTATAAGAAACAATGTTAAGTTTGAGATAAATGTTAAGTATAAGAAAAACATAGAATCTGATAATATTGGAATGATACACTAAACAAATCTGACATTATCATGAAAACGGATTCTTAAGAAAAAGTAAATTGAATTCTAACATTATCAGGAAAATGGATTCATAAGGAAAAGTAAACCGGATTCTGAAAACGGTATCACATTTTTACCCAAACATGGAATCATAAAAAAGGATGACATCTGCACTAGATTTGGAATCAAAAAGATGAATGACTTTTGTACCAGATATGGAATCATAAAATTGTTGTAATTTTATACCAAATTCGGAATCATAAAGAAGAATGAATTTTATACCAGATTTGGAATCATAAAGCAGAATGACTTTTGTACTGGATTCGAAATCATAATGCAGAATAAATTTTCTACTAGATTCGGAATCATAAAGCAGAATGACTTTTGTACCGGATTCAGAATCATAAAGTAGTATGACTTTTGTACCGGATTATGAATCATAAAGTATAATGACTTTTGTAAGTTTAACAAAATGACAAATTCTGTAAGTGTAACATAATGATAGATACTGTACGTATAACAGAATGATAAATTTGGTACGTATAATGGAATGAAAAATTCAGAACTTAAGAAAACAATTCAGAACTTAAGGAACAATGTTTGGGATTTTCAAATCATAAAACCGTAAGGAATAAATAAGTCATAATATAACTTTATTGACTAAAAAACCTCCCCTTTTTTGGAAATCACAAACAACTTTGTTAAGAAATAATATATTGAATTCGATAAACAAGTATGAATAAATTTATCTCCCCATTTGAATGAGATTTAGGATGAATATGACTGACTCACCCTTAGGTTATGTTTCCAAGGGACTGTATTATAGATCACTAGCATCTGGTTTTCATTATTAAGGAAAAAACACCCCCTTAGATAAACATATCTTCTTAAGGAAAGTAACCCTTAATAGGTTCTACCTCTATGCAGCCTTCATTAAATTATTCCCTCAAATAAATTCTCCCCCTTTGTGATTTTCTAAATGTAATGGATAAGTATAAGATGTACCTGTAAGGGTAGAAAACATACATACAAAAACCAAAGAAGAAAATACAAGAAACATCTTAAGGAAGTTTTTGCAACAAACATTAGATTAGAAAAAAACATAGGAAAAAAATAATCTATCCTTATTTTGCTCTGACATCATTTTTGTTATCAATGATTTGAGTTTCATGACTTCATTATGATCTTATTGAAGCTTCTTCAACAAGATCTCATGATCCTAGTTCTTCTTTTCTAAGGATAAGACCCTTTACTCATGATCTTTGATTATAACATCTTGATTCTTAATGAACTCTTCTTGACGAGCCACCTTTTTCACTAATTATACTTTGACTTCCTTATCACTGCTTACAGATCGAGCAACAGAATTGAGTTGACTGACCTTCTCAGAGATTGATTCCTTGACCTTATTGAACTTAGTTTCACAAGTATTGAAGGATCCTTTTTTTGATTCCATGAAGTCAATAAATTGTCTGAGTTCTTTACTGATAGTTTTTTTGCAGATAAAGACATTCTTACATGTCATATTCTGAGCTTTGTAATCAATCAAAATATTACTAAAGTATGCTTCTTGCTTGACTACCATTTCTATAAGCATATTGGTCGATTCAATTTTTTGATTCAGTGTTTCTTGCATCATTTGACTTCGGGAATCTATATTTGCAAGAACCAGAATAGTACTGACCAACTTTCTTAAAGATAGCTTGACAAAGTCATGTTCAACAGATGATGAGGATTCAGAATCATAATGTCGAATGAATTTTGTACTGGATTCGGAATCATAAAGCATAATGGATTTTGTACAAGATTCAAAATCATAATGCAGGATGGATTTTCTACCAGATTTAGAATCATAAAGCAGAATGAATTTTGTACCAAACTTGGAATCATAACGTAGTTTGACTTTTGTACCAGATTTAGAATCATAAAGTAGAATTTCATTTGTACCTAATTCAGAATCATAAAGAAGAATGACTATTATACCATATTTGGAATCATAAAGTAGAATGACATCTGTACCGGATTCAGAATCCTAAAGAAGAATGAATTTTCTAAGTTTAATGAAATGAAATATTTTATAAGTATAATGGAATGAAAAAATCGGAACTTAAGAAAAAAAATTAGAAAGTAAGGACAAGTGTTTATGATTTTAAAAACATAAAACCATAAGAATAGAGAAGCCATAAGATAACCTTATTGACTCAACAGAGTCGACCGTCTCATTCTATTGAGACAGTTTTAGAGGGTGCATCGAATTTACACTGGTCTTGGTTCCAAATAGCATTGTGAATGTGCTTTGTGAAGCATCCACTTTTGGCATTGTTGGGTTCCTTGCATATTTTCCCTATGCACACATTATAGTTCCCACATGCACTTAAAGTAATTTATGTTCATTTAAAGAAAATATTACTCAGATAAATTAATTTCTAATCAATAAATTTTAAAAAATAGTTTAATGTTATTTTATTATGATTTTAAAATAGTTGGAGGTCCTTTTCATGGTTTTGACCCCATAGTGCACGTTTTTTAAGACCACTAATTCTTTAAGACCACATAATTTTGTCAGCTCGAGCAGATGTCATATCATATTGATGTTTCATAATATCTTAAACATAAAAAATAATTCAAGGGATGATTTTCTATACTTTCAATTCAATCTATCGTATTTTGTGTGGTTTTAACCATTAAAAACACATTTTATTGTTTAAAAACACTAAATAAAATTTTTCTATCAGCTTAGGAAATCAGAAACACATATTGTTTCATAATTGGTTCCTACATTTCAAAAATTAGTATATTATTTTACTATGATTTTATAGTATTAAAAGTTCATTTTGTTTTCTTTTTAACCCATGGACATGTTTTCAAAGACCATTAATTATTTAAGAACCGCTTATTTAGTCAATCCAAGAATAATACACGTAAAATTTATGTTTTATCTACTCTGACACATTAAAAATAATTAAAATAAATTTTTTCCTATGATTTCATGTAAATTTCATGTTGTTTTACATGATTTTTACTATTACACATAGACTTGAGTGTTTTAAAATGCTAACATTCCATTTTTGGTCATCCTAAGAAAACAAGAACTCTGATTGATGCATCATCAATCACTAAATTTTTAAATTTAGTATACCATTGTTTTTATAGGATTTCATTCCAATAAAATGATATTTACTTGGTTTTTACCCCCAAGGTATACATTTTTAAAGACTGTTAAATTTTTAAGGATACCTTATTTAGTCAATTCAAGCACACTACACATAAGATTTACATTCTATATTTTTGTGATCATAAAAAATAATTCAAAGATACTTTTTCAATTATTTCAGGTCATTCCAAGGTCGTGATCTACATATTCCATCATTCCATGCATGTTTTAGTGTTTCGAAATACTAAAAAGACATTATTAGTCATCCTGGGAAAATGGAAATTCACATTAATGAGTCATCGGTCCATGGATTTCAATAATAAAAATATGGATTTTTTCTTATGTTTTCATGAAAATAAGTGGATGTTTTTTTATTTTGAGCCCCTCAATGTGAATTTTTAATGATTATTAATTCTTTATATACTGCTTATTTGGTCAGTCCGAGCACAACACAATTTATATTAATGCGTTGTCTACTTTTACATGTAAAAAATAATTTAGAGAAAATTTTTCTATAATTTCACATCAATATAATGTTTTTTTCTATGTTTTTGACAATTAAATGCTTGTTTTAGTGTTTTAAAATACAAAAAAAGTAATTTTTAGTCATCTCAGGCTAATTCCGACTCATATTAATACATATTCAAACCTTATATTTCTGAAATAAATATATACTTCTTTTAATATGATTTTAAAACTATTAAGGGTTGTTTTATAGGTTTTTATCCCCTGAAATATGTTTTTAAAGACTCTTATTATTTAAGAACCTCTTATTTAGTCAATATGAGCACACCACACATCAAATTAATGTTTCATCTACTCATACAAATTAAAAATATTTCAAATATAGTCTTCATATTATTTTAGATCATTTCCGAGGTCAATATCTATAGTTTAGATTGTTACATGAAGAATTTTATGGTTTTAAGACACTAAAAGTTATTTTTGATCATCCTAGGAAAACAAAAAATTATATTGAGGTGTTGAAAGACCCTATATTTCACAAATGAGTATACTATTTTAGTATTGTATCATCTAGATTAAATTATTCCCTATTCCCTATTTTTATTTTTCTAAAATTTATTTCATAAATCTGGTTGAACCGGATTTGAAAATATATAATTTTTATCATCAATCCACTACGGTCTAGGATGTATTTTTCCTTGAATTGCCCAATTTTTTATAAATTTAAACTCTATTTATTTATCCAGTTTATAATGGACTATTTCTTCAAAATTTGTTTTTAATTAAATTTATTTATTGAAATTACAACTTACTAGAATCATATTTTCTCCCTAAAAAACAAACTGAAATTATCTCTAGAGCCTTCATTATGTAGGGTTGAGTATTGTTTTATCCTTAAAAGATGATTTCCAATATTTTCTATATAAATTTACTTAGGAAAAATTTCCATCGGTTCTTGAATTTCAAAATTCCTTGGTTTAGTAGTTTAATTCTTTAGTTCTTTAAATGATTAACACTCCAAAATCTTCTTCACTTGTGACTTTGAGACAAAAAAATTGATTTTGAGCAATATGGATTTGAACTTCATTAGTAGTAGTTTCTTTAAGAACCAAATCCTTCCTTCCTCTCTCTTCTTTATCTTGTGGATTCTAAGATAATTATTCAAAATTTACCTTTATATAAATGACACTCTTTTTTCCAAAAATTCTTCTGATCGCTATACCCATATATTTTTTCCATCAAGTCTGTGTCCATCAGAGAAGTATTTCATAAGAAATAAGAGATGTGATTGATGCATTGGGAAATATTGGTATTAACTTTGGTTTATGTACTATGACTCAAGAAAGAATTCCACTTTCCCCTGAATAAAGCTAATGATCCCCCTTTTTATATCCGTTATTTCTCTATTAGAATTTATTTTCTCATGAATTCATCTTATAATAAATCTTATGGTGTAGTTGATTCTAGCATATCAAAAATTATTCAAAGATATTATATATATATATATATATATATTTTCATGAAAACGTAATTTTCATAGTTATTAACCCATTATGGGAGATATGTCACATTAACAATTGTATAAAATTTAAAATGTGTTTTTTATCAAACCGTGAAATCAGAGCATCATATTGATAGGTGGTTAACATGTAATGATTTTAAAAAACTAAATGATTGTTTTCCTAAATTTCAACTCCAATCCAAATATTTATTTTTGGTTATGATAACTCGATGGAGTATATTTCATTTCAATGGATTTATAATTGTAAAATTATAATTTGGACCACATATAATAGTCCAATCATTTGATTGACACACTGTTGATTCATATAGATCATAAATGACATAATGATCTTAATATTATGTTTTTACAAAAATAAAACCATTTTTTTTGGTTTGATCCCTTTTATATGATATTTCACTTTAATAAACATTTAAAGGAAACAAAAAAATTTCTAACATTATAAGAAAACCATAAATTAGATTGATGTATGATGGATTCCTATAGATCAAAAATGATTTAATGATCATTTACCAAGATTTTGATGTCATTCACAACTCTTTTTCTCAATTATATTCCCCCTATGGGAGATATGTTATATTAAAAATAGTATAAAACATTATACAATATTTTCAATCATACTGACTAAAAATGGAATCATATTTATTCATGGTTGATTCCTATGGTTTCACAACAATTATAAATCTTTTTTTAAGTTCTTACTATGACACTATAAATTGAGATGTGTTTTTTCATTACTATAAACACATTATAAAGAGGAAAATTACATTAATTACTCATCTAAATTGAAATGATAAATAATAATAAACAAATATAAAATACCTCATATATCTAATGTATCTGCACCCTAATAACATATAGACTCATAATGATTTCCACAGGATACATCCGGAGCCAAAAATATACATAAATGTTATATATTATAATAATATTAATAAATATCTACTTGATTAAAACCTATTTTTCTTTTTACTTATTTTTTGACATCTATGTACCACAAATACGATACTGCCACATCACCCCATCTATATGTGTTGACATTTCTGATAATATCTCCACATACTCTACCAATATCTATTGAAACTAATCATTTATCTTACACACCAATACTGTCACTACAGTATCAACCTTTTCTTATATGTGCATTAAATCATCTCTATATGAACCCATCACCTATTCTCTAACATATTCACGTCATGGGACATCTGTGTATATGTTAATGAGTAATAATAACCATCACTCCCCATGACACGCTAAGATTTCTCATCTCTAAACACAGTGCCATGTGGCTTCTCCTCTAGTAGATCAGAAACCTCAACATCAAACCAAGACTTTTGAATATACATAATGAATTAATATGAAAATGTGAATAATTTCTATAAAACAAAAAAACATTTTTACTAAATAATTTTATTAAAATAATGATGGTACCATTGGGATCACCCACCCGATGAGTCCTCTATAAAAATATCCAATCGGTGAGATCACCAAACTTGTGTATCTATAATAAAGGTGATCACCAATTAAATATTTATATTTATATTATACTAAAATATTTTAATTATATGAATGATAAATGAATCAAACAGTTATATTTTATCTAATTTTCAATATGTGATCAGTTCCAAGTCTAGAAGGCATTCCCTAGAATTCATGATTACTTGAATTATGAAAATAATAAATATAAATTCAATGTATTTAGTAAATATCCATACGGAAAATTATTACCATATTTATATTAAAATCAATAGTTTTTATCTGCATCATCTCACTCAACCAAAATGAAACCGAATCCTTCCAGTTATTGGGTAGAATACAAATAAGGACAAATTGTATAAGGTTTGGAACACCTGTAAATGGTTCCCACTGATCCCTCTTCACCCTTACTTTGTTATCCTTCCATTACATTGAGTATTTGGAAATAAACACTACCCAAAAATCGTCTATATAGGATTTAAAATTACAATGTTTAAAGAAATCAATGGATATGATAATAATAGAAAGCATGTCATGAAACATTTAATAGTAAATTTTTCAAACCATCCTTCCATATTTTATCAATCATATCCCAGGGGAATGATATCTAATAATGCTTTTTTCTATCGAATATATGGTGATTTAATATCATATTCCCAAATTAATCAATAAGTACACTTTCACCCTTTCTAACAGGATGAAAGGTGTCATCAAATAACATATAAATCCAGGTACTGGAGTTCCAGGGTTGAAACCCTCTACCATAAACCTAGCATGTGCTAGAAGATGCACCAGATTCTTATAAATATAAATTTATAATGCATTAAACAATAATATAATTTTCAATTTAAAATTATAAACTATTAGGAGAACATTCTTACAGAAATGTATAGTTAATTAATTTAAAAAATAAAAAACCTTCATACCAAAAATGTTTTGTCACGAACCCTGAAATTCCGTTCATA
Organism: Viscum album; assembly: GCA_963277665.1. Classification (NCBI taxonomy): domain Eukaryota; kingdom Viridiplantae; phylum Streptophyta; class Magnoliopsida; order Santalales; family Viscaceae; genus Viscum; species Viscum album. The sequence goes on along the minus strand of OY728155.1, from coordinate 1,552,564,864 downwards.
TATCTTTATTTATAAAAATAATAATTTAAAAAGAGAAATTTTTGTACATATAATTCAAATATATTTTGATAAATGTTATGTTTTTTGTATATAACTAGGAAGTCTTTAAATGATCATGAATATCTATCATATCTCCTTCAACCATCTCCTTGACCCATTTTATATATTCTTTATATACAACTATAGTTGTTTGTTCAAGTGTTTTCCCAAGAAAGGTAGTGATATCTGGTTCGTCTTGTTTAATTCTAAAAAACCCAATGTTGTAAATTTTCAGCATAACTCTCCATTTTGAATCATTCTGAAAGAGTAAACCTTATATACCTACAATTCCAGTATAAAAGTCTCATTACATACTTAGCCATGTTAATAAAACATATTGCTAAAGTTTACCTATGTTAATTATAAATGGTCCAATATCATTCCATGAACCATATTGACTTACTAATGTATCAAAAATATATATTTTAAGCCAAAACAATAAATTAACTCAATAATTACACCTAATAGTCCATATTAATAACCTACATCCACTGATATACAACCAAAACCAATGTTATTTGTTTCCTTATACACAGAAACATCAATAATATAAACTATAAATATATTAGCATCCAAATACTCATCACAATAGGCCATAAAAATTGAAACCTTAGTTAGTTTGTTGAATTTTTTAGTTTCAGTAAGAGCACCAAATTCACATAGCTTTTGAGTTTGTAAATTTTATATAATTCAATAAAAATAGGGTTGTGAAAATGAACCTCAGACACATTATAAAAATGTTAAATCAATTATATATATGTATGTCAGTCTTGAACAACTCATTAAATGTTTTAAAATAAAGTCATTGGATATTATGATCTGTAAAACAGGGTTTTTCCCATTTTAACTCAACAATATAAATCCTAAATGGAAACACATAAAAAGATCAGAAACAAAATAAATAAATAAACCCAAGTAATAATAGATCAACTATACCACTTAATACATCAATGGAATAACTAATGGAGTGTTGAACAATATGAATCAATGTTATTGAACCCATGCATCATTATTTATAACAAACATTTTCCCTTATCCAATTAGACCTAGGTCCATTCAAAAGGGTTTATTTAATTTTTTTCTAACCTCATCAATATATATATCACATAAATTATTGTATTCATCCATAATATAACACTTAAAAGTATTATCTTCTAAATAAACTTTTTTTCACACATATTTTTCAATTCATTCAATTTTCACTCTATTTGATGCATCTAGATGAATTTCACAAGATCACAAAAAATGAATTCACCAGATAAATGTATGATCAAGTGGACCTTGAAATAAAAAAATTGGTGATTTTTTTTCAACAAGTGACATAGTGTATGAAAAATCTTGTTTTGTATCTTTTTTAAACCACTCATGTGATGATTCCATGAATTGTGATATCTAAAAAAATTAAAACCTTCAATCAGTGGCTTAAAAACAAGTGTAGGAAGATGATCACAAATTGAAATTAGGATTTATTTTTGAATAAAAATTTGAATATAGTTACTTTTCCACCAATGCAATTCCTTGATTCTCACACTGAAATTCGTGGAAATATTAGATAAATAACCATCAGGAACCTCAATGGTTTTCAAAATTAATAAGAATGTATCTTTCTCTTATTCACTCATTAAGTACTGTATAGAAGGAATGTATTCCACATTAACCATAACAAATAATAAATGTAATGATTTTCCCAATCCTATTTCCTAAAAACCACACCAATAATTGACATTATCCTTCAATTTACCCTAAATTCAAAAAATGGTGCACAATATATTATCACACACATTTGTTTCAATGTGCATTGTAACCAAATGTTGAATTATTATCTTTATAATAAAGAAATTTGAAGAAAATACTCAACTTCTTCCAATTATGACCAACTTATATATCTTCAGAAGGAGTGTATAGTAATTAAGGAGATAATAAATCTTGCAAAGCATACAATGTGAGAATATTTTCTTATTCAAGTTGTTCTAGAATCTGAAACCTAGAAATTATTTATGGTGTTGGTATGTGATCTCTATTCCCATCAAATGACACAATTTATTTTTAAAATTTATGAAGTGGAATAAGAAAGATTATGAGACCAAGGTAAACAAACTTTCTATTGTGACTAATCCATGTTGACTTATTAATTTTATTACAAATAGGGACGGATAATTATTCTTTTATACCCTAACCTGATAAGTTAACATACACTAAGAAGTAATTAATTATCCAGAACAAAGTAGCATGAAGTCTATATAGACCCAAACCTGACGTACATAGACATTACATAAATTGGAGGAATACCTAATACATAATAAAAAAATATAGCAAAGTGTATTAATAGTTTAGTGCCTTCGGAAACTTGGAACATAATATTCTAATATTGGTAAAAGATCCTCAACATCTCCCATAAAGATCTTCCCTTTTTTTCTTACCAAAAACCTTTATTTATATCCTGGGGAAAAGAAAAAATAAAAAGGGAGAGCTCAAATGCTTAGTAAGGGTAAACATAGAGAACATAAAACAATCCATAAACATTTGAAAGCAAAAACTTGATCATAAAATCTAAACATCAAAATCTTGAGAAAAGACATAAATCTTGGAATTACGTAAGGTATATATCATAAAGGAACATCAATAATGATAAAATATCATGGGAATAAAACAAGTAATTGTGGAAAACCATTAATCACATGATATTATTTCCATAGTAGCCAAGGCAATGCTTCCAAGACCATCATAGTGGACAAAGTCCCTTTCTGAATCGAGTTCACTCCTCGTTCCAGTCTTGTATCACTGAACTGCATTTACTTACCATTCTCTCCATGTCTATCTCATGAGATATAAATCATTACCCAATTCATTGGAGGGAGATATAGGTCCCACCCATCTCATAATGAAATCATTCTTTCATGTGCCACAAAATAATCATACATCATTCATAATAACCCAACGAATAAAATGAGGTTCATAAACATCATCCCATCATAACATAATATATATAAACCAAATGGATATAATTTCATCATAAGAAGAATAAAATAATATAAATTATAGATACATTATACATTAAACATACACATGTGAAATAATGTCATCTTATATAGAAAATGGTTTTGATAAAACATTTGCAATGAATTCTTGAGGAAAATATCCTTTCTTCTTCAAAATAATTTTCTTTCCACAAAATGCCATGAAATTTTAAAAGAAAAGGATTTTGTTTAAAATATTTATGAAATTTTGTAGAGTAAGATTCATGAAAATAAGGTGTTATGAAACCGTAAAAATTCATTCACACCGTATAAGATAAAAAAACATTCTTCTCGTACTTTTGCCGGAAAAGTAAAAAAGTATCTTATATGGTAAACAAAAGAAATATTCCTTCCATAAGACAAAGTAAAAGTTAAAGTGGGGGTAAACATGACTTTAAAAATACATGTAAGAATATAAAAAACTTTATTAAAAACATTTATATGGACATGGATGAAAAATATAACCCCAGTAAATATTTATGTATAACCAATCTCAGATAAAAATTAGATTAAAAAATTATCCCTTACCGTAGGTACGATATGCTTCGTACGTATACGAACCTCCTATATAATGATTTAAATAATGAAAATTACTTATTATAGAATCATATTCATTGTTATGATATCATATATGCTTCACTTATGACTTTATATTACCCGTTCTGTTGTAAATTCAATGTTAAAGCAGAATTTTGGGTAAAATCGTTTTATTTATCGTACGTGTTTGGACTTGTTTTTATTGATATTATTATTATATATATCATGATTTAATTACTTCCAGAATGTAAATAATGATTTATATATCATATATATTCAGTATATATATATATAATACATAGATGAATAAAATGAAATACACCGTTCGTGGAGACAGTAGGTCGTACGTATGCAAGAACGCTGTATTCCATTCCTTATTGACTTGAATGGAAGTTAGTAGATGAAATACATATATATATATATATACAAAAATATTGTATCTTAATTATGTCATATTTTTCAATATTATTCATTATATATACTTTATTATCATTCTTGAATGGTTAACATAGAGAATGAATCTCATCGCGTCGTGGAGACGTTAATCTGTACATACGCACGAGCGATGATATCATTCCAATAATTATTGAATGGAATTGGAGTGGATGATATAATATCTCAGAATCAGTATGTTGTTATAATAACCACATATAGTTATTCTATACAACATTATACGAATCCAAGTAAGTTGGTGGTGAAAAAATAGATTACACCACGGCGTGGAGATGATATTCCATACGTACGCACGCGTGGTGATTTTGTTTTCCGTAGGATTAATAGAAGGTGAAATGGGGTTGAATGAATCTGTAGAAGAGATTACCTCTTCTTCGATGCACCTATTTTAAGATTCCTCTTAAGGCACTAGAGTTTGTATTTGGAGGAGACCAGAACCTCTATAATGATTCTAGGGATGTTGAGAAGGGAAATGTGCAGGGGTTTTCAGATCTTAAAGGCTCAAAATTGTTTGAAGAGAAGAGGAAGGAGGTGGCTTTTTATAATGGAGGAGAGGGGCACTTTAGGAAAAACTTAAAATATTATTTTATAATAAAGCCATTTTTGGTTTATAATGGCACCAAAGTGACTTATTTCGAAGATAAATTTGAGATGGGTCGAAATCCTCTCAACCAATAGGTTTTAGAGAAGTTTAGATTACTATTTTAACCTTATAATTTAGATTTAACTCTAAGTTAAATAATTTATCTTTTACTGTGTCTTCTTGTTATGTTACGCTATATGGTTAATAAATTTACTATAACAAGACAAAAGAACCCCAAGTGGTTCATTATTAATATATATAACCTTATCTAAGTCATTTTTCCGAACCTTATATTTTTAGAAATATAATAACAATTAGTAATATAATATTTGTTTTAAAAACTATTTTATGTCAATTTTGACACTATTTGGTAATTGATTTTTGTGAAATCATAACATCATGATTAGTTCGAAAAAATATAATTAAATCAATACTAACATGTCATATTAACCTATAAAATTAGTTTAATTCATAAAAAGTCTCAAATTACATTTATTTGTGTATTTATAACATCAATTATGTTAATATTTCATTAATAAGGTAATTAATGCATCATCATTGTGTCATAAATAAATTAAATTATTTAAGTTCTAAAAATTACAAATAAAAAGCCATTATTTATGAAATATTCTTATCTTTATAATGAATATTTATAGTCAAATTTATCTTATGTATAACACTATATTAAAAAAGTTGTATTTATTAAACTTTGATTTTAACTCTTTTAACTATTCTTTAAATAAAATAATAATAAGTGTCCCAATCTAATCCAAGTGGACCTAGAGGGTTATATTTGATTCCTATGGTTTTTTGGTCAAATTACACTTATCCAATAGAATTAGTACATGTGTTATGGTAATAATAATATCATTTTTACCCTTTATTTCATTATTTACTTTTAACCGTGGTAAATAAAAGTAAAAACTTACTATTTACCAAAAATTATTTTTATCTTATTGAACCAAATTTTACTCCTTGATATTAACTGTATGTCTCGGATTTTCAAAATTCAACTCACATAAGCAGTAAAATTATGTTTTATGTACAATTGCAAATGCTCCTAGGAGGTGGGTAAAAGACAGTAAAAAGTTCGAATTTTTTTATGTATCTATATTATTATAAAATTACTCCAATAGATTACAATGAACATATATATGTATTATGTATCTATTTTGACCTAAAATAAATTTAAATAAAATAAACATTTATTTAAATAAAAAGTCTGGTTTTAAATAGTAACCTTGTGTTTTCACTATTCATCAAAATTTGAAAGTTTTCAGAAAAATACCAAAAATTCACCCTAGGATAATTTAGAAATTCCGAATCCAAAAATGAAGTCCATTTTGAATGATAAAATTTATAAAATTTCAAAATGTTAGTATTACTATTCATAATGGCTAGTTCATAATAATATTATAATAATATCTCGTTTAGTGAAACTCGGTATTACATACAACACACTCTATTTAGGAAGGTTGCTCTGGCATGCAACACAATCCTAGAATAGTGTTTGCGTATACTGTAAGCTAATACGGTGTTGCGTATAGCACAATCTAATCTTGGTGTAGCGTACAACACAAGACATCAAAGTAATTAAAAATAATATTTCTCATAAAATCTTGGGGTGTTACATTCTACCCCCCTTAAAATGAATTTTGCCCTTGAAATTCATCAGGGTTATAAGTGGTTTACTACTTGAAAGTTTCTTTCATTGAAACCCACATCGTAAAAAGGAATACTAAAACTTCATTTTAAATAGGGAAGTTAGAATCATAATGTTCACTCAATGTAACGCAGCACTGGGTTTGAACATAGGACAACATAGGTGAAAATATGGATATGGAAGAGAAATCTAACATCAAGTATAGAGGGAGAGTGGTAGAGAACATGGCTATGAAAAATTCCTCAATCACAAAGCCATAAGTTTGGGATGATTTAAGGTACCATCTAATTCATTGGGTATGAGGGTACTAGGACAATGTTTTCAGTTATCAAGATCATCTCCTTAATGTTGAAGAATTGTTGAGTTAAAATAAATACTTACTTGATTTTGGTACAATATCACTGTTTTTTATGCCTTGATGAATTTCCACTTCATGTCTTAAATAAGTGAAGTGGAATTTGTCATTCGTGAAGTGTTAGCAGATCATGCGATAGAATGATAGGCCATTCCATCAATTTCTATTGCGAAAAGTTTAGCACAATTTATTTAATATACATAAGTCCATATGTTCTGAGATTAATCATATATGGTTGCTAAAATGGACTTATACTTCATCTATCATAGAACTTAATAAAATAAAACTAGTTTCTACTAACCAGGGAAATCCTGTAGGCCAATGGTAGGCGATAAAGGCCTGTCACACTTTGGTTGTGGGTTCGATTCCCGCATCCTTGTCCGACGCGACGAGTTTTCCCTCGTCCTAAGGGTTGTCCTTTTTCTAAAACTACACTATTATAATATAACAACAAGTTCTATCCATAAATAATACTATCTGATGTCTAACTTAATCTATTAAAATCTTTAGGTTTATCCAAAGTACTTATGTCTAATCTCATAATATAAATAAAATTATTACTAGAAAGGTCATCTACCAAGCATTGAATACAATCATTTATCACCCGTATATCAAATGATATATATATCTTTTTGCTCACATTCCAAAAATGTGAATTCCTTAATCGTGTATTCTCTTGAAATAGGAGTAACAATAGAGCCTTAGTTAAAACATGAATGCTTTCAAAAGTTAAGTCTTTCCACATACCAAAATCCAAAAATTCTGTATACTCAAACCATGATATCACTTTGTCCTTGTACCAGTCATGAGCTCATGAATACTATCAAATATATTATTTTCTCCTTATCCATTCATTATACTCATATCATCTATTTTCCAAAAATATTTCAATCACTTTTCATGGTTACCGGTACCATAAAATTATTAAAAACCATAATAGACAAATATATAAATATTCAAATATTCTACGATACTACAACATTATTTTGGAATCCCGTTACATAAACACTTTATCATTCAACCACATTGTTTAAATATTCATCATCACCAATAGTGATCGCATGTGACTTCCCTTTGTCCTTTGCCTTAAGAGGTTGTTGAGGTCGATCATCACAAACCCTTGGATAAGGGCATTGATTAGCATAATTCCCCATTTCCTTTCACTTTTATCATTGACGTGTTGGTGGTGAGTTCTCTGTAGTCTTTTCTCTATTCGCATCATTAGCTACCTTTTTCTCATTACTTCGACACTCAGCTACTCAATGACCTTCTTTTCCACACTTAAAACATTTTCTAGTCCCTTTAAGACAATCTCCACCATACTTCTTTCCACACTTTGAGCATAAAGAAACATTTTTCCTCCTTTCACCATTATTTTGAGATTTGTCCTTGAAATCCATATTTTGTTTCTTGTCAAAACCATGATATGGATATGTAACACCAAAATCCATTTCTACTTTGATAGCACAACACACAATTTATTCATTTCTACTGAAGTATCTTATAGCTAATTCCCTTCGAATACTTGATTTTAAGCCACTGAAGAATCGATCAACTTTACTTTCAGGATGAATGATAAATCCAGATGTATACCTTGCAAGCCTTATAAAATTTGCCTCGTATATACCAACAGATTCATCATCCTTTTTCTCAAGCTCAAGGAACTCCTTTTCCATCTTTGTTCGAAGAATACGAGGGAAGTACTTATTGAAAAACAAGTTATTGAACTCATCCCATTCCATGGATGAAGATTCATCTTGGGGCCTTGTATTTTTAATTAGAGTCCACCACTGGTCTACTTCACCTTCTAAAAAGTAAACAACAAAAATTAATTTTTCATGTTCTAAACAGCAAAGTATGGAAAATATCTTTTCAATGGTACTGATCCATTTTTCAACCACAAGTGGATCAAAAGACCCATTAAAAAAAGATGGATGTTTCCTCATGAAGAACTCAATAGAATATTATTCCCTTCTAATCTCATTTGGAAGTCTAGAATGATTCATAGCTTGTGTTAGTATAGAAATAAGATTTTTCACTCCATATCCCATAACATTTGTTTGTTTAGGAGGAAAATCATTGCATTTTCCATTACATTGATCAACACGGTTCCTTTGGGTTCTAGCCATCGTCTAAAACCCAAAAAGAATAGTGTGAGAGGAAAAAATCAAAATCAAGGGGGGTACCTTCAATATATAACATCTTAGGTTTAATTATAATATCATTACCATAATTCTAGGACCATAACCTATACTTATACATAACCTTAGGGACATCCCCAGACCTACCTTAGAAATATCTCTAGGGATCTCACTAATGTTTTCACATCGTAGTTTCCAATTGTTAACTAAACCTTTCCCTTAATACCAACTATAGAGACCCAAACTTGTCTTACATAGACATTAAATTACTTTTGCGGAATACCTAATACATAAAAAAAACAGACACCAAAGGACTGTAATATTTTAGTGCCTTTGGAAACTTGGAACATAATCTTCTAATCTTGGTGAAAGATCTTCAACATCTCCCATAAAGATATTACCTTTTTTTATTACCTAAAACCTTTATTTATATCATGGGGAAAATAAAACATAAAAAGGGTGAGCTCAAATACTTAGTAATGTTAAAAATAGTTAAAATAAAACAATCCTTAAACATTTAAAATCAAAAACATGAACATAAAATCTAAACATCAAAATATTGAGAAAAGACATAAATCTTGGAATTACGTAAGGAATATATCATAAAGTAACATCAATCATGATAAAATAGCATGGGAATAAAACATTTAATTTTGGAAAACCATTAAGCATATGATATGATTTCCATAGTATCCAAGGCATTGCTGCCAAGACTCTCTTAGTGGGAAAAGTCCCTTTCTGAATAGAGTTCACTCCTCGTTCTAGTCCTGTATCACTGAACCGGATTAACTTACCACTCCATCCATATCTATCTCATGAGATATAAATATTTACCCAATGAATTGGAGGGATATATAGGTCTCACCCATCTCATAATAAAATCATTCTTTTGTGTGCCACAATATAAACATACATGAATCATAAAAACCCAATGAATAAAATGGGTTTCATAAACATCATCCCATCATTACATAATACATATAAAAAAAATGGATATAATTTCATCATAAGAAGAATCAAACCATGTAAATAATATATACATTATACATGAAACATACAAATATGAAATAATGTCATCTTATATGGAAAATGGTTTTGATAAAACATTTGAAATGAATTCTTGAGGAAAATATCTTTTCTTCAACAAAATCATTTTCTTTTCACAAAATTCCATGAAATTTTAAAAGAAAAGAATTTTGTTGAAAATAATTATGAAATATTTTAGATTAAGCTTAATGAAAACAAGGAGTTATGAAACTGTAAAAATCCATTCAAGTGGTATAAGTTAGAATAAACATTCTTCTCGTACTTTTTCCAGAAAAGTCAAAAAGTACCTTATGTGGTAAACAAAAGAAATATTCCTTCCATAACACAAAGTAAAAGTAAAAGTGGGGGTAAAAATGACTTTAAACATACATTGAATAATATAAAACAATTTATGAAAAACATTTTTATGGACATGGATGAAAAATATAACCCTAGTAAATATTTACGTATAAGCAATCTCGGATAAAAATGAAATCACAAAATTATCCCGTACATTAGGTCCGATATGCTTCGTACATATCCGAACCTCTTGTATAATGATTTAAATAATTTAATTTAATTATTACAGAATCATATTTATTGTTATTATATCATATATGATTCACTTATGACTTTATATTACCCGTTCTTTTGTAAATTCCATGTTAAAGCAACGTTTTTGGTAAAATCGTTTTATTTATTGTACATGTTTGGAATTGTTGTTCTTGATATTATTATTACTTATATCAAGATTTAATTACTTTTTTAATGTAAATAATGATTTATATATCATATATATTCAGTATATATATATATAATAGATATATGAATGAAATGAAATACACTGTTCATGGAGACGGTAGGTCGTACTTACACATGAACTCTGTTTTCCTTTCCTTATTGACTTGAATGGAAGTAAGTAGATGAAATATATATATATATAAATAAATAAATTAGCTTAATTATTTCATATATTTCATTATTATTCATTATATATACATTATAATCATTCTTGAATGGTTAACATGGAGAATGAATCTCATCACGTCGTGGAGATGGTAATCCGTACGTACGCACGAGCGAATGATATCATTACCATCATTATTGAATGGAATTGGATTGGATGATATAATATCTAAGAATCCATATGATGTTATTATAACCATATATAGTTATTATTTACACCGTTATACCCATCAAAGTAATGTGGTTGTGGAAAAACAGATTACACCACGGCGTGGAGACGATATTTCGTACGTACGCACGCGCGGTGAGTTCGTTTTCCATAGGATGGATAGAAGGTGAAATGGGGTTTTTTCATCTTTATAATAACATATAAGTATATTATTGATACTGATGTTATTACTTTATAATGAAACAACTAAATAAGAAGAAGTTGAAGAAGAAAGAAACTTGAAAGAATCAGTAGAAGAGATTACCTCTTATTCGACATACCTCTTTTAAACTTCCTCGTAAGGCACTAGAGTTTGTATTTCGAGGAGACCATAACCTCTATAATGTTTCTAGGGAAGTTTATAAGGTAAATGGTCAGGGGTTGGCAGAGCATGAAGGCTCAAAATTGTGTGAAGAGAAGAGGGAGGAGGTTCCCTTTTATAAGGGAGGAGAGGGGCACTTTAGGAAAAAATTAAAATATTATTTTATAATAAAGTCATATTCGGTTTATAATGGCTCCAAAGTGATTTATATTGAAGATAAAGTGGGTATGGGTCTAAATCCTCTCAAAAAATAGGTTTTAGACAAGTTTAGGTTACTATTTTAACCTTATCATTCAGATTACCTCTAAGTTAAATAATTTATCTTTTACCGTGTCTTCTTGTTTTCTTACACTATATGGTTAATATATTGACTATAAAAATCCAAAAGAACACCAAGTGGTTCATTATTAATATATATAACCTTATATAAGTCATTTTTCGGAACCTTATATTTTTAGGAATAGAATAACAATTAATAATATAATATTTGTCTTAAAAACTATTTTATGACAATTTTGAAACTATTTGGTAATTTTTTTTTGAAAATCATAACATCATGATTAGTTAAAAAAAATTTAATTAAATAAATACTAACATGTCATATTAACCTATAAAATTAGTTTAATTCATAAAAACTCTCAAATTACATTTATTTGTGTATTTATATCATCAGTTATGTTAATATTTCATTAACAATGTAATTAATGCATCATCATTGTGTCATAAAAAATTAAATTATTTTAGGTCTAAAAATTATAAATAAAATACCATTATGTATTAAATCGTTTTATCTTTCTAATGAATATTTATAGTCTAATTTATATAAAGTATGACCTTATATTAATAATGTTTCATTTATTAAACATTGATTTTAACTCTTTTAACTCTTTTTTAAATAAAATAATAATAAGTGTCCTAATCTAATACAAGTGTACCTAAAGGATAATATTTTATTCCTAAGGTTGTTTTTGGTCAAATTACACTTATCCAATAGAATTATGACATGTTTTAGGGTAATAATAATATCATTTTTACCCTGAATTACCCGATTAACGTTTAACTGTGTTAAATAAAAGTAAAAATTTACTATTCACCAAAAATTATTTTTATCTTATTAAAACAAATTTTACTCCTTTATATTATCCATGTGTCTCAGATTTTCAAAATTCAAGTCACAGAAGAAGTAAAATTTAGTTTTATGTACAATTGCAAATGCTCCTAGGAGGTGGGTAAAAGACGTTAAAAGGTTCAATAAAATTTTTATGTATCTATATTATTATACAATTACTCCAATGTATTACGTTGAACTTATATAGGTATTATGTATATATTTTGACCTAAAATAAATTTAAATAAAATAAATGTTTATTTAAATAAAAATTCGCTTTTTAAATAGTAACCCAGTGGTTTCACTATTCATAAAAAAATTGATAGTTTTCAGAAAAATACCAAAAATTCACCCTAGGCTAATTTGGATATTTCGAATCCAAAAACGAAGTCCATTTTGAATGATAAAATGAAAAAAATTTCAAATAGTGGGTATTACTATTCATAACGGCTAGTTCAGAATAATATTATAATAATATCTCAATTAGTGAAACTCGGTATTGCGTACAACACACACTATCGAGGAAGGTTGCTCTGGCGTGCAACACAAGCCTAGAATAGTGTTTGTGTATACTGTAAGGAAATACGGTGTTGCGTATAATTCAATCTAATCTTGGTGTAGCGTACAACAAAAGACATCAAAGTAATTAAAAATAATATTTCTCATAAAAACTTGGGGTGTTACCAAGTCTGAACATGTCATCATATAACTTTTGAAATGTCAATACACCATTAATCAAAAATTATTATTTCTCATCAATCAATGGCTTCATATAAACATCGATTTTATCATCAAGTCCTCTTCGTTCATTAATAAGAGTCAAAATAAATAAAAATGGTCACATCAAACATAACCTTGGGAGAAGGTTGTTTGGAACCAAAACCACTTCATACACTATATGCGTAACACCAACCAAAAACTTGAATGGGTTAAAACCATAAATTTCCAAACCCAATGAAACAATAAAATTGTCTTAGGAGAATTCTATGTTTATTTGATCATATAATAGAATCATTCATAGGAGCTGTGTATATGATTTAGTTTCTGAAATATACTCGGATTCTAATATTCTTAAAAAAACAAAATATTTTTACCTAATTGTCCATCCAACATAGTTATTTACAATATAAAAACTCTTCAACTTATAAATGTTCTATCCATAATGTCACATGAAAGACCCACATTCAAAAGGACAATAAATCCACATAATCTATGGAAATTAAAAATAATCTAAAATAAAATATTCCTTAAATATATCTCATTATTATTTTCACTTCTAATAGGTGTTATTTCATAGAAAAAATATATCAAATATTGTTTCAAAAAATGAAACATATAAAATTTCAATCCTGATCATATTAAGATAGATTAACTCCCAATGATTTATCTATACAGAGTTGAGTCTACCCCCTCACTATCATCTTACCTTCCTAGTTTAGTTCCATCTTCCATGGAATTTGAAACCAGCTTGTATTCTTTTATTGTAAATTTAATTAAAATGTATTTTTATATTTAACCAAAGATAAAAATATATTATCTTCCTTTTATATACTTGAATCCCCATAAATGTAAGAACCCGATTTTTATTCTTGATGTATGGGTTTATTCTTTTTCTTTTTCCTTAAGTTTTTTTGAGAAAATAAGGAAAATGGGGAAAAATACCAAATTTTATGGGTACACACAGTGTACGTTTCCACAAGCCGGGTGCTTTGGCCGTGTGGTATAAGTACACAGGGTGTATAAGCCTGTCAGTGATGAAGGGTGTAAAAACAGACTACACGCCATGTACTAGGTATTTACACGCTGTGTAATCAGTCAGCATGTGAATAGTAAGGTGGCGGAGGCAGCTACTAGTTGAGCGATAGTACCCGCCGTGTATTCAGGAATACACGCCCTGTACTCATGTCGACAGAAGAACAGTGCCGCGGTGGAAAGAAGATGCCAGGGGAATAGTTTAAAAAATGAAAAGTA